>LR749607.1:0-11917 GCA_902729485.2 Mus minutoides | reverse complement strand
GATGTGCCATAGTGCTCACACCTGGGAGATGGATACAAGAGAACCTCCATTTCAAGGTCATCCTTATCTACTTAGGAAGTTTGAGTCCAGCTTTGGGCTACATGACATTTTGTCATAAAAAGGCAAACAAACAAAAAATGTAGTAGTAGTAGTAGTAGTAGTAACAACTACAGTAAGAAATTGTATCATTTCGCATGCATCCAAGTTTTCCAGAATAAACTTTGAAAACCAACTGTTAACTTTTACATTGTAAAACCAGGACTGGCTGGACACAAAGACATTTATATTCTGATTATTCCACTGTGGATAATATGTCTATGCCTCACTGTGAAATTATTAGCTTGTTTGTTTAGGAGTATCCTAGAAAATGCTTGTGTGCGTGTGTGTGTGTGTGTGTGTGTGTGTGTGTGTGTGTGTGTGTGTGTGTATTACTTCTTTAATATAGAAAAGAATCTGAGTTCCAAGCCATACAGAGCGTGAGCATAATATTGGATGAAGGATGAACACTTGATTATCATTCTTCTAAAGACAAAGAAACTGATTGACAGAGACATTAATTTGTTCAAGGTCACATAGCTAAAAGGTCTCAGGATAGGCAAGCTCAGTCAGCATAACTAACTGCTTTATGCTTTATTACTCTTTTAATAGCCACAATTCTATCACTAGTACAAAGATGATAGCAAAGAAATAATTACTGTTATTTCTATGTCTGTTTTCTGCATTTAATACAACCTTGACTTGTGCTACCATCAGTTACTGAGTAATGACCTCATGATATAAAAATCCATCAAATCCATCATCTCAGTTAGTGGAAATAAACAGTCTCAGCTCTCAAAGATGCAAACACCTTTTAAAAATAAACAAAACATAATAAAAATGACAATAATCAATGATTATAGTCTCTCCCTCCTCCAGCAATTGAACGTAGGACCTCATACATTCTGGTTAGCTACTCTGCTGCTAAGTTCTGTTCTCTGGTGGTTAATAATTGATTTTGATATCAGGAAGGTGAGCAGTGTCAGACATAACCTATGGAAATCATAACTCATAAACTAAAAGACAAAACCGAGTCAGCCGTGCAGTGGGCCAGAGTCAAATAGTTGAGGAGAAAGCAGGGCTTTGTTTTGAAAACAAAACAAAGTGGTTCATATCAGAGAAAACTGTTATTTTTAAGACCCTAATAATTGAAAGGGGCCTGCCTATTCCAGGGTTTTATGTGTGAATAGAATTTAAAGCTTTCTTCCAAGCACCACAGACAGAGCTTGGGATGGAAAGTGGCTTGTTCATAATTATGCACAGTGAGATCATCTCATACAGCAAGAGCAGAAGGGGTAATTTCGACAAATTTCCCAAACAGCAGGGAAAGCAAACAAGAAGCCCAAACACCAGTCAGTCATTGTTCTAAAGTGACCCTGTGCTCAACAGAGGCATGCTGTATACAGCTCTCATGGTATATGGCACAGCTCTCCCAGTCTTCAACTCTCCCTACAAATGACATTTCTGGAACATGAAACATTACTAGGAATACTAAAACCCTTACAGATACCCTAGGAAAAAAAGAAGACCCTCCAAGACTCCATAGATTACAGCCATATTTCAGACTGTTTAATTGCACTTAATATATTCTTGTCTAGGTTGGAGAGTTTGGCCAAGGACTAAAACCATTTAAAAGGGGCATAGGTCTGGAGACAAATCAACCAGAAAAATTAACATTTTAAAAAGTCAAGAGCTGAAATAAAGCATGTGGTGAATGACCTCTGAGATCACACATGGCTGCACAGAGAGTCACAGAAAGTCAGGAACAGTGGAGCATGGAGTTTACATCTCAGAAACTCAGACATGGCTACAGCAAGAAGAGTAAAGAATGGGGTCTGGAGGTTAGACAGAAGGAAACCCTGAGAAAAGAACACAGGGAACAAAAAATAACCAGTATACTTACACGTGCATGTACACATCCCAAAAAGGCAAGACAGATCATTGTGATGCTAGTCTTATACACACAAACACACACACACACACACACACACACACACACACACACACACACACACACACACATACACACACACAAAAAAATTTATTATTCATATATATACATATAAAATTAAACAATATTTTAAAATTACTGAAATAAAAAACCCAGTAACTCTCAAGCAGAACAAATGTACTCATATATACAAATAAATACCCAACGTGTGTACAAACATGTATACAAGCACACAAACTTAGTCAGAAGATCATGAATGCTAATCCCCAGAAGCAGCTACTGAGCACATGGTCATTAAATCACAGGAGGAGGATGTTATGAGCAGTTTAGGTTGATGAACTTGAAATCAAAAAAGAGCATTGGAGCCATAGGCACATGTAAAAGGTATCAGCGCCACAGAAGGGACATAAAAGGAAAGAGAAAACTGTGTTCCCTATAATTAAAAATATATGGACAAATTATTCACTAGTGATTTGGAATTTATAGATTTAATGGCAATGCACAGCTTTTAATCTTATCAATATCCAAATTTACATTAAAACTACTATTTTCACTGACTTTAAAATATAATCTATCCACAAATGAATTTTTTAAAACTAGACAAAGTTTTATGTAGAGAAATACATTTTGATGGAAACTTCAAATGATCTGAATGAGTCAAGACATGTGCTAACAAGTCTTTTAAAGTGTTAATAACCCCCAAGTTGATCTACAGCTCAATGTAGTCCCAGGTGGCTGTTTTGTTCCTCTTGGTCATCTTATTTGAAAATGTAGGGGAAATACAGAGCACAAATAGCCAAAACCCAAATGGAAAACAATTTATGAGAGGCTGTTCTATCAGCACAATATTTATTGGAAAGAAATGTCCAATTTATCACTGCTGTGGAGATAGGCTAATAAACATCAGAACACAGTAGGGGATCTCAGGATAAGTTTCCTTGTGCACTGAGACTTAATTTAGGACAAAGGCACCATAGAAGGACAGTAGGGGGTAAATGCCTCTCCTTAATAAATGATGTAGATGCAGATAAATATCCATGGAAACGTTGGCTTCACATCCAAACTCAATTCCAGGTCTAAGTGAGAAAAGCCATACAGGAATTTTAGAAAGCAGTACAAAGAGTTTCGTTAGGTTCTCATGACAATGAAATATTTTTTAAACAAAAGTCCTAAAGGAAAACTGAGGCTGGGTCTTCCAAGCTCTTCTATTAATCAACAGTTACAAGAGACAATGCGACGCTGGCTGGATTTAATAGGTTCTATAAAATGACAGAACTTGGGAGGGAGTGGCTTCATAGGAGGAAGTGGAGGCAGGAAATGGGAGATCAATACTCAAAGATAGATCCTTTTAAAGAGGCATACTGAATGGTGAGTGGGGGCTGATTGAGTAGGTTAAGGCATTTGCCACTAGCCTGAGACCTTAGTTTGATCCCCAAAACTGACACGATGGAAGAATTGACTCTTGACTCTTCTGACTGCCACCCACATGCAGCAGTGTGAACTTACACACACATACACACACACACACACACACACACACACACACACACACACACACAGACAGGGGTAGGGGAAGAGAAAGAGAGAGAGGCACAAGTAAGTTAATAAATATTGTTTTAGCTAGCATGATGAAATGAGAGCCCACTGAATGAGAGGTATCATACATGCATATCTGGGTACTATTTCTGTACTCATAACAAAAAGTATTCCAGACTGGGTAATTTATACCGAAAAGAAGGAGTTGTTGTTGTTTGATTTTTCCAGTTTGGTTTGGTTTGGTTTGGTTTTGCTCATAGTCCTGGAGGATGAAAAGTCTAAGCTCTAATGACAAAGGGCATGTGCTGCAACTTTTGGTAAAAACCTAACTACCAATAGCAAAAAATGAGAGAGAAAGCTGGTATATTTGCAAGAAGGAAAAGAAAGCCAAATTCCCAAAATATCTTTTTCCAAGAGAAAACCACGTCTCCACAAGACCTCCACCCATATAACACAAATCTCCCATTAAGCCCAGCACCCAGCACTGCCACCCAGAAAGCAGATTTCAGCACCAAGGGGAAAAAGGATGTTCAGTCATTGCAAGCCAACTAAAGTGCTGATTCCTGAACATATAAAGACATGCAAATCAATAAGAAAACTGAAGTGTCCCATGAGGAATTTAAAAAAGAGATTGAATAAGGAACATCCCAGAAGACATTGAAATGGCCAGCAGTCATGTGGTAAGATGTCAGTGCTATTAATATCAGAGAAATGTCTATTAAAATCACCAGGAGAAACCAACAGCATGGAAAACGTCTCACAGGCATAAGATTAAACAACCTCAGTGATAATAATAGTTTAACAGTGAAGAATTTCTCCTATATGATTTTATTTATATAAAACTCAGGGTTAGTTGAGGCTGATGGATAATTGTAGAAGTGCTATGTGCCTATGTATCTAGTGCCTATGTATGTGCCTATGTACCTAATGATACAATGTATCTAGTGATATATAGGACCATTTCGAGGTATACACATGCATCACAAACATACACATGCCAACATTAGCACTACATTAGACATAAGTACCTGATACAATGGGGGAAAGCCCTAGCTGTGAGCCACTTGCTACATAAACAATGTGCTGAGTGTTCTGAACTAAACTACTTGTCTTGGTTAGGGTTTTTATTGCTCTGATAAAACACCATGGCCAAAAGCAACTTGGGGAGGAAAGGGGTTTATTCTGCATATAGTTCCATATCACAGTCCATCACTGAGGGAATTCTGGGCAGGGATTCAAACAGGGCAAGAACCTGAAGGCAGGAACTGATGCAGAGACCGTGGAAGAGGATCGCTTACTGGCTTGCTCCTATGCTCTCTTATAACACTCTGGACCACTAGGCCAGGATGACACTGCCCACAGTGACCTGAGCCCTACCATATTAATTTTCAATCGTGAAGGTATCACGGGTCAATTCTGGTAAGAACATTTTCTCAATTGAGGTTTTTTTTTTTCTTTTAAAATGATTTCTCTTAAGTCAAATTGACATAAAATCAACTCAAACCATTCCATATTTGTACTAGTGAGAGATGTTGAATGACTAAAATGTACATACTCAAGACTTCTTCCAAGGGCTGTGTGTTGGAGCGCAATAGAAGAACCACTTGGGCCTGGAATGTCTTGTGTCCCAAGCTTAATCCACAGTATTTTGAAAGATAAGAGAAACCTTGACTTGAGGTTGCATTAACAATACTACCATAAATACTCCCTTGCAATAAGACTTCTGAGGGCAAATCATTTTTTCAGTTAGAACATCCATGGTATGCACGAAGAAAGGTAAGGGAGGGCTTCCATGAACTTACTGCCCATTCTGCTGGTCTGTGGGCCAAGGCAGTGAGTGTGTGACAGCTTTCCCTGCTATAGTGTCTGCTGGGGTTCAAATGCCCTCTGTAAGGCTCATGGGTCAGCAGGGCAAACTCAGTGCCGCAGCTCTGAGAAGCTGGAACTTCAAAAGGTGAGCATGCAGTGACGCCTCTGCCCTGAAGGATTAACCATTGGCATCATTATGTGACATGACTTAGGGATGGTGGGAATGGGTTCCTTATAAAGGGTTGATTTATACCTCCCTATCCCTCCTGGATACATGCTTCCTGGCTGTCTGACCCTTTCCACCATGCCATGGTCCAGCCTGGAGGCTCTTCCCAGCTACAGGCCCCTCAGCCTTCGACTTCCCAGGCTCTAAGACTGTGCACTGAACACACTTATTTTCATCTTAAGTGAGCACCCAGTGTTTCATTGCAGGGACACAAACCTGAAAAGACAGTGTGCCTAGATCTACTCCCCAGGTTCTTTAGTGTCAAGAAGTCACTGAGAGAGTTCTTGTTTTATAATCAGGCTCCCTTAGTTCCTGGATTGCCACTGTCCCTTAACCAATTGTTTACCAGGGTATTACTGCTTCCAGCAGAGCTCCTGGTGTGTCCTTGGAAGGAACAAACCTTCTAATGGAGTCCTTTCCTATAATGACTTTTTCTATTAATGTGTCCTTTTTTATACCTTCCTGCAGGGTTAGCTAACACCAGTCGCCAGTCGCCAGTCCCTTCAACGTTTCTGAGGATGTGCTCCCTGCCTCTGTCTGACTCAGTTTTGAGTGACTTCTGCCTTCTTCATGAAAGTGTGAGGGTATGGATGAGAGCAGGAATTTTCACTTGGTCCGCTGCATAGTGGAGTTTAGACTTTTAGGCTTTTCTCATTGTAATTGGCACTAAGAGAGCCGCTACGACTCTTAATTATTAAGCGCCTTTCTTTAGGAAAAAATATTTTCCAGGAGCCTGTCACTGCACCACCCAAAGCAAAATGAAAACATATAAAAACCTATTTCCTTGCCAACAGTGATGATTTAAACACTTTCTTCTTGGTCGAAAACATGTTTCTTTGAAGAAGCACATAAGGATACGTGCTATGATATGGACGAAAGAAAAACTGCTCAAGCTGCATCCTTCTAAGAAATATCACAATTCAAAGGGTGAGTTAGCTTAAGTACCAAGTAAAACATGGTGTGATAGGTTTCCTAGCTCATTCCAGGATGAGTAGATTAAACAGATAAGTAAGTAGGGCACAAACACTCCAAGCAACTTTGTTCAAAGGATTGTGAGCGTCAGCACTAGGAATTTTCCTCGGGGGAAATCTATTCTTTGAATTCCCAAGAGCTAAGGATAAAGAAAGCGAATTTGCAAACGCTGATTCACCAGCATGGTTCCTTGAAAACTGCAGTTCCCCTGAGCACAATAGAAACCAGCCAGGTAGAATTCACTGCAAAAGGCATATCTCACTAGTTAACAAGGGAGTCTTTGTCTTTTTGTTCTCCATGCTGCTCCCTTAGATATGAAGAGCCTTCTAAAAGACTATTTTCCCCATAGGCAGGATTCAGGAAAATAAAGCAGAGAGCTTACACAGAGTCCTCCAAGTGTCTCCTGATCCCATTGCTATCCTGTAAGCAAACCCACAAGCAAGTCCACAATTTCTCTGCAAGACAGGATGGGCACATCTAATGAGCAGTAACTTAGTATATATCAGCCATTTAAGGAATAGTGCTTTCTTTAACACTCACCGAATCCTGGTGAAATATATTCTGCTACTATCTTCAATCCATAGGAAGAAGAGTTTTGTTGAGTCACATGACCAATAGATTAGAGTCAGGGAGATAGTCATGGGTAGTTCCATATTTCCTGAGAGTTCGAGTACATGACCATGATGTCAAGGCATGTAGGAAACAAGGGTGCTGTGCGGGGAACAGTGCACCTAGGACTTACCTCTGTGGTAATAGTTCCATGCATCTACAGCTCAGGCTCACGTTCTCTCATGATACCACATGGCTCACAAAGTTTCTGGAATGACTGCCAACCAAAGACTGCCGTCTCCCAAGAAATATGGATTTTGATGGAACAAGATCAAGGCCCCATATTGTCTATTTGTTTCAGAAACCCGGATTATGGGATGCACAGGGTGGAGATGAGGTAGACTGTGTTTCTTCCCCAGGCTTGCTCAGTAGCATGGGGTCACGTGCCAAGGGTGCAGTGGCATTGCAGGGGGCAGGCAGGCACTCCTGTGGGTCTGTACTCAGTGAAAAAGAAAGTTTAATATGAACTTCCAGGAAATTTTAAAGCAAATGAGCACAATGCTAACACCCAAACCAAAAGTTAAAATTCAAAGTTCATCATTCATCCAGATACTTTTCTGTTGCTGTGACAAAAACAAGATAACTTATAAATGAAAGCATCTAATTGGAGAGCTCAAAGTTTCAACGTTAGAGTCCATGATCATAACGTCAAAGAGCAGGCAGGCAGGGATGGCACAGAAAGCAACCATAGCAGCAGCTGAAAGCTTATATATACCTTGAGACAAAATTCACAAGGAAGAAAGAGCTAAGAGTGGTGTGGGCTTTTGAAATCTCAAAGCCCATCCCTCAGTGACACACTTCCTTTAACAAAGCCACACCTCCTAATCCTTCCCAAACAGTTCCACCACCTGGGGACCAAGCATTCAAACATATGAACTCTGGGGTTCATTTTCATTCAAACCACCACATCAGTGAATCCTATTACCTCCTTTTATATAAATCTTACTAACTCTAAAATTCAAAATTATGATATAGAAAGAATTTTAAAAGCTGAGTGAATTGTTTCAGACATAAATGTACTTCCCATAGAATTGTACTTTGTGCATTCTCCATGAGCTAGAAAAAGAAAAAGTAGTATCAGTCCATATAGGCATCAAATAATTAACTTATTCATTTAGACTTTGTCATTCTAAGATGGATCACTGTGCAATACAGAAGTCAGATTTATTGACCAATTTATTGACAAGACCTTTCAAGTCCATTATAACACTTAACAAACCATAAATACTGATAACAATTTCAGTTTTATTTAATGATTGTTTTTAGCGTCTTCAAGAATAATATGAGACACAAGCCAATGCATGGTGAGCTAGCACCCCAATATTTGGATCCCATTACTTTTCTCACTGTGACAAAAATAACTGACAGAAGACTTTTAAAATGAGGATTTATTTTAGTTTGTACTTTGAGAGTGTGCTATCTATCCTATGGGAAGAGTATAGTGGTAAGAGTCCTATTACTCACATCTGAGCAGATCTCACAATTCTTCTGGCTTTCTTCTTTTTCTTTTATTGAGTCTGGGCCCCTGGTCCATGGGCTGGTGCTCTCCATGTTTAATATTAGTGTTCTCTCTTCCCCTCTGTTAGACATCTCTAGAAAGCACAGGCATATTCAGAGGTATGTTTCCTAGGTACTTCTAAATCCAGTTGACTTGACAATAAAGAGTAACTATAGATGAAGTAAGATTGGTCCACACCCTGATAAAGGACTAGGCCACCATTCTGGGCTCCTCATTAAGTTTGAGCCCTGGAGCTACAGCAGAGTTTAGCAGTGTTAGGATTCTCTGGGCTACGGATTGTCATCTATTATGACAGAATGGTCTTAATGTGACTATTAAGCATTCTTCTCTGTCTCTGTCTATAAAAGAATTATTTATACTTTATGTCACTAGACATAGAGGAAGAGCCCAGAGTCAAGTGCCAAAGCCAAGAGTCATTTGGTTTTTGGGCAGATGTATCATAATTCCATCATAATGGCTAAATGCTTGTGTTCCTCCCAAATCCCTATGTTACATTCTCAGTTTCCCAAGTGGGATAGTATTAGGAGATGGAAATCTTGGGATGTGTTAGATCTTGAGGGTAGAGTCCTAAAGATATTTGTACTCTGATGAGCTGGGACATGAAACCTTGCTCTCTGCACTCTGCCATATGAGAGAAAGAAACAATGTCTCTGTATAAACCAGAAAGTATCCTCACCAAACATCAGACCTTTTGACAGGTTGATCGTGGAATGCTAGGGCCCCCAAACAATTAGAAATGAACATTTGACTATGGTATTCTGTAAAAGCAACCTACCATCTTAACATTCCTGAAACAAAGATTGATGGCTCCATGAGAAGTCAATGTCCTTTTAGGTTCCCCTCTATCCTATACACAGTATATAGGGTACTGGGCACAGCTTCAAATAGGGCTGTCTGGTAGGTTTGAGAAGAGGTTCTCTGAGCTTGAACTGTCACTGACATGAGGTTGGAGTAGAGTTTTGTATGTTCCAAGTCATGGTTCTTGTTTGCCCCAAATAAAACTTTTAAAATATTGGCAAACTATATTAGTGGTGTGTGTGTGTGTGTGTGTGTGTGTGTGTGTGTGTGTGTGTGTGTGTGTAGTTCATCAAGAACTCAAAGGGCAGCAAGATTTATAAAACAAGTCATCTTGGCCCCCAAAATACAACTAGGAGATCAACCCCAAAGGAGAAGGAGCTTTTCATTAAAGGAACCATTAAAGGTGGAATCAATGAGAAATGTCCCCATAGGCTCATATGTCTGAACTATTGGTCCTTAGTTGGTGGCACTCTTTGGGAGAGGTTATAGACCCTTTAGGAATTTTCCTGGAGGAAGTACAATGTTGGGCCTATGTTTTGAGGTTTTATAGCCTCGCCCTATTTCCTGTTCTCTCTCTCTCTCTCTCTCTCTCTCTCTCTCTCTCTCTCTCCCTTGCTCTCTCTCTCTCTCCATCCCTCCCTCCCTCCATTTATCCCTTTCTCCTTCCCTTCCTCTCTCCCTCCCTTTCTCTCTCTTTGTTTCCTGTGTGTGAATAAAATGTGATCAGAGAGCTTTCTGCTCCTGTAGCCATCTCTGCCACGATAGCCACCACCCCTTTGTAATTAAAAAATAATTAAAGCCCTTCTTTCCTAAGTTGCTTTTTGTTGGGGAGTTTAATCACTACAACAGTAAAAAGTAAGTAGAACACCACTTGATCAGAAGAATGATCAGGTCCTAAGGAGCAGCATCCTCTCCTGGAGGGATGAACACTTGGTATTTTTTCTGGAGTCAGTCATGTCCCCTGCATTCAGACCCCACCTAAAGACTGCCCCTAAATTATATCCCAGCAGATTACTATGACAAAGTAGATTCCAGAAGATTGCTGGTCTTAGCAATGGTCCCAGGCATATAGATGTCATTGTTTTGATGCAAGTTACAACCTTTGCTTCACTAGTCAAGCAACCTTACTTCTCTTCATAGTCAGGAAATGGGATCTCCAAGGACCCACACAGAGAGAGGCTATTAGTGCAAAATAACTAGAGGCTTGTCTCAGTGTAGTGCACTGCTACACAAGAAAAGAGAGGAGAGTCAGATCTACATTGAAGTTGCATTTCTAACACTGGTCTGATTTGGTTAAAATATTTAGTGACTAAGTGGAATTACATTCCAATAACTACCTTCTTTGGGCATCCACACTCTCACATTGACATTTGTATGAGTAATCAGGTCTGCCGTGTTCTTATGTGGTGGCAACCCTCAGGCTATAGATATAGGGTGAGATACTGGACCCTAGCTTACCACCAAATTTTAATTCTGTAGAGTTTGGTAGCCATGTCTACCACTGTGTGAAAAAACATGATCTATAAAGAAAAGGGTGAAAAGATATCAGAGAAAAATCAGAAGAAAAGTACTTTCTTGGCTGCCTTCACATTGAAGACAAGAGTTCTGAGGCTCCAATGATTTCTGCTTCTCTTGCTGTCTGGTTATTCAATTTCTGGTTATGTCGTTTCTAAGACACAAACACGTTGTTGGGTCAGATGTTTTGTACTCGAGGCCAAGAATGTTGTCTAAAATAGAATCTATTACTCAGCCAGCTTGCCCAGCTCTATTGTAAAATGAGGAAGACCCCCATTCAGCACCCAGACTATCAACAGTTTAGAGAACATGGATATTCTCTGATGGGGCATACCGTTTTGGTAAGGCGCACATAAGCTCCAATCACAATCAAGATGGAGCTCTGTCTCCTTGGAAAGAAAAACTAAGAGGCCCCTAGTTGAAAAATGTAGGCAAGAGAAAGGAATGGGCTGTCATTCCTACTACCTGCATTCATGACCAGAACTCAATCAAGAGTGTGACACTGGGCTTTCATTAAGTCTGTCTATGCTCATGTGCCCATCAACATCATTATTCAGGAGAATCAGTCTTGTTGAAAATTGAAATGTCTTGGGTGAAAAATACATCCGCAGGGCTGAGATGAGGGTGGGGATTGCTTGTTCTGTATTTCAAGCCCAGAAAGATGAGTTAATCCTTGAAGTAAATGACATTGAACTCATTCAAATTCAGCTGCTTTCATTCAGCAAGCCATGACTTTTAAAGAGAAGAATAGCCAAAAATTTGGAGATAGTATTTCTGTCTCTGAAAAAGGAACAGCTCAGTAGGCTGATAAATAAGAACTAAGAGCTACTCAGGTACAGAAATAAGAAGCTGGGCTATAAAGATAGATTGTGATACATGGTGTGTGTGTGTGTGTGTGTGTGTGTGTGTGTGTGTGTGTGTGTGTGTGTGTGTTTGCAAGAATGTG
>LR750888.1:234016-264731 GCA_902729485.2 Mus minutoides | reverse complement strand
GTGTGTGTGTGTGTGTGTGTGTGTGTGTGTGTGTGTGTGTGTGAGAGAGAGAGAGAGAGAGAGAGAGAGAGCCATGTGTGACTGTGGGCCCTTGAGTTGGAGATTAAAGATTATTTTATGATCTCTGTATTTAGTTATGTGCGAGTTGGTATGTGTTCATACGTGTGTGTGTGTGTGTGTGTGTGTGTGTGTGTGTGTGTGTGTACATCCTGTGCATGCTTAGCAGCCAGAGGAGGTCACTGAATGTCCTCTGTGTTCTCTCCCTGAACCTGGAGTGCCTGTTTTCTCAGCAAAGCAAGAGACTGGTGTGTTGAGGTTTGGTTTGTTGCTATGTATTGTAAGGCTAAATACTGACCCCAGTTGCCCTCAGGGATCAGAGAAAATCCTCACATACACCAAGTAATGCTATCTGACCTTGATATATCATTTGAAACTATTAGTTGAATAAAGATGCTGACAGCCTAGATCAGGGCAGAAGAGAGGTAGGTGGGGTTTCAGTTCCCAGGGTTGGGGTCTGAGGAGGACCATGAGAGAGGAAGAAGGTAGGGAAGGAAGAACAAGGAGGAGAGAGAAGTGCCAGGAGAGGAGATGGACCATGGGCACATGGCCTGGAGAAACAGCAAGTATTTGGGGTACACCGCTGGGGAGGTAGAGTGGCCAACAGTTAGAAGAGTAGATTAGGGGTTAGCCCCCAGTAATTGACAAAGCTAAATAAAATGGCCATAGACTGAGTCTCATTTATTTGTAAACTAGTCAGGGATAAGCTGAAATTGGTTCTGCCACAGACCAGCACAACCCAGCGATCCTCCTGCCATCATTCCCATCATTCCCATCATTCCCATCATTCCCATCATTCCCATCATTCCCATCATTCCCATCATTCCCATCATTCCCAGGGGACTGAGATTATAGACTTGCATAAGGGCACCTGGGTTTTTATGTGGGCACTGGGATCTGAACCCTGGCCCACATGATTGCATGGCAAGTGCTCTTCATTACTGAGCTATGGCTCCAGACCTTGAGTTATATCTTTGTCTTGGAGTTTGTGTACCTACCTGGAGGTCTGTGTGTTATGTGTGAGTGTGAGTTCATGTGTTATTTGTGAAGATATGTGTGTGCATGTGCCTAGGGATTTGTATAAACTGTGTGTGTGTGTGTATGTGTATGTGGTGAGTGTGGTATGCATGTGTGTGTATGTGTGGTGTGTTTGTATTTAAGGTGAGTGTGGTGTGCATGTGTGTGTGTGTTTGTGGTATGTGTGGTGGGTGTGGTGTGTGTGGTGTGTGTGTATATGGTGTATGTGTGTGTGTGTGTAGCATATGTGTGTGGTGTGGTGTGAGTGTGTGTGTGAGTGTGTGTGTGTGTGTGTGTGTGTGTGTGTGTGTGTGGCAGGAGCAAATGTTAGGAGCCCTCCCTGAGATGTGAGGAACAGCTTCCCTTTAATTCTCAAATGAAATCATGGATGAGCTCTACCCTCTCCTAAGGAGACTATGTCACATGTCACATGCCTTCCCAGTAACCCGGAGAGGTCTCCCCCTCTTTGTCCCCTGCAGGGTTGTACAGAGGTCCTGAGGAGCATGAGACATCTGGGCATGGGCCTCTGAGCTTCAGCCCCTACTGTCATTTACAGATGTGTTTACTGCCCAAAGGAGTGGGCTCCCAAAGGCAGGTGACACTACTGTTGCCCAGTGTCAAGATCTCCCTCTGAAATCCTGATGCAGGGCTGTCCCTTGGGCACTGTCCAGCTTGTAACCTCTGTCCTCAGGGCAGTTTCTGTAGCACGCTCACCTCTCTGCCTCGAGTTTCTTCCCATGGGAAGGTTTGGAAAGTTCCTTTTGACTAAACCAGACAACTTCTTTGAATCCAACAACCTAGGCTTCTAATGCACAGCATGATGGCCCTGCCTGCAGTGCCAGCATTCTGGAAACTAAGGAACGGGTATTAATGACAGCCTGGGCTACACAGTGACTTAAGGGCCAGCCTGGGCTACACAATGACTTAAGGGCCAGCCTGGGCTACACAATGACTTAAGGGCCAGCCTGGGCTACACAATGACTTAAGGGCCAGCCTGGGCTACACAGTGACTTAAAGGCCAGCCTGGGCTACACAATGACTTAAAGGCCAGCCTGGGCTACACAGTGACTTAAAGGCCAGCCTGGGCTACACAGTGACTTAAGGGCCAGCCTGAGCTATGTAGTGAGACTCTGTTTCCAAAGAAACCAAAATAAACCTCCAAAACTTAGACCCCTGAGAGAGAGAGAGAGAGAGAGAGAGAGAGAGAGAGAGAGAGAGAGAAAGTGGCTTGGGATATAGTAAAGTTGGAAGAGAGTTTGCCTAGCACGCACAGAGCCCTGAGTTTGGTTCCCAGCCCTGTATAAATCAGATGTGGTAGCACATGCCTTTAATCCCAATGCTTGGGAGGTAGATCTAGAAGGAGAGTTTATAGTCACGCTCAGCTACATAGTAACTTTATCTCAAAAGAAAAGAAAAGAAAAGAAAAGAAAAGAAAAGAAAAGAAAGAACGAAAGAAAGACAGACTACTGCATTGTGTTGCATGCCTATGATCCCAACACTTGGAAGCTGAGGCAGGAAGCCAGGGCTTGGAAGGCCAGCCTGACCTAGGGGACGCTTTGTCTCAAAATAAATAGGTAAGTAAGCAAGAGAACTAAAAATGAACAAACATATTAATTAAGAAGAGAAAGAAGCTCTGTGGTGGTGGCGCAGGCCTTTAATCCCAGCACTTGGGAGGAAGACGCAGATGGATTTTTGAGGCCAGCCTGGTCTACAGAGTGAGTTCCAGGATAGCCAGGGCTATACAGAGAAACCCTGTCTCAAAAAAACAAATTTAAAAAAAAAAAAAAGAAGAAGAAGAAGAGAAAGAAAACATTCAAGTTCATACTGAAAAAGGGACAATCCTGTCACCTGGGGAGCCTCCTGCATTGTCCTGCTAGGCCACCTGCCTTCCTGCTCTCCCTAAGCAGGCTTCGTTCTGCTTAGCAGTCATCAGACTTTGGGACAGTGGCAGAGGTGGTGAGGTAGGGCTTCTTGCCCCTACCAGCAGGTCCAAGTACAAAAGCTGGGTCAGGAGACAGGAAATCCCACCAAAACAGTCTTCTGTCCCTTCCTTGTTATGGTCTGTGCTCAACCTTTGGTCCCAATAGAAAACAAAACCCCAAAACTAAGACCAGAAGGGCAGCAAGAGACACCAAGGTGATTCTGTGTCAGGCCATGGCCCCAAGCACACCCTGGTCAACCTCTTGGCACCTGACTGTCAGAGTTATAGCATGAGCCGGGGTTCTGGGTGGCTGACTGTATTTTCAACTGCATCTTTCCTGAGCACGCAGGAGGAACTAAGTCCTATCACTCCCCCCCCTCACAGATGGATCCAGTCCAGAAAGCTGTCATCAGCCACACATTTGGGGTCCCCTCCCCTCTGAAGAAGAAGCTATTCATCTCCTGTAACATCTGTCACCTGCGGTTCAACTCAGCGGTGAGAGGGAATCATGGGATTGGGACTTGAAGGGAGCAGGGTCTCCTTTGGGGCTGCTGTCATGGAAGCTGGTAGCAAAGGGACTGTTGCTCTGACCACCATCCTCTCCTGACTCCTGCCCCTTCCCATACTTCTTCCTGTCTCCACGTAGCTCGCTAGAATTCCATTCTCCTCCCCTCTGCTTCACACCCATCTTCTGGATGTCCCAGAGGCCATGATTTAAACTCCCGGTCTTGACTTAAGATGTTTACAGCATGTATTCACCCCAGCATCTTTTGAGGGGGGGCTGGAATTTGTTGTAGAGACAATGCCGTCGTCCTCAAACTCACAGAGAACTGCCTGCCTCTCTCCCAAGTGCTGGGATTAAGGGCATGCCCTACCATGCCCAGCTTGATTGAATTTTGTTGAAGCTGTTGAGACAGGGTCTATGTAACTCTAGCTAGAACTTACTCTGTAGACCAGGCTGGCCTCAAACTCACAGAAATCTGCCTGCCTCTGCCTTCCTGGTGCTGAGATTAAAGGTGTGCACCACTACACTTCATCACCTTAATGGACTCCCATGATGCATCTGTGAGAGGTACAGAGGCACAATTACCATCTTCACTTTTCTGAGGAGAACACAGTCTCATAGTGGATAAATAATTTGCCAGGGAGCACAGCTGGTGAATAACATTTCTAGGGTTTGAATCCAGCCCTGACTGCCCTGAAGTCTGCACACTCCTACTGCAGCCTATCCTGGGGGAGCAGAGGGGGGAGGATCTCATTGTGGGGGTTGGGTGAGGTGTCCAAACCACAGTGTAGCCTAAGGGGGGGTGGGCTGTGGGGGCTTGTCTTTCCCACTTTTGGGAAATGGTTGAGAAACAGGTAGAGTCTCCTGGCTGAAGTAAAGAGGATGCTGACACCCAGCTGTGGCATTCTCTCCAGATGTTGAGGTCACATCATTCTACAAAATGTAGACAAAGAGATTTGCTGGAAGGGACTTGTCTCCATTCCTAGGCCCTGGCAGAATGGCTGGGCCAACAGCAAATGCTCAAAAAATTATTTTTAAAATAATGAACAATGGGATGTTTTTGATGTTCCTAAACTCAAACTGTGAGGACCACTAATGCTTTCCATGGGCGAACCCTGTAACATTCAGGAGACCCTACTTTATAAACTAGACCCTTACAACTCATATCCCATTTAACCTGAACCATCATGAAGCTTCAAGCGGGGCATGGCAGGGCACACCTGTGGTCCTGTTGTTACTCGGGAGGCTGAGGCAGGAGGATCATGGGTTTAAAGCCAGGCTGGGCCACAGAGTAAGTAGTCCATTTCCAGAATATTCTGTACATGTAGGCAGACACCCAAGAGCGCCACTTGGTGAATGTCCCTGGGTTCAACACTTCTGGATCCGAGAACACAGAAACAAATAAGGTTGGAGAGATGTGTCTTAGTGGAGAGTGTTTGCCCAGTAGTCACAAGGCTTTGTGTGCAACTCTAGGTTCAACACACACACACACACACACACACACACAGCCTTTGAGTAAGGTACTGTGACTTGCCTAAAGATGAAAAGCTTATATAAATGGCCAAGTTTGATTCTGAGGGCAGGCTACCTGCATGGAAGCCCCTGTGTGAGAATAAGCTCTGTAAACCTCAGGACTGTACACTTGTGGTGATGCAGGTGACACTAAGCTCTGTCAACCTCAGGGCTGTATACATGTGGCGATGATGGTGACACTGACATCACCTCTTTGTGGCCGAGCCTTGTGTCCCTCTGACCCCACCATATTCTTCTGGCCTATCCCTCTGCTCAGCCTCATTCCTAGATGAGGCATGTGACCCAAGGGAAGAAGGCGACCCCTCCCCTTCCTCTTCCAGAACCAGGCTGAAGCTCATTACAAGGGCCACAGACACGCCCGAAAACTCAAGGCTGTGGAAGAGGCCAAGAGCAAGCAGAGGCCTCGAAACCCGACGGCAAATGGGACAGTGGTGTCTTCAGCCTCACCTCCAGCCAGTGGAAGCCCTGGAACCCCTCAGAGCAAAGGTCAGTCTTGAGTTCAAGTTCACACAACGAGGCTGGCTTCTGACGGTGGCTTGAGTGACTCTGGCTCTTCAACCATCTTTCTTTCCTTTTTCTTTTGTTTGGTTTTTCAAGACAGGGTTTCTCTATGTAGTCTCAGCTGTCCTGGAACTTGCTCTGTAGACCAGGCTGGCCTCAAACTTATAGAGATCCATCCACCTGCCTCTGCCTCATGACAGTGCTGGGATTAAAGGCATGTGCCACTACTACCTGGCCTTTTATTATTATTATTATTAATTATTATTATTATTATTATTAATTATTATTATTTTAAACTTGGGATTTGTGTGTGTGTGTATGTGTGTGTGTGTATATGTGTGTGTGTGTGTATGTGTGTGAATGTATTGGGACACAGAGGCCAGAAGAGGTCATGAGGTCCCCTGGAGCTGGAATAGCAGTGGTTATGGGTGTCGGGGATTGCACCCCATCTGCTGCCAGAACAGCACATGCTCTTAATAGCTGAGCCATCTCTCTAGCTTTTCACCATATTTCTTGCTAAAAAAAATGACCCCTTATATACAGACGTCAGCAGACACCTATACTGTTCCTTCCTCAGGCTGACTCTGGATCAGGCAACGTGCTGCCAGCACACCTAGCCTGAGCTAGGATTCAACTACTCCCTGTGTTGGTTCCCTAAGCCTGGCAGAACACATGGCTACAAAGTAGGTGGCTGAAACAATAGAAGTGTATTTTCTCCACAATCTAGAGGTCAGAGCTCTGCATTCAGATGTGGGTAGGTTTGCTTGTTTGTTTTTTTTTTCCTGGGGGCCAGAGGGAGAAGCCCCTGTGTCTCAGCTAATGGGTACCACTGTCCCCCACACTCCTTATAGACTGAGGAAGGAGAATTCAGAGTTCCAGGTCAGTTTGGATTATACATCAAATTTAAGGCTAGCCTAGGTTCTATAAGACCCTGACTCAGAAAACAAAGGACATGGGGGGTGGGGGGGTCTAGCCCAGTGAGTACAGTACTTGCAGGCCACTTGGGAAGTCCTGAGTTTGATTCCTAATACCACCACTAAACTGGGAGTAGTGGCACGGACCCATGATCACAGCATTTGCGAGGTGGAGGCAGGAGGACTAGAAGTTCAAGGCTATCCTCAGCTATATGGTGAGTTCATGGCCAGCCTAAGATACATTAGACCCTGACAAAAAAACAACACTCCCCTAAGACCTTCACTAACACCCATCAAGTCTGAGTTTACATGTGGTCATTTTCCCTTCCTGTGCTGTGTTCTCTGCCTCAAAGATAGACTACCATTCACCTGTATGATGGATCTCACCAATTTCCAGTTTAATGCTATTATAATACTAAAACATTCTAGCACATCTTTCTGGTGACTTCTACACTGAAAGTGTGACCTATTCTGTCCGATTTCATGACTTTTATACAGGAAAACTGAGGCCCGAGTTTGCCTAGTGAGTTGGTGGCAGGGTGAACCCAGAATTTAATGCTAGCTGTCCTTTACCAGGAAGCCTTCCTTCCAGCCTCCCATTCTATCACCATGTCAGTGCTGCGCCTCAGAGGTCCAAACCTCCCTGTATGTCCCATGTCCTTGCAGGTCCCGCAGCCCCTCCTCTTGGCCCTTCACTTCAGCTACCGCCGAACCCGGACCCGTCAGCCGGAGACCCTGTCCACTCAGAACTTTCTGATGCTGCTGCTTCTTCTTCCTCCTCTTCCTGCCCACCCTGCTCCCCGGATCCCAGCAGGGAAGCACCAGGGCCTGAGCCAGCAGAAGGGGCCGTGGGAAGTGGAGTGAATGGGGAAGGCAGAGGCGAGAAGGGACGCCTCTACTGCCCTACCTGTAAAGTGACAGTGAACTCTGCCTCTCAGCTTCAGGCTCACAACACAGGTCAGTGCTTCCTGGGCGCCATGTCATTCATGGCCAGGTGACAGAGGAACCTACCCACTGTTACTACAAAGACATTTCTGGGTCCTCCTCCTCGTCCCAAGGGAGGGGCGTTGGGAAGAGAAGTCTGCAGCCACCAGAACTGAAGGTCACTAAGGGACTAGAGTACCGTCCTCCTCACTCCTTGGATCAAAAGGAAGGGACTTTTTCCCAGCTGTCTATTTTTAAAGGCCATCTTCCCTAAGGGATGTCCACAGGAAGCCATAGGCAGCCAGAGATGCTGGGAAGACAGAAGCCTGTGTGTCTGGGGGGGCCATGTGTGTGCGGAGAGGCGGTCAAACCAACCTGGTTTGATATTATGGCCTCTCTTCCATACTGAGAGGCCGTTTTCTTTCCTTCTAGGAGCTAAGCACAGATGGATGGTGGAAGGTCGTCAAGGGGCTCCCCGAAGGGGCCGGGGCCGTCCTGTGTCCCGAGGAGGGACTGGACACAAGACCAAGAGAGTGATAGGAGATCGTGGGGGCCGGCAGGGACCCAGCCCTCCTTTCCATTGTGCCCTCTGTCAGCTCCGTGTCAATTCAGAGACCCAGCTCAAGCAGGTAGGAGAAGGAAGGCCGGGATAGGGTGGGTATCAGAGCAAGGGAGGAAGCATTGATGTCCACTGTGGGATATATGTGGCTAGGCTACCCAGGACTGTCCCATGCTGAGAGCCCCTCGTGTGTATGTGTGTGTGTGTGTGTGTGTTGAACATGCCAACTATGGATAAGAGGAAGTCTGAGATAGTCTGGCAATAGAATACTTTGGGTTCTGTGGGCTTCCTCATCTCATTCCCAGTCTGTCTATCTGTCTGTCAGCACATGAGCAGCCGGAGGCACAAAGACCGGCTGGCTGGGAAGCCCCCCAAGTCCTCTAGCCAGCATAGCAAGCTGCAGAAACACACAGCACTGGCTGTGAGTGTTCTCAAGGTACCTGTCTCTAGGGGACCACCGTCTATATGAGAGAGAGGAGGAGGAAGGGACAGCTGAAAGGCTAGGGGTGCGGGAGGAGGGAGGCTGCTGGCCCTGCAGCTGCCTGAGCAGGGACAGGGTTAGGGAGGTGGAGGTGGGCCATACCCAGAGGAATTTCCTGTGGGTGGGCTGGGCCTAAGGTCATAATATGAAGGGCAAAAGCCAAGGGTGGGTGTGCTTATCCTAGAGACCATCTCTTCCTACCCCTCACAGTGCGGCCTATCCTGAGGCTGTCCATCTGCTGGGCAGGAAGACAGCTGGCACAGCAAGCCCCCCTGGCATGGCTATTTGGGGACGGGAGGGAGGAGGTTAGACTTACAACTCTAAAAGGCACGTCCCCGAGGCAAAAAAGCTCCTGGATGTGTCCCAGGGAGGGGGCGGGTTTCTCTGGTATCAGAGACCCTGTCCATTTCTGTTTTTATTGTAGTCTAAATTGGCCTTGCAGAAGCAACTCACCAAGACGCTGGCAGCCCGCTTCCTGCCTGGTCCACTGCCCACCACAGCTGCTGCCATCTGTGCCCTGCCAGGGCCCCTGACCCTCCGGCCTGCTGCAACAGCAGCTGCTACCCTCTTCCCAGCTCCTGTCCTGGGCCCAGCTCTGTTTCGTTCTCCAGCAGGAGCTGTCCGCCCTGCTGCAGGACCCATCCTTTTTGCTCCCTATTAATGGACTCAGAATGGCCACATCCTATCTCTTCCAGCCAGACACTTGTCTCCACATCCCACAGAGACTGCCTTTTGCAGTTTCCGGGTTCCCACTCAACCTGGGTAGCTGCTCTTTACTCAGACTGGGGTTTTCCAGTCCTCTGGCTCTGAGGACCACCACTACCCTCCTTTCCTGGGCCAGCCCTAGGCTGTCCTACATCTATGATTTAACAAATCCCAAAGATCTATGCAAAAATCACAGCCCCAGTCTCATGGTGCTCTTATACCCAGACCCCAATTAGAGACATACACAGAGCATTTTAGCTCCCAAGAGCCACCCTCCCCTGTCATGTTCTAGAGCCATCTGGACAATCACTAGAGACAGGGATCTCAAACTGAAGTGGGCTGGAACCTATCAGGCATATTTACCATGGGGTAGCCAGGTATGGTGGTGCATTCCTGCAATCCTAGGACCTGGATTACGAGGTCAAAGTCAGTTTGGGCCGTATAGTTAGACATTGTCTCAAACTCCAAATCAACCACAAGCTGACTACAGGGTATGTATGGCAAAGGGCCATAGAGATAAGAGGCCCCCAAAGTTCTTCAAAAATGTACTGTGAAAGTGAGGCAGAGTTGAGAGGGAGCTCCCCCTGCTCTGTGGGGGTGGGGCTTGAAGGTAAGAGTGGTGTTCAGGCTGGGCCTGACTGTGTAGTCCTGGCTGGTCTGGAACCGTGCACACAGGCTGGCAAACTCAAAAAATCCACCTGCCTCTGCCTCTTAAGTAATGGAACTAAAGGCACACACCGCCCTGCCCAGTCTGGCTTTAACAGAAGTGACCTGTCTTACTACAGCTGTTCTTCTTATCTTAGCCTTTCAGTGGCTTCTCTTGAACCCCAACTCTAAGGAGGCTCTGGGTCTCCCTCAGCCTAGGAATTCTCCACTCCACACTGGGGTCTGGCCATCCCAAGTATGGCGTTTCAGGCTGGTACACGGTCCAGTACACCCTCAAGATCAACTTTCATGTTGCCAAAGCCAGTGCCATTCCCCTATTTGACATGGGACTTCACCAGGATCCACCTATGTCCCCTGTTTTTTGTTTTTGGTTTTTTTTTTTTTTGGAAAGATATTTCTAATGGGACAAGAAAAGGGGTAGGGGACGGGAAACTTTTTGATAACAGCAGTTGTGGTTTTATTGTGTCCAACACATCAATAAATGAACTTCAAGCCTGAGCCTGTAGGTGCCCCGACTCTCCTTGCCCAGGCCTGGGCACTAGCCCCGTCTCGCCTGTTCCGGGAGGAGAGGTATTGGAGGTGGCCTGGCCGCAGTGGTTAACCCGTGTCAGGTGTGCACATCAGAAGCACGGAGTGGGTACCGCAGGTTGTGGGTTATAAGTTCACTTGATAGCACAAGCCTCTGATGGAAGGCCTGTCAGCTCCTAGGAAGCTGCTACTGGTTTGCCTGGTTCTGTTCAGGCATCTGAGGTAAGAAAGAAGGGCTGGAGGCGTGGCTTATCCCACCTTAACCAGAGCAGCAGGCGCATAAATACAGAGAGAGTATAAATTAAGTCCAGCTACTAGCCAAAAACAACCAGGAGGGATGGACGCTGGCCCTGTGGGCAGGTCCACAGACTGCGGCTTGCAGCACTGAGCAGAGTGCACCCCTGCCCCCTGGTGGTTATGAGAGGCTGTCCAGCCTCCAGGGCCGGTAGGTGTAGCACCTTGAAGAGGGTGAAGCAGGGGCAGAGACACACAGGAGGCCCAAGCCACCAGCTTTAGAAAAGTCACAATGCTACCTGTGGCTCTAGGTGACATCCAAGCTCCTGTCAACTCACAGATGAGAAGACTGATGCTCAGAGAAGAGTCTAAGGGCTAAGTCTCAGGGCAAGTGACAGCCTGGTCATCACTCCACTCTACCTCAGCCAATAAGACCTCTCTGCTCCTGGAACAGGAAGAGGAAGTGAAACAACTAGTAGAGATCAAACAGGAAATGCCCCTCCCAGGAGCCTGGCTTTACCAGGCCTTGGATGGGCCAGGGGAAAGATCAGGGTGAAGGATGAGGAACCAACCCTAAGCCAGCACGCACAAATGTATGCTTACAGTACCTAGTCACTCTTTTTTCGAGGCTGGTACTGTGTATTTGTTACTGGCAGGAAATTGAGAGTTGGGGTCCCTGATAGGAGGCACATCCTAGACTGGGCACTTTGGCATGATGGCCCTGCTTCCTGCGCGAGGCAGATGGAAGGGACATTAACCCATAAGTGTCTAGGTGACAGTGGAGAAAATATGATCAGCTGGGGGTGGGGTGGGGACTATTATGGAAGGTCACAGGAGGGCCAGCAACCAAGTTCACTTGCACTTCTTGGAGTTAAGAGAGGATAAAGGTGGCACTGGCCTGGGCCAGCCCAGCTTCCTGGCCTAGAGGGTCGCTCCCCTACCGACTGGGAAGAACAGCTTGCTTATGCACCCTGTGCTCTCCACCCATCCCGGAATGGGGTTGGAATGGTGAAGCAAGAAGGGCAGCTATTCAGCCATCCAAGGAGCCACTGCCCTTGTTCTTGCGGCTGAGGGGGAAGGCAGACTTGCTCTGCGGCTGGGTCATCTTGCTGGCCAGGTAGATGAAAGGCTCTAGGAGGGAGCGGCGGTCAGCCACCGACACCTCCCATAGCTTCACCTTCTCAGACTTGGCCCAGTGCTGGGCCACATCAGGGTCTACACGACGCTGCTCCTGCAGGTCACACTTGTTGCCAAGGACCACGATGGTGACCTGGAGAGGACAGATGACAACAGAGGCTGTCGGCATGCAGTGGCTTAGGACTAGGAGTAGCCATCAGCTGTTTCTGGCCAACAGCTGGGGAGGATGAAGTTCCCAGAGAACTTCTGGAGGACTAGGAACAGCACAAAGCCAAAGAGAAGGAAAACTAGGCCATGTTTCATGTGCTAGGAGGGGACCTATTAAACCAAGGAGAAGACTCGGCGATTGAACTATCCTATCATGTGGCCGACTACCTCTTGTGTGTGTTGAAGACCCTCTCCAATGATCTTCCCGGCCTTCTAGCTCCTAAACTACCTCTTGGAAAATGAGCACACCTGGGAATCATGTCTTAGTCAGGTTTTCTATTCCTGCACAAACATCATGACCAAGAAGCAAGTTGGGGGAGCAAAGGGTTGATTCAGCTTACACTTCCATGTTGCTGTTCATCACCAAAGGAAGTCAAAACTGGAACTCAAGCAGGAACTGATGCAGAGGCCATGGAGGGATGTTCTTTACTGCCTTGCTCAGCCTGCTCTCTTATAGAACCCAAGACTACCAGCCCAGGGATGGTACCACCCACAAGGGGCCCTCCCACCCTTGATCACTAATTGAGAAAATGCCCCACAACTGGATCTCATGGAGGCACTTCCCCAACTGAAGCTCCTTTCTCTGTGATAACTCCAGCTTGTGTCAAGTTGACACAAAAACTAGCCAGTGCACACCCAAAAGCATACCAAGGACCCACGCTCTCCTACTACTGGGCTCCCAGCAGAAGTCCAGGACATGTACCTCCTTCTTGTCCTTGGACTTGTCGATCTCCTTCTTGAGCAGCTCGACTCGCTGGAACGACTCTCGGCTGTCTGTGCTGTAGACCAGGACGTAGCCATCAGTGCAGGAGAAGCAGTGCTTGGGCAACTCGGCCCCATCCCGGAGACCCCGTGTATCATAGAAACGCACCTGCTCCCGCACCCCCCGGTCTGTCTCAATGGAGCCTACATAGATGTCCTCCTGGGTCTCGATCATCTCAGAACCTGGGTTAAAATGAGTCAAGAGAGATGGGAATTGTTAGCGAGGTAGATAGCCTAACAAGCCGACCAGACACGGAGCATAAGGAATGTGGGGGCTCAGGGGAGACCAGACTTGAGAGTAAGACAGGAATGAGTGTCCTGTCTTTATCACACTAAGCAAAAGGGCAACACAGAACTGGGTGTGGAGACACACACCTCCAATTGAAGCTCTTGGAGGAGGGGAGGCAGGGGCAGGGGCAGAGGCAGGTTGATCTGTGTGAGTTCCTGGCCCATGGGCTGTACAATGAGACGGTAACAACAAGACGGGCAATAATAGAAGTAGACACCCTATATCCACCTCTGGCCAAGTGCTATGGGGTGGGAATGGGCTTCTTCCTTCTAGATTTGTACAATGTCATAGAACTTGGGGGTACAATGTTTTATTTTTCCCCCCTCATTGCTGGGGTTCAAACCCATGTTAGACCAGTGCTCTGACAGTCAGCCATGCCCCCAGCCCTAATTGGGAGGGTGTGAAAGGAGCTGGTACCCTTTTTAGCTTTTGGGTTTAGGATGTGACCAGATTCTACGGCTTCACTCAAGGTCTTCCACCAGTCTCCTGGGCCCAGCAACACTCACCCACAACATGGTTCCCATACAGAAGCTGCTCAAGGATTGAAGTTTTGCCCACAGATGCCTGGCCACACACGACCACTTTGCAGCTCTTCCCCATGCTTGGCTTTCAACCTAAAAGGACAGAAGTTGTGTGGTGAGGGAAGACAGAATCCCAACAGCAGGCTAGGGAGCATCCGGGAGTTAGCACCAGCCTGATGTGTTTACTGAACTACTGAGCAGTGAGCTGTAATTAACCTCCTTTATCCCAGGAGTGGCCAGGATTTGGCACACAGCCAGGGTGGGGTTAACGGCACCACCAAGGGAGGGGCCTAGAGAATGGGGTGACAAAAACAGCTGGCCGGGTTTGTTCCTGTACACAAGATGTATAGGGCACCAATTACTGCAGGACGTTCCACAAATACTCCTGTTTGATTTTGGGGGGGGTTGTTTTGAGATAGGGTCTCATGTACCCCAAGCTGCCACACCAGGCTGTTCTCTCCCTTTAACCGTGACTTCTGTGAAGAAAGAAGCAGGAATTTTAGATTCTTCTTGACATCTTCTCCTCAGAGAGTGTGCAAATACAGAGAAAATCTCAGTTTCTTTCTCTCTTTCTCTCTTTCTCTCTTTCTCTCTTTCTCTCTTTCTCTCTTTCTTTCTTTCTTTCTTTCTTTCTTTCTGGGGGTGGGGTTTCTCTATAGTCCTGGCTGTCCTGGAACTCAATCTGTAGATGAGGCTGGCCTCGAACTCAGAAATCAGCCAGCCACTGCCACCCGAGTGCTGGGATCAAAGGCGTGCACCACCACTGCCCGGCATAACTTGCTTTCTTGAATGACTAATTTGAATGACAATAAATTCCATTTAACCATTCCCAGTTGAATCCACAGGTAAAATAAAGATCTGACAAGAAACAGAATAAAGAGAAAAGTGCTTCTGAAAGATGAATTTTACATCCCTTGGCACAGAGAAAGCTCAGATTTATAAACTCTCTGTGACTGCAGAGAGAGGTCCTTCTAAAGGGAAACTTCCTGACACAGGCACCCGGGGAGTGCCAGTAATCTCCCAATTCCTCCTCCCCCAAAGAAAGCAGAGATCCAGAGGTCAGCCTCAAAGGGGTTCCAAGCAGAAACCTCTCTAGGAGAGTTTCCTGTCCTTGATCTCCACCCCGTGGTGTGAGCCTTTCAGTAAGCGACACTCGAGAGGCCGCCGCCACAGAGTACCCATGAAGGGTACCCCTCAGAATCTCAAAGGCAGAGACAGGACAACCAAAGTGAATCGGAGACAGAGGCCGCGCTGAGCCCTGCCTCCCAGCTCCATCCATACCTCCCGGGTCCCCGCAGCACTCCCGCTGAGGTGCCCCCCGGAGTGGGCCGGACCATGGGAGGGGCAGCTCGAGGGTAAAGAAGGCCCTCCTCCTCTGGGTGGAAGGACTTGCCCTGAGATTCCGCCCCGCAACGGCCAGCCTTCAAGACAACTTCCGGCGGCGTAAAGTGAGCGCGGTTCTCACAGCGTCCCCAGAGGCCGGCGGGGAAATGCACACCAGAACTTGTGTCTGGGTATAAAGCTGAGGTTCCGGGCTCTGACACTAAAATGTTCTCTCTCTAAAAGACAGTAACGCTTCGTTAATTCTATCATCTATTCGACAAGTTTTCTTTTTCCTTTCTTGGCGGTGCTATGCTATGAATGGAACCCAGGGTCGTGCACATACTAGACAAATGCTCTTTGAACCTCGATTTTTTTTTCTTTTGATTTTCAAGACAGGATTTCTCTGTAGCTTTGGCTGGCCTTGAAATCACTCTGTAGACCGTGATGGCCTCGAACTCACAGAGATCCACCTGCCTCTGCCTCCTGAGCGCTGAGATTAAAGGCACATGCCACCACCCTCAACTAAACATGCAATTTTTTGAACTTGGAATGGAGGTTCACATTTGAATCCTAGCACTTGGAGGATGAAGTAGGGAGACTTTCTGAAGACAACATAGTCTACACAGAGACCCTGTCTCAAAAACAAACAGCCGGGCATGGTGGCGCACACCTTTAATCCCAGCACTCAGGAGGCAGAGGCAGGCGGATCTCTGAGTTCAAGGCCAGCCTGGTCTACAGAGAGAGTTCCAGAACAGCCAAGGCTACACAGAGAAACCCTGTCTCAGAAACAAAAACAAACAAACAAACCAAACACCTCAGCACCTACTTTGTCTTGTTTGTGCCTCAAGTAGGGCCATATACAAAGGAAAAGCTACAAGTTAGAGTGATCGACCATAAATTCACTGTCTAGGATAATTAGACAGCCAAATTAACAATGAAAACAAACCATGATGGGGGCTAGAGAGATGGCTCAGCGATTAAGAGCACTGACTGCTCTTCTGAAAGTCCTGAGTTCAAATCCCAGCAACCACATGGTGGCTCACAACCATCTGTAATGAGATCTGATGCCCTCTTCTGGTGTGTTGGAAGACAGTGACAGTGTACTTACCTATAATAAAACAAAAACAAACAAACAAAAAAACATGATGAATGCTGTTATTGAAGTGGGGTGCTA
Source organism: Mus minutoides (assembly GCA_902729485.2). Lineage (NCBI taxonomy): Eukaryota > Metazoa > Chordata > Mammalia > Rodentia > Muridae > Mus > Mus minutoides. Next base: position 248,773 of record LR750888.1, on the reverse strand, counting down.
TGGGCATGGCAGAGGGGCATTTAACTTAGAGGTGATAGATACCAAAGAGAAGGGAGGAGAGGGGCGTGTCTGTGTTCAGGTTTGAAGGGCTGAATAGTACAGAGATTTCTGAAGCAGAGGAAATACAACAAGAACCATGACATTTCTTGTATCAGTCTGGGTTCTCTAGAGTCACACAACTTATGGAATATAAATTAAGGTGATTTACTGTAATGATATACAGTCTGTATTCTAACTCAACAAAGGGCAGCTGTGAATGAGAAGTTCAAGAATCTAGTAGTTCTCAGTCCCACGAGGCTCATTGTTTCAGCTGGTCTTCTGTCTAAGCTGGAATCCTAAAGTGGTAGTTTCCAACAGACCAGACATGCTGGCAAGTAAGTGCAAGCAGGCAAAGAAGAACGAATCGCCCTTCTTCCAAAGTCCTTATGAAGGCCTCTAGCAGAAGGTGTGTCCCAGATTAAAGGTGTGTGCCATCATATCTGGATCTGGAACTTGCTTTGTCCCGGGCTGACCTTACACTGAGATCTGCTTGCCTCAGTCTCCTGGGATTAAAGGCATGTACTACCTTACCTGGGCTTCAGCTTTTCCTGGCCACTATTCCTCAAGATCTCCATGTCAAGACCCAGATTACAAACCTGTGTTACAACCGCAAGACCTAGATCACAGGTGTGCAATGCATTTCTGGATTGTAGTTCATTCCAGATGCGGTCAGGTTGACCAGCAGGGATAGCTATTACACAGAGGAAATACAACAAGGTTCATGACAGTTCTGGAGCCACGAATCCCTAGGGGCTCAGTATTGATGGCAGAGACTAGCCAAATAATGAAGATGTGTGGGAGGTCAGGGACCAAACCCCACAACAGCATGCCATTGCTAAGTTTATTACAGGGAAATGACATACTCCATCCACTTTACAAGAAAGGTCATTCTCTCGGAAGAGCCAAGGCTTGGCAAAGCTGAAACTGAGGATCGGTTAGGAGACTGTTTGCAGTCTCTAAGTTTATTTATTTGCTTTTAATGTCAAAGAGTTTGGGATGAAAAGATTTGGGGATGTGTGGTGTGTGGAGAAAACGCATTGATGACAAGGTTTCAAGCCAAGGGCAATTCTGAAGACTGTGTGATTTACCCCCATGCTTCATGTTGAATAGATGAACAGAAGAAATCCAAGATAAGGAATTCAGGAAGGAAGAAAAATTCTGTTGTTGAGAAATAGGTGAAAACAAATTCAATCCATTTATTAAGGCAGTGGTTCTCAACCTGTGGGTCATGACCTTTTTTTGGCAAACCTCTATCTCCAAAAATATTTACATTACGATTCATAAGAGTAGAAAATTTATAGTTATGAAGTAGCGACAAAAAATGATTTTATGGCTGGGGATCACCATGACACGAAGAACCATATTAAAGGGTCACAGCATTTCAATTCACTGAGGTTCAGCTATCATTCTCTATCTGGTGGCCCCGGTTGTTTCCACCCCGTCAGTAATAAGTTCCTACAAATAAGGTTAGGGACTTTGACACACAGCTTTCCTTAAGGGAAGGGGCACAGACCCTGTTTAAATTCCATTGTCTTATTTTCTTTTCTTTTGGCTTTAAATTACAATTTCAAGGTCGTCTCCTCCCCACATTTAACCCCAGAGGGCCTCAATTTAATACAAACAAAACACTGTTGTGTGTGGCAGTGGTACTACAAAGATGATTAAGCCGTCTTCCCAATCCAGACAACATCTGGCCAGACAAGCGTGCTGGGTAGAGTTTATGAGAAGTCGGAGTACAGGGGACACTAAGGAAAAGGGACCTCACCCCATGAGCTGCCTTATAAACTCCGGGGCAGGGGTTGGGGCGCCATGTCATCCTTTCTGGGCTTAACGCTGAGATGGCACTCCCAAGCGGCTGACATGAAAGCAGCCTCATAAAAGGGTCCGCGTCATTGGGGTGATGAACCAGGTGGTGCTTAGAGATCCGTGGAGGATGAAAGGCGCAGGGTGAAGACGCCCTGCGTTCCCCTGGCTTGGTTGGGCAGGGCTTCCAGGAACTGATGAAAGCTGGGGATTGGGCTCAAAGTAGTTCTTCATGCCTTTCCAGGGAGGAAGCTGTGGACACACTGCAAAGTCGGGAAGGTAGTTTTGGGGGGCTTTTCTTCCTCAAGTGTCTTGGGGATCTGGTCTCCACCCACCCGGGACTCCCAAGCGTTACCGGAGACTCTCTAGGATTGCTAGTTGTTATGGCAACCGGGCTGTAGGGATACTGAGGCAAGCTTAGGCCTAGAGAGGCAACCTCCTTCTGTACCCTCCTCCTACCCACGGGTAAAGTGGCGCCCCCTACGCACAGGAACCGTCCCTGGGCCCCCGCCCCAGCGCGGAGACCACCGTGGACCTCCAGGGATGGGAGGCCGCTCTGGCCCCAAGCGGAGCCTCTCGTTGGTAGACGGGCTCGAGGGAGTCCCTCTGGGCGCGGCGCCGCCGAGCGACTCGATGCTCCGACCGGAAGTGCTCTGCACAGACTGCCTCCCACCCGGCTCTCTGGTCCCGGCGGTAAGATGGCGGCTACCGCGGAGTGCGATGTGGTAATGGCGGCGACCGAGCCTGAACTGCTGGAGGACGAAGACGCCAAGAGGTAACCAATCGGGTGATAGAGTCATGGAGGAGGCGAGGTTGCAGCTCGGGGCTCGGGGCTGGTCGACTCGCCAGCGAGGCAGCCCCCAGATGCAGAGACGATGGCTCTCCTGCAGACACCCCCCCAACCCCCATCTGAGCTGGAGTCGATCGAGATCCCTCTGAAGGGGCACACTTAGGGGCTCTGCTGTCCCCTTCTGCTTCCTCCTAGCAGGGAGCTTGAGGCACAGTCTTGTTCTGTCACGGGGAGGAAGGTGGGCTTGCTTCATCGTGGAGGCCGGGTCCCCGGGGCGGGGGCAGGGGGAAGGGTAGGAACCCCAGAGGTCGGCTGCAGAGTGGGGGAGGCGTCGCGGCGACAATGACGACTTCCTTAACAGAGCCCCGACCTCCGCCCGCTCCGGTTAACTTGTGTGTATTGTTGCTCGTCCTGACTTGGTCGTCTCTGAAACCCGCATTCTCCTCGCTTCCTTTTCCTCATTAATGACCCTTAGTGGTCTTTAGTGTGAGGCTGAGAGAATTAGATGCTTACTGTATGGATCTGGTGGCTCCCCCATCCCCCGATGGCCGTAGACGTTAAGAATGGATAGACCGAAGGGCGAATGAGGAGCTTGTCTCTTCCTGTACGGGCTCAGACGCTTCTTCGCCATTCCTCCCAAGAGCATTCTTAAGCTCAAGGAGGACAGCTGTTTAGATGCAGTTGACACTGCTGGGCAGCTGCAGTGGCTCGAGATTGCCAGTCTGGCCTATCCTAGGGAGGTGCTGAGTGAGTGTTTTTTCTAGAACACTCGGTGAATTCCGACACCAGCTCAAGAAGAGGTTTTCGAAGCGGGGGGGGGGGGGGACGGGGCGGGGCGGGGGAGTTAGCGTATGCTTGGGAGCGGGGCGGGCGGGACTTGTTCTGATATCAAAGGTGAACTGATTCCTTTATCAGTAGCAGATTAATTTGATCCCTTTCTCAGGATGGACTCCAGTGCCTTACTCTCCTTTCCTTGTGTTTCATGTGTTCATACCAAGCCTGTAGGGGATGTCTTCAGGCTGAATAATTTGTGGTGGCAAAGAGAGTCAGTTCAGGAGGTCTAGAAATCAGGATTCGGAGGGGTTTACTGTCCAAGTTAGACGTATAAGCGGGTCCTCGGAGAGCTACAGAGCATATTGTAGTTATCAGGTGTATGGGTAGTACCTGACTTGAAAGCTGAGAGGCTAGACAAAGTGTAGTTGATCCCTTGAGCTATCAGTTTAGCCTTGCCTCCTCCTCCTCCTGTTTGAGTTTCCATGTCATTACAGTCTCTAGAGTTAAGCATCATCGGCTCCTATATAACTTAAGGTATGGCAAAATGAGAAAGGAAGCCCCTCGCTAACACAAACAGAGCTTAAATTTTATTTTACTTATATTTGGAAAGAATTTAGTGCTTTTCTTACTGCTATAAATAGGAACTTTGGCCATATGTCATTTGAGGAATCTATCCTACTCAGTGTAAATCTCCTGTAGAGAGTGTCTCTGATTTGGACTTTAAACAGGTTTCTCTGTGTAGACCAGCCAGCCTTGAACTCAGAGATCCATTTATCTGCCTTTGCTACCCAAGTGCTGATAGTAAAGGTGTGCATCATTATGCTTGGCTAACTTCTGTGTCCCCTCTCTTGAAGCAACTCCTCCCTAAAAAAACTAAACAGATAAGCTTTAGAGGGTGTTTTGTCATAAATGGTGATAAATATTTGTGGAGAGATATATTAAGAAACAAAGGCTGAGTATGGTAGCACACATCTGTAATCCCTGCACTTGGGAGTCAAAGGCAGAAAGAGCTGGAATTCATCAGTCTGGGTTTTATAGTAAGAAGCTAGATGTGGTGGTGCTCACCATAATCCAGCCCATGGAGGCAGAGGCAAGCAGACAAGGTCAAGGGCAGCCAGATATCCACAGTTTTAGGCTAGCCAGAGCTACATGTTGTGGGGTGGGGGGAGCTAGTTAGTGGGTGTGTGGGTGTGTATGTGAGAAAGAGCGAACATAAAACAGTAAGACAAATAGTTTTATAATGCAGCCACAGCGTGTAAAGCATGGTGTTTGGTTAGCTGAATTTGTGTGTGTGTGTGTTTGTGTGTGTGTAACTTAATATGTTATTGATTATAAAACAGTTATTGGGACTGGAGAGGTGACTCAGTGGTTAAAAGCATTGGCAACTTTTCCAGAGGACCTGGGTTCAATTTCCAGCACCCACATGGCAGCTCACAACTGTTTGTAACTCTAGTTCCAGAGGATCTGGCACCCTCTCATAGACATACATACAAGCAAAACATCAAGGCACAAATAAACAAATAAGCAGTTATCTACCACCAAGTCATTGTAACTGTAAATAAAAGTGAAAAATGCATTCTTTTTAAAAAAATTTATTTATTATTATATCTAAATACAGTGTAGCTGTCTTCAAACACACCAGAAGAGGGCGTCAGATATCATTACAGATGGTTATGAGCCACCATGTGGTTGCTGGGATTTGAACTAAGGACCTTTGGAAGAGCAGTTGGTGCTCTTAACCACTGAGCCATCTCTCCAGCCCCGAAAAATGCATTCTTAGACATACTAGAGCTAATTATTTAGTTTTACATGTTCATTATAGACCAGTTCTGTATATAAAATAGGAAGAAAATAACTTAAATCACTTAGACGTCTACTGTGTCAGACCTCCTTAGAAGAGTGAGCATTAGGATCTATTGGTATGGAAAAATGTGTCGTGTTTTTTTCCATTGTTGAAGATAGAGTAGCGAACTAGAATACTCCTGTGCAGCCGAAGCAGGTGATGGGGAAGGACGTTCCCCGAAGCACCCCTTTATTGTCTGGCATTGTTAGAACCCTTTGGCCAAGTCTCTAGTTAAATCCTACTGCCAGTTCACTGAGGGACACATCAGCCTGTGAGTCCCTTGGAATGTTTTTTTGAGGCCCAACAGGGATCCTTCCTTATATCTTGGGATCTAATGGATCTTACTGCTGCTAAATTGTCACAGTCCCACAGCGGGGTGAGATGAGAGGAACCTGGAGACACGAGACCTCATGACTGCAGCCTCTTCTGTAGCTGCGTCTTATTTCTTTAGTTTGAATGTGTCTAGAGAGAAAGAGACCTTAGGTGTTTGCATGTGTTAGTTTGTCAGCACAGCAGCCACAAAAGCAGAGTAAAAGCATTGAAAAGGTGTAGAGCAGTCCAGAGAAAAAAGCCTCCACCCACACGTGCATGCACACTATCAGGTCCCACTGAGACTCCATTTGTTCCTTATTTCACTCTATGCTCCTCCTTCGTGTTGAGTATGGAAGCCATATCTGCTTCATTCCAGGTAGTCTAAGCTGAGTCTAAACACATTCCAAAATGGAATTCTGTGTGTGTGTGTGTGTGTGTGTGTGTGTCTGTGTTGGACAACTTTGGAGGCCAAAGGACAGCTTTTGGAAATTGATTTTCTACCATTTGAGTTCCGGAGACTGAACTCAAGTTGTCAGGCTTGATGGTAGGCATCTTTATACACTTGCTTGGCCAGTTTACTGGTCCCAACATTGTTTATCTTTGTCTGCTACTTTGTAGATAAGGGGTTAAGATTCAGGCATTTCAACAGTTGACCTAACTTGATGCCTTTGGTGTTCCTGGGAAGCTGCTGGACACTTTTTCTAATATACAAAAAAAAGCCTGTCTTGAGTTAAAGGTCTCTGGTTAGTGGTCACTGTAGATAGAGCTTTTATTATGACATATTGATGGATTTCAAGCAGGTCACTAAAGAGAAAGCATGTCTGTTATTCTGAGTCTGGTGTGACTGGACATAGAAATCCAAAAGAGGGCTGGAGAGATGGCTCAGTGGTTAAGAGCACTGATTGCTCTTCCAAAGGTCCTAAGTTCAAATCCCAGCAACCACATGGTGGCTCACAACCATCTGTAATGGGGATCCAATGCCCTCTTCTGGTGTGTCTGAGGACAGCTACAATGTACTTAGATATAATAATAAATCAAAGAAAGAAAGAAAGAAAGAAAGAAAGAAAGAAAGAAAGAAAGAAAGAAAGAAAGAAAGAAATTAAGAGAATCGCAGAGCCACAGATGGGGAAATAAATAGGACAACCTTGCTGGCTTCCTTAAGCTGATTTCTTTTCTTTTCTTTCTTTTTTTTTTTTTTTTTGGTTTTTTGAGACAGGGTTTCTCTGTATAGCTCTGGCTGTCCTGGAACTCACTTTGTAGACCAGGCTGGCCTTGAACTCAGAAATCCGCCTGCCTCTGCCTCCCGAGTGCTGGGATTAAAGGCATGCGCCACCATGCCCGGCCTTGATTTCTTTTCTTTAGATTTAATTATTTTATATGTATGTGGTTTTGCCTGCACATACATGTGTCCATGGGGGCCTTATGAGGGCATTGGATCCCATGGACCTATAGCTACAAATGGTTGTGATCCACCAGATAGATGATAGGAAGTGAACTCAGGTCCTCTGTAAAACCAACAAGTGCTCTGAATCACTGAGCCATCTCTCCAGCCCCAACAATATGTTCTTTATACATATCTTTATTTTCACTAATGTGTGTAAGTATTTTACCTGCATGTATGTATATATGTGTACCAGATGTGTATAGTGCCTGCAGAGGTCAGAAGAGGGCCTTGAATGAATGCCCTGGAACTACAGATGGTTGTGAACCACTGTTCGGGTGTTAGGAATTGAACCTTGGGGGAGCTGGAGAGATGGCTCAGAGCACTGACTGCTCTTCCAAAGGTCCTGAATTCAAATCCCAGCAACCATATGGTGGCTCATAACCATCTGTAATGAGATCTGACTCTCTATTCTGGGGTGTCTGAGGACAGCTACAGAGTACTTACCTACAGACAATAAATCTTTAAAAAAAAAAATAAAGGTGTGTGTGTGTGGGGAATTGAACCTGGGTCTTTCTTTGTAGGAGCCAGTGCTCTTAACCACTGAACCATCTCTCCAACCCCTGAGCTAACATTTCTATATCTGTTTCAGTGCACGTAAGCACCATTTTTTCTTTTCTTTTTCTTTTTAACACTGTGTATGTGTGTTTTCAGTTTTCTCCTTCCACCATAGGGGTTGTCAGATTGTCAGACTTGAGGGCAAGCTGCTTTATCCGATCCTCTCTCTTCTCTCTTTCCTCTCCTCTCCCCTCTTCTTTTCTTTTTTGATTTTTTGAGACAGGGTTTCTCTGTATAGCCCTGGCTGTCCTGGAACTTACTTTGTAGACCAGGCTGGCCTTGAACTCAGAAATCCACCTGCCTCTGCCTCCCAAGTGCTGAGATTGAAAGAGTGTGCCACCATGCCGGGCCTCTTTTCTTTTCTTATCAAGTCCTTGTTAGATAGTTCTGGCTCGCTTAAAACTTGCAGTATAGACCAGACTGGCTTCCAACTCACGAGATCTGCCTGCCTCTGGCTCCAGGGTGCTGGCATTGGAAGAGATCTGCCTGCTAGGCTCGTGTTGTTTAGCGGTCCTGATTCCTTTGTGGATTAGGGCTCTGTCTTCTATTTATCTGTCTACAGTGTTGAGTCCACATCCCAGCTTTTGCAGTAGTTACTATTGGTTTGCTATTGCTTTTTAAGCCTTTTTGAACTTCATAAACTTACTTAACCAAAGAGTTGATAGGAATACCCTTCCACTTTCAACCTGATTAACCTTAGGGATTTGTTCACCTTCTCATTGAGTTCTCGGGCAAACAGCTAAGCATTTCATTAAATCTGAAAGCTGAATGGGAATTTATCTTTGACTTTGAAGTCAAATTAATGAGAAAAACTTCAAGTAGGTATGCTTTAAGTGTGGTTCAGAAGATGGAAGAAATGAATTATGTCTATGGAAGGGGATAAATTTAGGAACACAGAATTCTGAATATAGTAAATTATTTTTTTTAAGATTTATTTCATATACATGGTTATACTGTTGCTGTCTTCAGACACAGCAGAAGATGGTATCAGAAGACGGTTGTGAGCCACCATGTGGTTGCTGGGAATTGAACTCAGGACCTTTGGAAGAGCAGTCGGTGCTCTTAACCGCTGAGCCATCTCTCCAGCCCAATCAGGATTATTTTAATCCTGATATTAACATGTAGAAGATTGTTAGTCATTAGTAGAACAAAGGTAGAATATAGGAGGTCTCTTTTCCTGAATGTAATTTAGATTCATTTATTGGCCGGCCCTGAGTAAACTGAGCAATTTAGGGGAATACTGGGCCAGGTGAGTGGCAGTTGCTCTAGTGCTTAGTAACTTGCCAACAACAGGAATTCTGATTGGCCTGAAGCCTAGCCTTATTGTACATTCCAGCCAATCAGGGCTTGGCTTAGTCGTTGAAGCTAGTTTTTAAAAACTTGAGTACTGGACTCCCGCCTTTCCTTCCTTGCTCCAGGACTTTAGAAGACTGGAGAATAGTGGTTGGGCTCTGTGTGGGCACCGTGGCCCATCACAGCGCTGCTGAGGAGTCCTTGTTTCTCCTTACACCAAATGCTTCCTCCTCATTCGCCAGTGTTGAGTGATGTGGAAGTTATGTAGACGGCGGTCCAGGTATTCTTCGAAGCCGAGTCTCATCAGTAGGCACAGGGTTCAGAGTGGTTTTTCCAGGGGGCCATTGTTTGTACTGGCGTGGCAGTTGGTTTTTCTCCCCAGCAGACAAAAGCTGTAGTTGTAGTTTCACACCATGGTGGGCAGAAGTGTGTGTGGATGAGTGGAGAGTGTTGGTATTGCCAGTTATAAGACCTTTTCTATTGGTGTTTGATGGTGGGGAAGCTAGGCGGTCAGATAAGCAGTGTTGACCATCTCTTGTGAATCTATTACCCTTTGACAATAGTGGGAGCAGGATTCTGCTGTTTCCTGCCTGAAAGTTCTTGCTGGGCAGTTTGCTCTGAGAGAGTTAGCACCTGTTGAAATGAGGCCCCAAGAGAACTTTGGTTCCCCCCCACCCCCCCCCCCCCGTGTTCCAGTCAACCCCACTCGCTCTGCTCGACCCTGCTCGCTCTGGCCAGCCCCACTTGCTCCCGGCCGCCCCCGTACAGCCCCCGCTTGTTCCAGCCAGCCCCGCTTGCTCCGCTCTGCTTGCTCCGGTTTGGCCCCGCTTGTTCCGGCCGTCCCCGTTCGGCCCCACTCGCTCCGGCCCTGCTAGCTCCGGCATCCCCACTTGCTCCGGCCGTCCCTGCTCGCTCCGGACAGCCTGGCTTGCTCCGGTTGGTCTCTCCAGTCCAAGGATTCATTTCTTATTATTCTTCATAAGTATGCTGTAGCTGACTTCAGACGCACCAGAGGAGGGCGTCAGATCTTGTTACGGGTGGTTGTAAGCCACCATGTGGTTGCTGGGATTTGAACTCATCACCTTCGGAAGAGCAGTCGGGTGCTCTAACCTGCTGAGCCATCTCACCAGTCCCCAAGAGAACTTTGTAAAAGTGCCACTGCAGAGTCCATACTGCCCTCTGATTTCCATATGTATATTCTGTATCCTCCCAAACATCAGTGCTTGAATGTGTGTGAGCATGTCTGTATGAGTGTGTGTGTGTGTGCGCGTGCATGTGTGTGCATGCTCGCGCACACACAGTTTGTGGCAGTCCTCTCCTTTCACCTGTGAGTGTGGTGATGGAACTCAGATCCTCAGGCTTAGTGGCAAGTGTTTTTACCCACTGAACCATCTTGCCTGCCCTGGAAGTAGCCATTTCTTAATTGTAGTTCCTTAGTTGTAGATTGTTGAGAGACACTGCTGTCTCCATCAAGATGAGAGATGTTACCAAAGCTGTTAAAGTCTAGCCTAGGCCTAGCAGTGCTAACAGCTGAACTCAGCCACCATCCTCTGTAGCCAGTTAAAGAGACAGGTCTGTAAGAACAGAGAGAGGAAGCCAGGCGTGGTGGTGCACGCCTTTAATCCCAGCACTTGGGAGGCAGAGGCAGGTGGATTTCTGAGTTCAAGGACAGCCTGGTCTACAAAGTGAGTTCCAGGACAGCCAGGGATACACAGAGAAACCCTGTCTCAAAAAAAAAAAAAAAAAAAAAAAAAAAAAAAAAAAAAAAAAAAAAAAAAAAAAAAAAAAAAAAAAAAAAAAAAAAACAAACCAAAAACAAAAACCAAAAAGAAACAAACAAAAAAAAACAGAGGAGACCCATCAGTCTCTCTGCAAAGTAGTGTGACCTGAGAGACAAGTTCCTCTTCTGGCTGGCACTAGGCCTTAGCATTCCTTCCCATGGCTTACAGTTCCTGGGGGGATTCTAATCCATGAGACCATGTTTCAGCAAATAGTCTGATAGATGCGGAATGGGGAGCAAGTATCTCATTAGAAAATACTCATTCCTGTGAGGATGTCTGTGTTGTCATAGAAGAGCCACAAGATGGAAGGTAGTGGGTTCAGGGATGTATGAACAGCAGCCTCAGGCTAACTGGAAAGTGGATGGCTGTGCTGTCAGAATGGCTTCAGAGAGCGCCTTACTCTGCAGCTCTCCTTCCCAAGAGTAAGGAAAGGAGAAGGAAATGCCAGAGCCCTGCCATGCCTGTGCTTATGCCTTCACTGATGGGAGCTCTGTCAAGATTCGGTTTGGGGGGGTTGGTTCATCACAGCCCTGCTTCCCTAAGACGTAGCCAGCTCCAGCCGGTGCCTGGTGTCCTTCTCTCCTCCAGCAGTAGAGAGTGCTGCTGCCTTGTGAAGACTTTGCCACAGCTCCCGTGATGTACTTGGCCCTCTGGTTCTGTCTCTGTTGAATTTCTCCTTGAATGTACAGAGTACATTTTGACTCATCTGTTCAGGAGTTTACATTTTTGTCTTCCACCTTTCCTCTTCGGAAATAAGAGATTGTTTTGTTTTGTTTTTTAATAATTTATTTTTTGTTTTATGCACATTGGTGATTTGCCTACATGTGTCTGTGCAAGGGTGTCAGATACCCTGGAACTGGAGTTACAGTTGTGAGCTGCCATGTGGGTGCTGGGACTTGAACCTGGGTCCTCTGCAAGAACAGCTAGTGCTCTTAACTGCTGAGCCATCTCTCCAACCCCGAATTTTTAATTTTTGAGACAGGGCTGCACAGCTTAGCCTAGGCTAGCCTAGAACTCACTGTATAGTCCAGGCTGGCCTTGAACTTTGTAGCAGACTGCTTCAGTATCCCAAGTGAGCCACCTTATCTAACCTGAGCCGTCTTAGTTGTTCTTTAAAGTAAAAATGGAGCTGCTGTTGGCTCTGTGCCAGCTTCCCACGCCGCCAATTGCCTGACACCTGAAATCCATCTCAGTGCATCTCTACTGAACCTGAAAAGAAAAAGTTTGACCCTGGAATAAAAAGAAAGCACAATAAAGAACCTTGGGATTTTAAAAGGAGGAGGAGGAGGAGGAGGAGGAGGAAGAGGAGGAGGAGGAGGAAAAGGAAGATAGCTACTGGGTAAAGGTAGCTTTCCAGTGGCTAGCGCACTCCCTGTCTCTAGCTGCTTAGAAAGCATCCAGCACACAGTACCTTGAGGGCACCCCAGTACCTATAAATGTTTTTCACAAGTCACATGACTTTCACTTACATATATGAACGTTAAATTGAAAATTTTATTTGTGGGTTAGAATTGATTTAAATTTTTAAATATTTTTTAGAAAAATAAAGTGACTTTGTTGGTGGCATAGAGTAAACATGAGGCTCTTGGGCTCTTTTACTTTATTTTCATGAAGGTCAGAGAGAGTACAACATGAACTAGGCCTTGTGACATGCCATTGGGGACAAGAGGTCCGGGGAAGGGGGAGGAGGAAAGAATTTCTACTCTAAGACTGGCCAAGATCCTGTAAATTCTGTAGGGTGGAGGATGTTTCCAGATCAACAAGCAGCTCGTAAATTTGATTGACTATGAGAAAGGAGGTGCCACAGTCTAGAGCAGAGTAACATTGTAGAGGACTGTGAACGTGATAGTAGCATGTGGAGGGTCCTAACTTCCTGGAATGCACTGCAGTTCAAGCAACCCTGAGAAGGGAAATATTCCCCCCCACACACTAGGTTTTTCTCTAAAATCAAAGGCTCCTGAACACTTCTTTACTCTCAGGAAATTAAAGCATTTGTCCTTAGCTATAATTTTAGCAAAACTGGATGTTTTGCTACAGATGTTACCTGAGAATTGGGGTTCCTTTTTGTTGGTTTTTGGCTTCATAGATGAAAGATTTAAAAACAGAGTAGAGTCAGAAGAAGCTTTAAATTTGAGAGAGAAATCATAGGTTAGGCAGAAAACACAGAGTAGGCAAGATAAGAAATAGAGATCTCTGAAGCAATCGGGGTGTGGTGGCTCACACTATTAGTCTTAGCTCTCAGGAGGCAGAGGCAGGCAGATTTCTGAGTTCGAGGCCAACCTGGTCTACAAAGTGAGTTCCAGGACAGCCAGGGCTATACAGAGAAACCCTGTCTCCAAAAAAAAAAAAAAAAAAGGCCAGGGCAGTCTTAGAGAAACCCCGTCTCAAGAAGTCCAGAGCAACCACAGCAAACCTCTGAAGTTGCCAGAGGAGGAGGGGGCGGAGGAGCGAGCGAGCGAGAGAGAGAGAGAGAGAGAGAGAGAGAAAGCCATGCTTTTTGAGCTAGGGCCCAAAAACAGCCAGTAAGTTTGTGGGTGGCTGGTGGCAAGCAGCCACATGGCATTGCCGGAGGTTCTTTGTAAAAGAATGACAGTGTCCAGAGTGACATGGCGAGCATTCTTGACCAGTATCCAAAGAAGAGATAAAAAAAGAAGAAAAGGAAAGTTACACTTTTAAAGTTAGAACTCAGAAAAACATAGAGGCTTAGCAGTAAAGACCCACAAGTGCACTGGACAAGGGCCTCGTGCGTGTAAATACTACTTAAAGGGTCATTATCTCCTCTCAGCATGGCCAGTGAGTCAGCTTTCGGTCTCTTGGCAGTCTCCATTGGATTAACTCCTAAGAGAAGGTACAGCAGTGTCATGTGGGCACCTTATAATGGCAAATGTCCTGAGATAGAACTCAAATTCAGTTTTGACCTGTGAGAAGTAGTTTTCCTGTAATGGGTTTTATTAAGTCCTGTTACGGTCACCTTTTTGTATGGTATTTTAAACTATGGAGAGGCAAAGCTGATCGTGAGGGAGAGGGTCCATCATCAATGACCTCTAACTAATATCTGTCTAGCTACTTAACCAGAATAAAAAATATACCAAGGAGTGCAAAAAACCAGCAGGTCAGAAAACTCTGGGGTGTGCTTCATTTAAACCAGTATACCTCTCTTGATCTGAGTCATTATTAATATGATTGGAGAAGTTCAACTTGATTAAAAAATGTTTGCCCCAATTTATTTCCTGTTGATGTCATAAGTGCCTGACCAAAAGTGACTCGGAAGGAAAGAGGTCATTTCACCCAACATCTCCCAGGTCACACTGTCGCTGAGGGAAGTGGAGGCAGAAGCTTGGGCAGAGCCGTGCAGAGTGCTGCTTGCTGGCTTGCTCAGCCTGCTTTTTAATACAACCCAAGACTACCAGCAGTGGCGCCACTCACAACCTTGCCTACAGGAAAGTCTTAGGAAGGCATTTTCTCAGTTCAGGTTCCCTCTTCCTAGATGTCTCTACCTTGTATCAAGTTGACAAAACTAAAAAACAACAACAACAACAACAAAAAACCTAACCCATACAGAATTCTAGCCGAACACTTGAAGTAAAAGTAAAGTTGCAGTGTTTGTCTCATAAAAATCTAATCAGTGTTTCCTGGGTTTCAAATGTTCACAGTAGTTTCCATGCAGTGGCTGAAGTAATTTTTCTTTTCCTTTCCTTCCTTCCTTCCTTCCTTCCTTCCTTCCTTCCTTCCTTCCTTGGGGGGTGGGGGGAATCTTAAAATGATACAGCTGGTGGAGAGTCTTACCCTTAGGGGCTGGAGAGATGGTTCAGTAGTTAAAACTTCCAGAGGACACAGGTTCTGATCCCAGCACTCAGATGGCAGCCTGCAACTGCCCATAATTCCAGCTACAAGGGATCAGAACTCTCCTGGCCTCTGAAAGCACCAGGCACACAAGAGACGGACAGGTACACATGCATATAAAACCACCTTTACACATTAGAAAAATAAAAGAGATCTTACCTGTGGGGTAGCTGTGGCTGTGTGTAAACACTGTTGTGTACGTATAGTCTGTGGCACACAGGGGGAAGTCAGAGGACAGCTTTGGGGAGTCAGTTGTTTCTTTCCCCCATGTGGGTCCCAG
>LR750888.1:99016-231516 GCA_902729485.2 Mus minutoides | reverse complement strand
CGTGCGCCACCACGCCTGGCCCTATTTGGTCTTTTTTGAGCCAAGATTTCACTAGATAGCCCTGACTGGCCTGAAACTCCCTAAATGTAGACCAGGCTACCCTCAAACTCACAAGAGATCCACGTACTTTTGCCTGCTGAGCTGCAAATGTCATGTCATGTCCATAGAAAACAATCTCAAGTCTTCCTTTCTGGGTACTGATGTATTTTACAGGTTCATATTGAAACCTCATTTAGTTATCAAAGAATTAATAACCCTGGCAGCAGTGACAGATGCCACCTCCAGGTTGCCCTCAGTTCCAGGGTTAAGTAGCTCTTTGACACCTCACCCTTCAGTCACTTTGCTGTAAGGGCAGCTTGAACAGCTTCAACTTTTCTCAGGATTTGAGAAAAGGTAGGACTTGAATTATTTAGCTCTGGAATTGTTCCTGATGTGGCCCTGGCAGATTGCAGAGATCCTCTTTTTCCTCTGCTAGTCTCAAAGGGTCAGGCCCGTTGTGTTTGGGGAGGTCTAAAATGATGATGACTCCTCTTTGGACATAAGACCTGGATACTAAAAATTAAGTAAGCATCTGGCCTCAAAGCACCAAGTGCCTAAGCCTGTTGTCTAGGCAGCTGCTAATCAGCTACGGTTCTATGAAAATAAGTCCTTTTCATAAAACTGTGGGAATAGCTAATTCTGGCCCGATATGCAATGTGAGGTTAAAAACATAGCAACTTGTCACAACACGATTCTTGTTCTTTTTGCTGTGGGCTGACTCTACATTACTTGCTTTGTTTGCTCTAGAATGGAATCTACTCACCATTTACTAAAATGAAATGCCTTTCTTGGGGGAGGCAAAGTCCATCCACTGGGTCCTGCATCTTAAAGAGAAGGGAACCTCGCTCTCTGTGACTGATTGTTATGGGCTTCTTTATGCCTTTGTGAATCCAGATTTCAGTCCTAGGACAGATTTTTGATACCAGAGCTATTTTGTGTCTTGGTTTAAAGAATTTTTTTATTGTCCCTGCCTCACTTCCACTAGTATAGATCAGTTTTAAACTTATCAGTACCACAGAAGTGAGCGTTAGAAAGCTTAGATAGTATGTGACTTTGGATTCTGACAAACAGGGTCACTCCCTGACCTTGAGCAAATTATTTAAATTCAAGACTTACTCAAGGGAGGGTGGAGTACACAACAGTGAAACTTACTAACTTGGCTAGTTGTGCATGGAAATCCCATGGCTCACATACATACCTGTTCGGGATTTCCACTGAAATCATCATTTAGTTACCATTAGAAGCCAGCAGCGCACTAGGCACTGTGGGAGGGAGCAGTGTTGAGGAACGACCACCAACCAGTAGTCCATAACAACCAGTAGTCCATAACAACCAGTAGTCCATAACAACCAGTAGCTCCGAGTCCTGTTTTTTTGTTACCACTAAGCTCTGTGCTGCTGGCACAGTGGCTGGGTGCTCTGTGCTGCTGGCACAGTGGCTGGGTGCTCTGTGCTGCTGGCACAGTGGCTGGGTGCTCTGTGCTGCTGGCACAGTGGCTGGGTGCTTTGGTTTTCCTCAAGGATCTGGCTGTTCTTAGTCACTGCTGACTAAAGAAGCAGCTAGATTTGAGTTGCAGATGGGTTAGTATCTATGCCAGAGTTTACTACATTTCTTCAAAGTGTTTTTTTTTTTTTTTTTTTTTTTTTCAGCTTCTGGAATCCAGTTTAGGGGAAGCCCATGGAGTCTCTTGGCATGTCTGCTCTTAAAACATAAGCTTTTCCTAGAGTTTTTATAGCACTTTGCTTAATTTATGTTTAAAGGAGTTGTGTATATTGCATTGAAATATTTCAGTTGAGACTCTTAAGTTTTGCAGGTGAGGGAGGCTATTCCTGGGTTCTTGTAGTAGCAGATGGCCTTTTTATAGTGTTGTGACAGTATAATGAGATTTTTCAGGCCAATTTCCACCCAGCAGAGTTTAAATCTGTCAGCATTAGTAGGTCAGCCCATTTCCCTCCTCCTTTCTCCCAGCAGTCTTTATGTCAGTGGGTCTTACCACAGCAGTGTTGGGGAAGAATGGAAATGGAAGGGGCTTTGCCAGTTTGTCATTTGAAATATGTAAGAAATGAACCACAGATCTCTCCTGTGCTGTCATAGGATCAAGCTGCAATCTCCCATATCATTGCCAGTAAACTGTTGCTGCCGGGGATGTAGTCAGTGACACAGCGCAGTCCTGGCGTGTTCAAATCCCAGGGTTTGATCCCCCAGTACTAGAGTGGGACACCAAAAACTATGACTTCTGTCTCTCCTCTAGGCAGCCATGGACTGATTTCCCTTTTGCATAAATGGCTATGGCAAGTGGGAAAGGAAACAAAAACCTTTAAAAGAAGCATTCTTAAGTAGTTATGGTGCAGGGAAGACTCATCCATCATTCAGTTTGGGAAATAGGATGTTTTGAGGTACTTCTTGTATTTTACATCTCTGAGACAGGTTCTACTGTGTAGCCCTGACTGGCCTAGAACTTACCATGTGCTCTACAGGCCAGGCTGGCCTCAAAAGTCACAGAGATCCTCCTGCCTCTGCCTCCTGAGAGCTGGAATTAAAGGTGTCTGCCTCCACACCCAGCTACTTTGGTTACTTTTGATAGTGTTCTAATTTGCTCTTTTCAACACTGTCCTGTCTTGTCTTGACGCCAGCTGGTGGGTGGACAGCACAGTGTGGTGGGTGGAGGGAGAGGAGAGAGAGGCGCTTCCTCTAGCATCTGACTCCCTGCTGTCAACTTTGCTCTGTCTTCCATCTTACACAGTACACTGTCACTCCTTGGTTACACACTTCGACTGTTCTTCCAGTGACAAATGGGAAAATCACTCTCAGGAAACTAAATTAAGATTCTTAAGGCTGTGTCATATTTCATACTGAGAAATCAGTTGTCCCCAGTGGAAATTACCTACAAATGTAGAAGTTTGCAAATACTGAAGTATCACAAGTTATACTAGCGCCCTTGGTAGGCTACAGCAGAATTGCCACAAATTCAAGGTCAGCCTGGGCTACATGTTAGGACACTGTCTCAAACCCAGCCCTTCAAAAAACAAAAAAGAGGCTGTAGTTGTGACATACTGGAAAATTCAGTGCTGGCTTTCAGTGGCTGATTTAACTAAGCATATGTGTTTGTTTTTTAAAGATTTATTTATTTACATGAGTACACGGTTGCTGTCTTCAGACACACCAGAAGAGGGCCTCAGATCCTATTGCTTGTAAGCTACCATGTGGTTGCTGGGACTTGAACTCAGGACCTCTGGAAGAGCAGCCAGTGCTCTTAACTGCTGAGCCATCTCTCCAGCCCTTGTGTTTGTTTTTTTAAAGGTTTATTTATTTTATGTACACTATAGCTCTCTTCAGACACACCAGAAGAGAGCATCAGATGCCATTACATACGGTTGTGAGCCACCAACCATGTGGTTGCTGGGAATTGAACTCAGGACCTCTGGAGTCCTGAGTTTTAGGAGTAGCCAGTGCTCCTAAAAGCTGAGCCATCTCTCCAGCCTGTTTGGGGGGGGTTTTGTTTGTTTGTTTGTTTTGTTTTTTAAGATTTTTTTGATATTTTTATTTTATGTGTATGAGTATTTTGCCTTTGAGTATGGATGTGCACTGCTTATGTTCCTGATGCCTTCAGATGTCAGAAGAGGATAGTGGGGGCTGGTGAGATGGCTCAGTGGGTAAGAGCACCCAACTGCTCTTCCGAAGGTGATAAGTTCAAATCACAGCATCCACATGGTGGCTCACAACCATCCGTAACGAGATCTGGCTCCCTCTTCTGGAGAGTCTGAAGACAGCTACAGTGTATTTACATATAATAAATAAGATAAATCTTTAAAAAAAAAAAAAAAAGAAGAAGAGGATAGTGGACCTCCTGCAGCTGTAGTTACAGGTGGTTGTGAGCTACCACGTGGCTACTTGGAACTGAACCTAGGTCCTCTAGGAGAGGACCGTCTCTCTAGCCCCTGGTTTTGTTTTTTTTTGTTGTTTTGTTTGTTTGTTTGTTTTCAATATTTTTTATTAGATATTTTCTTAATTTACATTTCAAATGCTATCCTGAAAGTTCCCTCCCCCGGCCCTCTTCCCCTGCCCACCCACTCCCACTTCTTGGCCCTGGCGTTCCCCTGTATTGTATATAAAGATTGCAGTACCAAGGGGCCTCTCCTCCCAATGATGGCCGACTAGGCCATCTTCTGCTACATGTGGAGCTAGAGACACGAGTTCTGGGGTTTCTGGTTAGTTCATATTGTTGTTCCTCTTCTAGGGTTGCAGACCCCTTCAGCTCCTGGGGTTCTATCTCTAGCTTCTCCATTGTGGGTCCTGTGTTCCATCATATAGATGACTGTGAGCATCCACTTCTGTACGAGACAGCTATATCAGGGTCCCTTAAGTAGACACTTGCTGTCCTATGCAATTGGTTTTGGTTTTTGAAACTAGATCTCAGGTAATGCAGATGTCCTCAAACTTGACGTGTAACCAGGGTTGGCTTTGAAATCCTGATCTCCTGACTACACCCCAAGTGCTAGGATTGTAGGCATTTGATACCATACCTTGTGGGGTTTGTTTTGTCTTATTGTGTTGTGTTTTTGACACAGTCTTGCTCTGTAGCACAGGCTGGCCCCAAAATCACAGAAGTTTTTTTTTTTTGTCTCAGCCTCTCCAAAGTGAGATTTCAGGTGTGAACTACTGCGCCCAGCTGGAAGGAGTTTTCCTATTTTGTTTGAATTTCTCTGAAGAGATTGTGAATGGATTGGATTATTTCATTGGACCTCTTTTGGGTCAATTGGCCTGTTGGACAGATCTATAAATCATTTCTAGTATATCACACTAACATGAAGCTGGCTCCTCTGAGCTTATCCCTGAGGTATAGTGATATGACTCTCCTTTTCCTTTTCAGGGAAGCAGAATCCTTCAAGGAACAAGGGAATGCATATTATGCTAAGAAGGACTACAACGAAGCTTATAACTATTACACAAAAGCCATAGGTAAGAAGGATTACAGAAGGGGATTCACTTGCCAGACCTTGTAAGTGGTTCCTGCCTAAGAAGCAGCTCTTAGTGAGAGCTTCTGGGCCCGCTCACTCATCCTCGGGATCAGTGATTGGCCCAACACTTGCACCCGATGATTGGTGCTTTCTTCTCTATCTCAGGAAACAGAAAGGAGTCTTATCTCCATGTTCTTAACATGCCAGCATATTTTATTTACTTTTACGACAGTTTCATGTAGAACAGCATTGAACTTGCTTATAATTGAAGCTGACCGTGAACATAGACAACATTTAGCTCACATATGTCACGTATGTCACAAACACGCCATAGTTCACTAAGCACATTGGCCCTCTTCTACCCCCAAAAAGGCAGTTTTGTGTTGTGTTGTGTTGTGTTGTGGTGCTGGGGATGAAATGAGACCTTTCTGAATGCCTGTGTAAAAAGGTTCTACCTTGTACTACAGGCCAGCCCCCAGAGCTGCAGCCTTAAAAACTGGGTGCATCCTTGCTCTTCAGTTTGCCTGTGGGTGACCTTTAAAGAGAGTGTTAGCTTGTGAGGAGGTTCCGTGCAGTCCTGAGCTCCAATTACTCTCTCCTCCCTGTTCACTCCTCAGCCCTTTATCATTATTTGTGTGAGTGTGTGTGTGTTTGGGAGCACGGGTGAAAAGGCTGGGGCTTGTAGCAGTTATATTTTTAATTTTTTTCAGAACTCTCCAAATTGATTTCCACATTGGCTATATTAAATTTCACGCCCACCCACAGTGAACAGGTTTTCTCCAAATCTTCTCCAACAGTTAGTGTCAGCTTTGATGATAGTCACTTTGACTAGGATGAGGAGATATCTCAAAATCATTTTAATGTTTTTTGTTTGCTGGTTTTGGTTTTGGTTTTTTGAGACAGAATTTCTCCACATTTAATAGCCCTGGCTGTCCTGGAACTCTCAAGAGATTTTCCTGCCTCTGCCTCTGAGTGCTGGGATTAAAGGTGTGCTTCTGGCTCTGGTATTTTATTTGAGACAGGCTGGCCTGAAACTGGCAGAAATCTTGCTTTAGCTTCCTATGCCCTGTTCCCTTCAACGTGTTTATGTTTGATTTTTTTTTTTTTTTTGACATAATTCTCTTACTCTTTTTCTCCGCACTTTTTTGTTGTGTGGTGTGTGGTTTGCTCTGTGTGTGTGTGTCCATCCATGTGGAGGCCCAAGGTCGATGTTAGGACCATCCTAGATTGTGTTTCTGTGTTACTCATGGAGGCTGTGTCTCAGTTGAATGAATCTGGAGCTAATTATAATGACTAGGATTTGCCTTGATGGCTAGTTTGTTTGGAGGTCCCCTTCCCCCTTCAAGGCTGGAGTTTCAGGCAGGCCACCATGCTTGCCCAGGATTTACTTGCCTTCTGGGGACCTTGATGTGTATACTCACACAATATTACAAGTTATCCTACTGAAATGTCTCTCTAGGTCTCCTGTGAAATAGTCCTTTGAGAGGTAGCCTGTACATAGGTCAGTAGCCTGTACATTGGCTGCCTTGGAACTGACTCTGTAAACCAGGCTAATCTTAGATTTCTAAAGATCTGCTGCGTCTCTGGAATGCTGGGATTAAAGTGTGTACTGGCTAGTTTTGTGTCAATTTGACACAGCTGGAGTTATCACAGAGAAAGGACCTTCAGTTGAGGAAATGCCTCCATGAGATCTAGCTGTAAGGCATTTTTTCAATTAGTGATCAAGGGGGAAAGGCCCCTTGTGGGTGGGACCATCTCTGGGCTGGTAGTCTTGAGTTCTATAAGAGAGCAGGTTGAGCAAGCCAGGGGAGGCAAGCCAGTAAAGAACATCCCTCAATGGTTCTGCATCAGCTCCTGCTTCCTGACCTGCTTAAGTTCCAGTCCTGACTTCCTTTGGTGATCAACAGCAATGTAGAAAGTGTAAGCTGAATAAACCTTTTCCTCCCCAACTTGCTTCTTGGTCATGATGTTTGTGCAGGAATAGAAACCCTGACTAAGACAAAGTGTGACCCACTATACCCAGATGAACTTGCCTTTTACACAGTTGATATTTTTGAATTCTTGTGTGTTTTGAGTGTTTGGCATGTATGTATATGCACCATATTCATGTTTGGTAACCACAAACATCAAAAAAAAGGGTATTGGATCTCGTAGAACTAGCATTACAGGTGCTCGTGAGCCACCGTGCAGGTCATGGGAATCAAACACAAGTCCTCTGTAAGAACAACAAGTGCTCTTAACCACTGAGCCATCATCTCTCCAGCCCTCTGTGCTGAACTGTTTTCTGTCCTATTATCTGTCCTGCAGATATGTGTCCTAACAATGCCAGCTATTACGGGAATCGAGCGGCCACGCTGATGATGCTAGGACGGTTCCGGGAAGCTCTTGGAGATGCGCAGCAGTCAGTGAGGTTGGATGACAGTTTTGTCCGGGTATGTAATGGAGCTGTTTGGTGAAGAATGTTCTACAGTATCTCTGCCCTATAGCTGCTGACTGTCAGGAGCATTTCCTCTTTTCATTGTGACAGCCACAGCCATCTCCTAATTGTGACAATGTCCCCTAAAGATCAAGTGCTCTCTCTGAGAACCACTGCTCTGCCTTTTCACTGCGTGTTGGTGTTTAGACTGTTTGCTGTTGTGTTGACTTCTTTCTGCCTGTGCAATCATGTTTCTTTCCTTCCTCTGTGCTCTTTCTTCTTCTAGGGACACCTCCGAGAAGGCAAGTGCCACCTCTCACTTGGGAATGCAATGGCAGCATGTCGTAGTTTCCAAAGAGCCCTAGAACTGGATCATAAAAATGCCCAGGCACAGCAGGAGGTAGGTCTGATCTGTTCCTATGAGAGATGGTGGTGTGGTGGGTCTGGAAAGAAGACTGACAAATAAGGCAGGACTGACAGTCCCACTTCACCAGCAGCCACACTTAGCCAACTTTAGGTAAATCTCAGTCTCTGTGATTCTGTTACCTTAACTGTTGAATGAGTTTTCAGTCTGTAAAAAGTAGAGAGCTTCGGAGATGACTGGGAAGATGGCATAATGCCTCAAGGAACTAAGTTAAGGAAGGAAGTTAAGCATTTGAATAAAGTCAGAGCTAGGATGTAGCTCAGTTACAGAACTTTAGTCTAGATGTTCTGAGTCTTGGTTTCAGACTTTGGGTTTGTCAGAAAGAACTGGTGTATGTTCAGATGTGGCTTAAGCTGGTAGGTAGCACATGTCTCTCAGTTCCACCTCTGTAGTCGGTGCCTGAGTGGGCATCTCAGAACTGCCCAGCCCCTGGCTTACGGTGGCCATATTTTATGTCTCCTGTCTTCCTGACAGGAAGTCAACATTAAATTAAAAATTTGGGCCTTGACCTTTTCTATTTTCTTTTAAAAGATAGGGTTTCAAATCTGGAAATACACCTCACTGGACAGAGTGCTCGCCTAGCATGGATGAGGCCCTCGTGTTGATCCCCATTCTCAGTAAAACCTTCTGTGGTAGCGCACACTTTGGAATCCCATTATTTAGACAATGGAAACTGAAGGACCAGTTCAAGACCATCTGCAGCTACATAACAAGTTTAAGCTAGCCCAGGCTACATGAGACCTTGTCTCCAAACAAAACAAAAAATGAGTCTCCATGTAGCCCAGGCTAACTGGTCTCGTCTGTCTTGGTGTTGGAGGGGTCTGTTTGTCACTAATTTTATGTGTATTGCTATGAGGGCATCAGACAGACCTTCTGGAACTGGAGTTACAGACAGCTGTGAGCTGCCATATGAGTTGCTGGGAATTGAACCCAGGACCTCTGGAAGAGCAGCCAGTGCTCTTAACTGCTGAGCCATCTCTCTAGCCTGTCACCAGCTTTTTTAAGGAAATGTTTAATTCTTATTTTCCTTGGAGTGGGGGTTTGGTTTTTTGAGACAGGATTTCTCTGTGTATCCCTGGCTGTTCTGGAATTTGTACAGTATACCAGGCTGACCTCGAACTCAGAGACCTGCCTGCCTTTGCCTCCTGAGTGCTGGGATTAAAGGCTTGCACCACAACTGCAGCTCCTTGTTTTTGTTTTGTTTTTTAAATTTATGTGTATATATACTCTTGTGCTTTCGTTTGTATGAGGGCTGGCTTGTACTGGCTGTGGCAGTGATGTTGGAGATCAGGGTTATTGTCTGAAAGATCATTTCTCCTGTTCTATCTTGTTTGAAACAGTATCTCTAGGTTTTTGTCTTTGAGATTAGAGTCTCACTATGTGTCTGTGAATGACCTGGAGCTGGATGTATAGAGCAAGCTGCCCTTGGCTTCTCAAGTGGACGTTACACTGAGCAGCAAGATAGTGTCTCTTGCTTGCTCTGTACTCACTCTCAGCTGACTGACACTCCAGCTACTGGAGATTCTGTTATTCCCAGCCCATCTTGCCTTAGCAGCACTGGCTTTATATATACACACTGCCATGTCTGGTTTAACATGGGCTATGGGATTTGATCTCGGTCTTCACACTGGCAAGTGTTTACACACAGAGTCATCTCCCTCACCTTGATTTTGTTTATATATGTATGCATGCATGCCACCTGTGTACCTGTGTCTACAAAAGCCAGAAGAGGGCATCAAATCCCCCTGAGGCTGGTGTTACAAGTTATAAGCTGCCCAGTATGGGTGCTGGGACTAAACTCAGTACTGTGGAAGAGCAGCAAGAGCCCTTAAACACTGAGCCATCTCTCCTGTGTCCTGCCCTGTGCTTCCACACCAGGTCTCTCTCTATCTGATACACTATGTAATCCAGGTTAACCTTGAACTTGCTATTCCCCTGAATGCTGGCATTACATACATGTAGCACCATGCCTGCTTCTTTGATGTGATTCTTTTTTTCCTTTCTTTTACAAGATAGGGTTTCACTATGTAGCTGTGTACCTATGGCTGGCCCTAAACTCACAGGAATGTACCTGCTCTCTCTCTCTCTCTCTCTCTCTCTCTCTCTCTCTCTCTCTCTGTGTGTGTGTGTGTGTGTGTGTGTGTGTGTGTGAGGATTAAAGGTGCTTGCCACCATGCCCAGCTTTTGTGGTTTTAAAAAGTTGTCTTGTTGAGACAGTCTTACTATATAGCTCTGGCTGTTCTGGAACTCACTATGTAGTTCAGGCCAAAGAAATCTGCCTGTGTCTACCTCTTGAGTGCTAGGATTACAGGTGTGAACTACCACACCTGGCCTCAACAATATTCTCTCTCTCTCTTTTATTTTTGGCTTATCAAGACAGGGTTTCTCAGTGTATCCCTGGCTGTCCTGTAGACCAAGCTGGCCTTGAACTCAGAGATCTACCTCTTGAGTACACCACACACCCTGCTTCAGTGATATTCTTTTTTTTTCTTTTTTTTTTAAATAGTTTTTCGAGACAGGGTTTCTCTGTATAGCCCTGGCTGTCCTGGAACTCACTTTGTAGACCAGGCTGGCCTTGAACTCAGAAATCCGCCTGCCTCTGCCTCCCGAGTGCTGGGATTAAAGGCGTGCACCACCACGGCCGGCTTTCAGTGATATTCTTGAAAGAAGGAATTCTTCAGGGTCTTAGTGACTTTTATGATTGTTCAACCTAAACTTCATTTTTTTTTCCCCTGATGTAGTTCAAGAACGCCAATGCAGTCATGGAGTATGAGAAAATAGCAGAGGTGGATTTTGAAAAGCGAGATTTCCGGAAGGTAAATAGAAATGACTAGAACCTACCCTTCTCCGTGCGTGATAATGCAGAAAAATATAGACTAGTACATTGTCATTCAAATTTGGCTTTGACCTTTTCTCTCTTAAAAGTATTTTTTGCTAAGTTGCTTTATTTCTTATTTTTATTTGGCTTTTCAATAAGCAAAAATCAGCTTGCTTATATTCCCTTTGGTTATGTCAGGTAGTGTATCTCAGAGCTGTACTAATTAATGAAAGAAAAATCAGCTGGAAATAAATACCGGGGCTGAATAATCCATATTTATCCGATTAACTTGCTTCTACTGGAGTCGATGTTATAAATAAGGGTGGGGAGAAGGAAACCCTTGTTACATTTCATTTTTGGAGTGTGTGTAACCTGTTACATCACCTTTCTCTGCCGTCTGTCAGCCTCAGCTTCAAAGTGCTAGGATTACAGCTTGAGCCCCTGCTACCTTTTTGATGTTATTTTGGGTCTTATGTGTAGCTCAAGCTGGTCTGAAAGTTGGCAGTCTTCTGCTGCTGCTATACCCAACTTGGTGTTAGACTTTAATAAACTTTACAGTATGTGGTAGGTTTTGACAATCTATATGTTAAAGGGGTTGTTGTATCTGAAATAGGGAACAGTGTGAAAGTTCCAGGATTTTTCTAGAGCTTGGAGTTGAACCTGAAGTATAGATCCTCCCCATTTCTTAGATAGTACTGAGAACTAGCTTTCACTAACGAATCAAAATAGGAATCAGAAGATTGGCAGAGGGCAGAAATCTGCATCAGGTGATCAGGCTCCTTCAAGAAGGTGATTTTAGTCCAAGGGAGGAGTTGCTGCATTGTATGTCGGAACTCGCGTCAGGCTTTCAGTAGCAGGTGTTCAGGAAAGGTTGGGGAGCAAGTAAGCATCCTTTTTGATTTTTATACTGTGAGGGCTTTTATTTGGGAATAAATATATCCGACTAGTTTATGCAGATTCGCAACATTAACTGTCTTCTGCCCATGGGTTTTGATAATCATTATGTCTTTGTAGTGTGATGTGTGTGTGTGTGTGTGTGTGTGTGTGTGTGTGTGTGTGTGTGTGTTTGTTTGGAAAGCAGTTCTAACTACTGTCACGTTTTTTTTCAGAGGCTCACATAGGCAAAAGCTTTGTCCTGAAAGGCAGTCTTTTGGGTTTCTTTTCTCTCTTGCTAACTCTGGAGCCAGAATCCTGAGTTTGTGACAGAATCCTCTGTTTGTGACATCCCAGCCCCCCCACTGTAGCTCATGGTGATGTCACAAATGAAGAATTATGATCCTGGCAGGGGAAACAGATGAACTTGGAAGAAACAAAGATCTTCTTTGCCTGCAGCTGTCCCTACTGGGGACGTAGTGGGGGGTGGCAGTAAGCATTGCTGAGCCTCAACTGATGTTCCTCACGACGAGCAGAGCCAGCTCTGCATAGAACGTTGAGCTTTTGAGGCCAAGGGCGTGGCTGCTCGACTGTCACTGGCTTTTCCTGTTCGTACCTCAGTTGTCATTACTGTCCTTAGAACTTCCAGTGACCTGTGCCACTAAAGGAGTGCCATCTTGTCGTTGGGTTGGCAGGGCAGAAAGTGTCAGTGAACAGCTCAGGGTTCTCTTTCTTGGTTGTGGGTTTTCTTTTTGTAGACTGAAGACTCTGTGTGGCACTGGCTGCCCTGGAATTCGCTGTGTAGACCAGGCTGGCCTTGAACTTGCAGAGATCTGCTTGTCTTTGCACCCATCTTGCTTGTGTTTTTTTGGTTTTTCGAGACAGGGTTTCTCTGTGTAGCCCTGGCTGTCCTGGAACTCACTTTGTAGACCAGGCTGGCCTCGAACTCAGAAATCCGCCTGCCTCTGCCTCCCGGTGCTGGGATTAAAGGCTTGCGCCACCATGCCTGGCCTTGCTTGTGTTTTTAATCTCGGTTTTTAAAAAGGCCCTCTTCTTAGTGCAAATAAAAAGCATGGAAAGATATTTAGTGATGAGTGTTCCTTCAAGCAGGCCCTCTGGTCTGCCTCGTCTCTCTGCTCCCTGTCTCCAGTGCTGGGGTAGAGCTCAGGGTCAAGTTCTGCTACTGCATACATCAAATACAGATTTTTAGATTTGTTTGCATGAAAGGTAGTGCACTGTTCATGTTATGTAGCTCTTTTTCCCTCCTCTAAATAGGTCTTGGAGGCCTTTCTATAGTAGTAAATAGAATATTAGTGCATTCTTCAGAGTTATGGAGTATGCCATTATATCAGTCTACAATAATGAAAGTTACCTTTCCTTGCTTTTAGAATTCATACTTGGAGTCTTAGAGGTAATGGTGTCCCTTAATTGCAGATTTCTCCTCTGGTCCATTATTCTTAGGGAGAAGGGGATTGAGGGAGGATAGCCCAGGAGTAGCAGCTAAGTAAGAATGAGAGCTCAGAGAACAAAGTTGTGGAGAAAAGGATGGGTTCCTGAGAGCTGTGTGACTGACAGCATGTTGTAGCTTTGGTAGGTATGAGTTAGAGACTGGCTTGGGATTTACACGGAGCAGCCCGGTGGTCGTAGTGATGTGACATCCATTAGAATCCTTATAGGTGGCTAGTTCACTGTGGAATTTTTATACTGAAATGAGTGTAACGGACCAACCGGTAGTAAGATGTGCTTTAATCCCAGCACCCAAGAGGCAGAAACAGCTAGAGCGCTCTGAGTTCAAGGCCAGTCTGGACTATATGGTGATTTTCAGGCCACCTAGAGCTGCACACTAAAACTGTCTTTTTAAAATGTTTCCAAAAGTTAATTTATTTGTATGAATATTTTGGCTCCACATATGTCTGTGCACTATGTGCATACCTGGAACCCTATAGGCCAGAGGAGAGCATTGAATGCCTTCTGTTTGTTTCCCTTGGGACTGAAATTGCAGACAATTATGAGCTACCACGTGGGTTCTGGGAATTGAACCGAAGTCTTCTGGAAGAACATCCAGTGCTCTTAACATCTAAGCCATCTCTCCAGGCTCATCTCCCTCCCCACGTCTTTTAAAGCTGTGACGCTGTTGTCACGGGAAAAGGAGGAGTGCAGCAGTTTCGGTTCTGTGTGCAATGCTGATTCTGTGCCAGATTGTGTTTGCTGCTGTTCTTATCACACTTAGCAGCTGAAGCCTGACAGATAATGAAAATAGTAAATAATGGTGTATGCGAGAAGAATGTGAGCTCTGATCATAGTCACTGTGGGCTCACCATGGAGGCTGCTTTCTTGTTGAGGTTAGCGCTCTAGCATCCTACTGTATTTAAGATGGAACTTGGTGACCTAGAGCACACTTTGTTCAATTTGTTAGTCTTCTCATTACTAAAATAAAGGTAATGATATTACTTATTAACTCCATGGGGTGTTGGTGTACTTACTGAATGAATGTGTAGAAGCTTTGATATTATTGTACCAATAAGCAATGATGTCTTTGAGCAAACTCAAGTGAAGACCTTTCTGGAGTCCAGTTAAAGAGCTCACTTGCCTTCCTCTTCCCTTAGGTGGTTTTCTGCATGGACCGTGCCCTAGAATTTGCCCCTGCGTGCCATCGGTTCAAAATTCTCAAAGCAGAATGTTTAGCAATGCTTGGTCGATACCCAGAAGCACAGTTTGTGGCCAGGTATGCAATCTGGTCAGTTCATTACTGAGACGCAGAGTGGACTCCTGCTGGCTGGCTGCTTGCTACATGGGGGCTGTGGGTGTCGGCTAAGGTTGTTCATGCCTTCCTGGAGCTTAAAGCCAAAGGTTAAAGCAGGTTAAATCCAAGACCCACAAAGTATGTAGGATGCAGCTGTGTTACAGGTGCTCGAGCCTTGTGTGAAAGAGCTTAATGAGTCTGAGTTTGTTTAACCTCTGTTTTCATATACTCTATGGGAGTTCATTCTCTCCTTCCATACTGCAGAAGGTTTGGGGGACTAAATTTAGGTCATCAGGTTTGGCAGCAATATCACTGGCCTGGGTTTGTTTGAATGCAGTTCTTTCTACTCCAGGAAGCTCTTTTTATCTATCCATATTGTAACTCTTGTATCCTTTCTTGGTCCCTGGTCTCTACTGCAACTGCTTAGCTCTGTCCTATGCCATAGAGCAGAAGCAGCCGCAGATCACAGCTGAGTAAATCACATTTTAGGGACATGACCCAAGGTCGGGGTGCAGCTGGATTGGAATATGCTTGTGTAGTCTGGTTTCATTCCTCAGCACCATGGAGTGGTAGAGAGGCAATGATACAAGTTCTGGCCCGCTGTATGCCTCATTGGTAGAGTTTGTGCTTAGCTTGCACTAAGCCTCTAATCCAGTTCCTATTACACATCACCTATCACCAAAATATGAGGAAAAAATGGAATACAAAACAGTACCAGAAAGGACTTAGCCCTGCGGGCCGTAGTTTATTCACCCCTACTCTAGTTCAGTAAAGATGGTGAAGCATAGCCAGGAATGGTGGCACATGCTTATAATCCCAGCGCTTGCCAGAGGCAAGTGGATGTCTGTGAATTTTGTAGGCTAGCCTGGTCTACAGAGCAAGTTCCAGGACAGCCAGGGCTATACAGATAACCCTGTGTCCAAAAAAAAGAAAAGAAGAGAAAAGAAAAGAAAAGATTATAAGACACAGGAATGTATTGGGCTGGATTGGTGGGGGAGGTGGGTAGGCTCATCAGTCTGTTTGCCTGTCAGGTCCCAGGCCCTGGGTTTAATCCCCAGCACTGCTAGGTACGGCGAGAACGAAGAAAGAAACACATAGTAAAGATATATAGGTAGTTTATTTTAACAAGCCTTGTTCTTGAGAATCTAGTCACCTATGGATGAACTTTAAATACCAGAGCTATGATCAAGAAACAGTTTGACTATAGACTGTGGGAATGGCCAAAACATTGAACACCACAGCTGAACGTGTTCTCTTTATTACAGTGACATTTTACGAATGGATTCCACCAATGCTGATGCTCTGTATGTCCGGGGTCTTTGCCTTTATTACGAAGATTGTATTGAGAAGGCAGTGCAGTTTTTTGTACAGGCTCTCAGGATGGCTCCTGACCACGAGAAGGCTTGTGTCGCTTGTAGAGTAAGTTCTAAGCCTGATGTTCTGAAAGTGGGGACAAAAACTTCTTTCATGTCTCATGATAAGAGTGAGACTAGGAGCCGGGCGTGGTGGCGCACACCTTTAATCCCAGCACTCGGGAGGCAGAGGCAGGCGGATTTCTGGTCTACAGAGTGAGTTCCAGGACAGCCAGGGCTACACAGAGAAACCCTGTCTCGAAAAACCAAAAAATAAAAATAAATAAATAAATAAAATTTAAAAAGAGTGAGGCTAGGGCTACCGCTCAGTGGTGAGGTGAGGTGTGGTGTCACGCTGTCATGCCTGGGGCCCAGGATTCCGTTTCTCCTAGCAAAGTGGTGGGGAGAAGAAAGTAAAGAGTAGAGGAAGACTCACAGGAGTGTGACAGCTCCAATTGTCAGTGTGTTAAACCTTCCCTGCAAAGGCTGGGCATGCAGGGGCCTGTGTCCAGCCAGACAGCTGGGATTGAAGAGAGAGAACCATGAGAAAGAGAGTGAGCTGAGGCTTTCTAGACTGAACTGACCATCCCTTGCTTCTCTCCAGAATGCCAAAGCCCTTAAAGCCAAGAAAGAAGATGGGAATAAAGCCTTTAAGGAAGGAAATTACAAGCTAGCATATGAACTGTACACAGAAGCCTTGGGGATAGATCCCAACAACATAAAAACAAATGCTAAACTCTACTGTAATCGGGGTACGGTTAATTCCAAGGTAAGTACTTGATCTGAGGTGTCAGATCTTCAGAGATCTGCTTAGCAAGAGCAAGCCAGATTAAAAAACAACAAACGGTGCCCCTCGTTCTGTAAGGAACTGCCTTCTGAGAAACGAAGTTGCCTTTTTGTGTGTAGTGTTGAGAACGTGAGAGGCAGCTTGGCTGGCTGTTCCCTCCTGTCTTTCCCCAGGTGTCTCTTAGGAGCGCAACTAGCAGGTCTGTGCCATTTTAACACGTGTTGTCACTTCTCATTTGAGCAAGAACTTGTTTATTCTTCAGGACAAAGGAAGAGGAGGTTGACAGCTTTTATAAATTGCTGAATACATGTAGCTGAGAATGAAGCCGGACAGTGGTGGCACATGCCTTTGATTCCAGCACTTGGGAGACAGAGGCAGGCGGATTTGAGTTCCAGGACAGCCAGGGCTACGCAGAGAAGCCCTGTCTCGAAAATCCAAAAAAACAAACAAACAAAAAAACAAGCAAACAAACTGTGTAGCTGAGAATGACTATAGTTGTCCCGTGGCTGTGTGCACCATAAGAGAGATAGGTTCTATAGAATCCTAGTAGTTAAAAATTGCAGTCTTTCTGGTCTTTATAGTTGGTTCATGGAAGAGTGGACTTCCATGAACAACAAACAAAACTTCTGTTTGTTGTCTTGGTTAGTCAGGCAACACAAGGGGTGTGTGTGTGGCCTTTATCACATAGTAAAAAAAACAGTTTGAAATGTGGTATCCTTAGCCCCCTGACTTTCCCAGGGAACAAGAACATAGTAGGACAGGAACCTGGGCGTGTTCATACTGTATAGACTCCCTCTGTCAGTGGCAATATGAAGTGTGATTGCTCTCTCTCTCTCTCTCTCTCTCTCTCTCTCTGTCCTGAAGCTTAGGAAACTGGAAGATGCCATAGAAGACTGTACAAATGCCGTGAAGCTCGATGACACTTACATCAAAGCCTATTTGAGAAGAGCTCAGTGGTGAGTGCTCTGGAGGGGGCGGGGGCGGCGTTTCCACTGGTTAACTAGGGGAATTGCGTTGTGATTGAGAAAACAGACCCAGGGATGTTGTGAGGTCATTTGGTCCTTCCCCCTGCCTCTAGGTGGGATTGTTCCAGTCCTAGACTATCTTTATAGACCTCCAGCCGAGGAGATTGCACACGCTCGCTCCCTCAGTCTCCCATGCCTGTGTCTAACGCCCCTCACGGTCAGTACGTTTCCTCTGATGCCTGACCCAGATTCCTTTCGTTAACACATGAGTCCGTTTCCTTTGAGACTTTATTTTGTGTTGTTCACTTCTGCTCTAACTTGGCACAGTGCTTGGCACGTCCGTGCTTGCCCAGTAAGTGTTGTTGAATGGATGTGTGGTGCTCGGAAGAGGGAAGAAGAAGAAAGTATTCTTACAGTTGAGGTGTGCCTGCTGTTTACCATGAGCAGGGAGAGTAAAGTTGAAAGCGATTTCACTTGCTCAGAGGTGCAAATATATATATATTAAAGAAATAATCTTCTTTGATAGACCCAGGATAAATAGTTCATGCCAAGTATTCAGAGCCAAGAGGGCTCTGTGAAGGGACTTTTCCCAGATGCTGACCAGCCTTTTTGTTCATTTTATTCTTTTTTTTCTTTTTTTTGTCTTTCGAGACAGGGTTTCTCTGTGTAGCCCTGGCTGTCCTGGAACTCACTCTGTAGACCAGGCTGGCCTCGAACTCAGAAATCCGCCTGCCTCTGCCTCCCGAGTGCTGGGATTAAAGGCGTGCGCCACCACGCCCGGCTCATTTTATTCTTTAATCCAACTTCCAGAGAATTTTCTTCAGACAGAACAGTACCAAGGGCGAAATGAACCTCTCAAAAAGCATGTCTTGTGGCCTAGGTGTGGGGACATAGCCTGTATGTAACTCTAGCACATGGAAGGCTGTGCAAGGCCAGTGCGGGCTATAGAATGAATTGCAAACC
Source organism: Mus minutoides (assembly GCA_902729485.2). NCBI lineage: Eukaryota > Metazoa > Chordata > Mammalia > Rodentia > Muridae > Mus > Mus minutoides. The sequence goes on along the minus strand of LR750888.1, from coordinate 213,178 downwards.
AGTCTGAACTGGTGGGGAGATGCCAGCCCACTGGGACCTGAGATCAGACCTCCAGAACCAACATAAAGTCTGATGTCTGTAATCCTAGCTCCTCCACAGTGAGGTGCAGACAGACAGGAGAGTTCCCAGCAGCTCACAGGCCAACTAGCCTAAAAAAAGAGACCCTGTCTCAAAGTGGAAAGTGAAGACCAACATTCAAGGTGGTCCTCCCCGCTCCATTCTATGTTCCTAGGTGAGTGTGAGCCTTCGTTCCCACAGAAACATTCACACACCAGGGCTCTGGGTTAAGCACCTGGTTCAGTGGACAGAAAAAGTCATTTTATTTCCTCCTGCTCTCTAAGCAAAGAACTTCCTGGTTTTGATTTTGTTGTTTCGTTTTCTTGAAAGTGACTAAGTTGCCTTATTAGACTTTCTATGTATACAGTGATGAGGACATTGAACTTTTGATCTTCCTGTCTCCACCTCTGACAAGTGCTAGGATTGGAGGCCAGCATCAGTACAGCTTTATTGTGGTTTTGTACATGCTAGGAAAGTAGTATATATGCCAGGCTACCTCCCCAGTCCTATGGGGTTCCCCACCCCCACCCCTGTCTCAGCCTGGGGCAGTGATACTGGTTTTAGAGATCCTAAAGGAAAAGGAAGTTCTTGGTTATTGCTTTTCCAATGCCCATTTTATTTCTAATTATAAACTGTAAAGTCCACAGGACAAGCACTACTTAACTAATGCTTGAGCCAGAAGCTTCCTGGTCAGATCCTCGCCATTAAGATAAAAACTGTGCCGGGTGTGGTGGCGCACGCCTTTAAAACCTGCACTTGGGAGGCAGAGGCAGGCGGATTTCTGAGTTCGTGGCCAGCCTGGTCTACAGAGTAAGTTCCAGGACAACCAAGGCTACACAGAGAAATCCTGTCTCGAAAAACCAAAAAAAAAAAAAAAAAAAAAAAAAGGAAAAAAGAAAAAAAAACAACAGAAGAATGCAAGTCAGTACACTGGTACTTGTTTATGTAGAGGCCTAGTGATCAAGGCAGTCACTCAGATGTCAGGTTCGGTGGTGTTTGTTTGTTTGTTTGTTTGCTTGTTTTGGGACAACTTTCTCCATATAGCCCTGGCTGTCCTAGAACTCACTATGTAGACCAGACTGGCCACAAACTCACAGAGATCCACCTGCCTCTGCTTCCTGAGTGCTGGCATTAAGGTGGGGGCCACCACCACCTGGCAATGTGTGTTAAATTACTGTACTTCAGATTATCTGACACTTGGACCTGTGAATTAGCTATTATGTTCCTAGTTACCCTGTGTCTGCAGGGCATTGTGTGGTTTGGTTTTATTGAGACCGAGTCTCACAGTGTCAAACAAGCTGGCCGTGAACTCAGAGATCCTCCTGTCTCTGCCTCCTGACTCTACAATTAAAGGCATTGTGCCACCATGCCCAGACTGGACATTGTTTTGGGGTGTGTGCATCTGTGTGTGTTTTATTTTTTATAAGTCAAAGATGAATGGATGTATTTCCAGAAATTCAGAGAGCCTAATTATCAAACTTCTCTTTGGCCAGCCACATTGGTATCAGTCTTCCTGCCCTGGTCTCCAAAGCTGATGTGCGTGTTAAGATGGACTAGTGTGATGGAAGTGTGGACCACCTCGGGGGTGTAGCAGCTAGCTGCACTGTGTTGACTCTGCCCATTCTTAGCAGATGTTGTGTCTGTTAGATGGAGAGCTCAAACTTGGTGCCATCACATGGTTAGAATACCGCTTGGTTCTGTGGGAAACAGCATTTCCAAAGTCCTGGTACTCTGCCTGTTCCAGGCACTCTTCTGCTTTTGGCCCAGAGTTCCCTCTTTGCTTTTGTGCTACGGAAATAGAAGCAAGACTGTGTGGGGAGTCCCTTCTTCTGTCTCACCTCTACCTCTGAGATTGATTGATCTTAGTGGAAGCATTTGCCAGCGGCTTCCACCCTGACCTTGATCTTTCTAGTGGCTCAACTAACCCCACTTGTAGCCTTGGTTGGAGCTGGCCCTGCATGTCTGGCACTGAAGGTGTCAAAGCTCTTTCACAGCAGTTTGTCTCACATGGTCATTTTCTCTTGTGTTTCAGTCCAGAGCAGTCAGGTAGGTGCTGTCCCAGTGTCTTTGCTGTCGGGCAGCGCTATGACACCAAGAACTCTTCCTTAGCCCTTGCCTGCTTAGAGCAGGTACAATGCCAGGAGGCTTTTTTTGCCTTGAGGAACTGAGAGTTAATTCATCTTCTTTAGATAAGGGATTCTGCTGTTTGATGAAACATCCTACCAAAAGTGTGTATCTCTTGCATGAGCCATACCTTCTCCCTAGAAGGTCCCACAGGCCGTTACTATTTATGTCTGAGTGCTGTATTACCCTGTACTTCCTTCTCAGTTACATGGACACAGAGCAGTTTGAAGAAGCCGTGCGGGACTATGAAAAAGTGTATCAGACGGAGAAAACAAAAGGTACGAGGACAAGGGGGCAGAGATGTGTGCTCAGGGGGCTGTGGTCTTCTCCGCCTTAATGTTAAATGTCGGTTGTTGGTCCAGTACTTAGGACCATTCGTTCCATTTGCTCACTAGGCTGGAAGCACCAACAGTTCCTGGGAGGGGCTCAGGCACCTGTGTTCTGGCTCTCCCTCCTCCCTGTTAGTCTCACTTCCTATATATTCAGAAGAAAGCACCAAAATAGCCCCTGCTGTGGTTACCAAAGTTTCTACCCTCTAGGCAGCTGTGCTGTCTGTTGATGCTGCCTTTCTCCCTCTAGAACACAAACAGCTCCTTAAGAATGCACAGGTGGAACTGAAGAAGAGCAAGAGGAAAGATTACTACAAGATCCTGGGAGTGGACAAGAATGCCTCTGAAGACGAGATCAAGAAAGCTTACCGGAAACGGGCCTTGATGCACCATCCAGGTGAGCGCTGGAGGAGGTGCAGCAGCAGAGCCCACAGTGCAGATGCAGTGGGCACCTAGGAGGCTCGCTCTTCAGCGGGAAGAAGGGGGTGCTGGGCTCCCTGTCCTGCAGGCTGTAGGAGGTGCCACATTCCAAACTTGGACAATAATAGACTTTGTTTTCCTGTGTCCCTGGTTTCACTGAATCCTCTAGATCGGCACAGTGGGGCCAGTGCCGAAGTTCAGAAGGAGGAGGAGAAGAAGTTTAAGGAAGTGGGAGAGGCCTTCACCATCCTCTCTGATCCCAAGAAAAAGACTCGTTACGACAGTGGACAGGACTTGGATGAGGAGGGCATGAATATGGGTGGTGAGTTGGTTTGGGCATCTGCAATGACAATGGTCCCTGTAAAATGTTTTCTCTAAAGCACCAGAGGAGCCCCCATTGTAGTTACCGAAGAAGGCTTCTGCCCTCTGGGCAACTGGGTTGGGACACTCCATAGGGGAGGTCTATAAGTACTCAGCCAGCGACCTAAGCCAATAGGCTGGTTTTTTTTGGTTTTTTTTTTTTGTTTTTTTTTAATGAGCTAGGTCAGGAGCCATCAGAACTGTTGTGACCTGGACTAAAGAGTCAGGATCTCCAGGACTGGTATATTGATTTTAGTAACACTGAATTTGAGCCTTCTCAATACAGCCCCAGCATTATAGGAAGGCATGATGGAAATGGCATTCCTGGGTAAGAAGCCCAGTCAGAGGCTGGGGAAGCTTTCCTTCTAGACTTCACCTGGAAGGGAACATCCCAGAAGCAGGATCAGCAGGTTCTATCTGGGCTGACGTGGGGATAGGTAGGCTTGCTAACATCTAGGCTAAAATGAAGAGCAGCGTGAGCCTCAGAAGTCTTCTGGTTCCTCAGATCGTTCTCATTTCCCCCTTTTTTGCCCTTTCTATGCTTCTCACCAGATTTTGATGCAAACAACATCTTCAAGGCATTCTTCGGTGGTCCTGGGGGCTTCAGCTTTGAGGGTAGGTATGCCTGCTGCTCTTAGGAGCTCCCAGCTGACAGACCAGCACTGGCCCCTCACTCAGACAGCACCTGGGGAATCTGAGTGGAGACAGACAGATCCTTGCTCAGCAGGACAGGCGTCTATTCTCATGTGGCTAATGAGGCTCCTGGTCCCATTCTCAGTGCAGTTAGCAGGGTCAGAGAAGCATCGCCAAGCCCCTTAGTATCATGCCTTCTCCAAAGGAGCAAGGGTGTTGAGAAGCTACACACACAAAGTCCACTTCAGCCCAGTGGTGGGTGGGGCGCTGGCCCTGTGCTCAAGGCTTAGCCTGGTTGATGCCCTTTGGAGTCTCTGTTTGGATTAAGCTGCTCTTTAAGACTTTGGTATAACAACAGTGGTTTTCCTAAGAAAACCACAGAGCCAACTAACAAGCCTTTCTTTTTCCTTTCAGCATCTGGCCCAGGGAATTTCTACTTTCAATTTGGCTAATGAAGGCCAACTACTTAGTACCCAGAATATGCAGCCTTGCTTGGTTTAACCATGAGTGTGGACAGTTCACTTCCTCCATCATGTCCCTGTGTACTTAGAGCAGTTTCGTTTTCTCAGTCGGGTGCCCTGTGTCTGTCTGAGGGGTGAAGGAAAGGGAGCCAGTGCTGAGGACTAGGGAGGGAGGGAAGCCAGGGGTAGACAGGGAGGCAGCTTGTGAATTTTTGTTGTATTGTTTAACTTTATTAAAAAAGAAAAAGAATAAAATGTTTTGACCGTTCTTTGGTCCTTGGCTTTGGCGGCTGCTCTGTACCTGAGGTTCGTCCAAGAGCATAGGCACCAGGTGTGTGTGTGTTCTCACTATGTAGGCTCAGGCTAGAGCAGTCCTCCTGCCTCAGTCCTCTCCAGTGCTGAGATTACGGTATGAGCCACTACATTGTCCTGCTCCTATAGCAGGGCACCGGAGGCTTGAGGGATACGGACAGGAGGACAAAATTCTGCTCCTGCCGGGCAGTGGTGGCGCACGCCTTTAATCCTAGCACTTGGGAGGCAGAGGCAGGCGGATTTCTGAGTTCAAGGCCAGCCTGGTCTACAGAGTGAGTTCCCGGACAGCCAGGGCTATACAGAGAACCCTGTCTCAAAAAACAAAACAAAAAAAAATTCTGCTCTTTCAAAGCGTGGCAGGCAGTTCCCGGTCTTGGGCCTTTGCTGGCTTAAGGCTTAAACTGTTGGAAAGTGTTCTGTCGAATGCATGACTGCATGACTGGTCTCTCCTGCTGGCACGAGGCAGCATGACGGGATGTGCACACTGCCCCGCTAAATTGCTGTTCTGGGCAGACACAGAGGCTCTGAAGTTGATGGCACAGATAGCTAGGGAGAGAGAGGTCTTGAGCCAGGGACTGCTGAAGGTCTACTCTTGGGTGTGAGGAGCAAGGTTGCCTTCCCCAAGTACCCCACAAAGCCCAGGCTGGGAGCTCTGGGCCTTGCGGAGAGGTCTTTGGGGCACGGCCACCTGCATGCGCTCGGTCGCCTTAGCTGTCAGATAAAGGCATTGTGCTCTGAGTTTCTGGCTCCCCCACCTTCTCTCCAAGTCTGAAGCCAGCCTCTCCTTTCTGCTTCATGAAAGCCAACACTGTTGCACTGCCCGGCCTCGTCACAGCTGTGCCCAGCCAGCAGAAGGGAGACAGGACCGATGGCCCCAAGCTGTGGGACAAAGCTAGTCTTAATGTACACAGCCCTAACCCCAGGGAAGACTGGGCTGGATATAGAAGGCCAAGAGCGATAGCACACAGCTGGGATTAGCATGATTTATTTCAGTATCAGTCTTAGTGGTTGCTGAGGTGGACAACACAGGGTGAGGGTAGGAGCATAAATCCCAGATTCTTGGGTGACAACCCAATTAGCAAGGTCCTGTTACTGAGCAGAAGGCAGAGTGAGGTACTCCAGGAGCCAGACTTTCCCAGAGCAGGGAGATGGGGCTTACCCTTGCCACCTCAGGGTCCCCTCCACTGGTTCTTGGCACCTACCACCTTCCTTTAGAGGAGACCCAGAGGCACCATGGAGATGGGCTGGGCAGAAAGCAAAGCTGGAGCTTCTCAGGGCATCTCTCTGACCTTGGCCTCCGTCCACACAGCAGAGACATGCTGCTGTAGATGGCCAGACCAAAACTAGAGTGGCTTCTGGTAATTCCATTTTCTCCCTTAGTGATCACACCATTACCCTAGTTACAGTGTGAAGGAGATAGGGACTTAGGAATGACCAAAGGTGAGAGGGAAACCCCTTTTACAGCCCAGTCAATAGCCCAAGCCTTCCTAAGGGCTATAGTGATTAAGACTGGCACCCAGGGATCTGACCCCTCTCCAAGCTACCACTGTTTGCCTGTGGCAGCTCTGAGGTGTGTGTGCCCAGCTTTGGATGGGCAAGAGCTGAGGGAGGGTTAACAAGTTCCTGGATGCATCTGGGTAGATGCCGCTGCAGGCCCAATGACCCAGCCCTTTTATTACCACCTCTGGTCTAGGTTCCTGAATGGTATCTTCGTCTGCCCACCCGCCTGTGTTGAGAGCTGAGTATTAAGGGGAAGAAGGTGGGCACAAGGAACTGGTGGTTATTTTACAGACTCCTAAAAAGTTATAGGTACGTTAGCTTTGAGTAAAAAAAAAAAAAAAAAAAAAAATCATAAAAATCAAGTGGAAGGCATGTTGCTGTGTCCACGGCAGTGGTACAGTGGTGTGAACCCTCAGATGATGGTGCAGATCTGCATGGCACCCCCCTTCCGGCTGCCATGTATGGGCACAGGTTTGCCCTTCCCATAGTACCCCGTGAAGATGGCCTTGACCTCCATCTTCTTAGTCAGGCTTAGCATCCAGCGCCCTTTGCCCAGGGAATAGAGCTTGCCCCGGGGGAGCTCACCCACCGCCTCACCTTGGCTGCCCCCCTTCACCTGCTGTAAAATATCTAAGAGGTCAAGACCTGTCTGCACTGGCTGCACGTCAGCCGCACAGCCTAGGGTGACATGAGCTCGGCTCCCTGGGGGCAGGCCCTCGGAGGCAGATGGCTTGTCCAGATCACTGGGCCACAACTGCAGCTCCTGCTCATTCAGCACCACCTGGGCCCCGGCTGTCTTGGGTGTCACAAAGAGAGCAGAGATGGACAGTTTGAAGGCCTTGCCATACGATCTCTTCACCACCTGGGGAAAGAGAGGGGGACCCCACGTTAGATGGACGGCTGGCAAAGCTGGGGTGATCCATCCCCAGGGGAGAAAATGAGTGTGGTTGTGCGGGGGTCTTGTTTTTGTGTTGTGTTGTTTTTCAGAAATGTTTTTCTCTGTAGCTCTGGCTGTCCTGGAACTCACTCTGTAGACCAAGCTGGCCTCGAACTCAAAAGATCCTCCTGCCTCTGCCTCTGGAGTGCTGGGATAAAAGGTGCGCCCCACCGCTACCCAGCTGTGCAGGGGTCTCTTTTTAAAGGCAGACCAAACAAACTCAGCACAAGCCACTCAAGCTAAGGTTGGAAAAAGACTCTCAGAGAGGCACCAGATACAAAGCCTGTTTACTAAGCCCTAGGCTCTGAGTGTGTTGCTAGCCTCTCTACCTTGGCTGTTCACTCGGAAGAGAGAGGAAACACTAGCGCCTACCTCCAAGCAAACAGGATTGACAGAGGAAGGTGAAGAACTACTGTTGCTCCACAGCTCCTTCCACCCACACACTATGGTCTATGTCTGTTTACCTCCGGCCACCCCTGACCCCCTTCCGTGAGTTCATCTGACCCAACTGTAAAATCTTCTTGTTCATGAACATCTGTTCCAGCAGCGGTGTGTGACAGGCGCTTAGTGAACGGAAGGTAGGAAGGAGGAACGTAGGGAGGAGCGAATGTACATATTCAGCCATTGCACTGGACTAGGCTTTGAGAACACGGTGGACAAGGCTTTGAACGCCGGGGCCCTTAGCTGCCGCTTCCCCGGGGATTGGCCAGTAAGCAAGCAGGTGAGTGGCTGCGGGGAAGGCCGTGGCAAAGGAAGTTAGGAAGTAGGCAGCATGCCTGCATCTGGCCATGGGCTGTGTGCTGATAGGGTGCCAGAATGAGTGGCTCAATATCCTGAGCCACTCCCTCTGGAGCAAGGCTAGTAGAACAGTTCCCTGGGACACAGGACTCTCAGTATTTGAGATTCTGGGACAGGGGGCTGAGAGGCCAGAGCAAGAACCTGCTGCTGCTGCTGCCTGACATTCTCCATAAATCTATGTCAAGGGGAAGGCCTGGGGAGAGATGGGACTAGTAAGGCCCTAAGAGAGGATAACAGAAGAGTGCAGACTACACCAAAGACTGCAGGCCACACTTCTTCAACCACTGCGTGATGCCTCCACTCTACACCACAGTTCCAGGAGGTACTCCAGCCCACTCACCCTCCCCACCTCCACCCTGGTGTCCCTGGGGAGGAGGACTCACCTCCTGCTGGGCATATTCTTCCGCCCCTGCGGCCTTCCCGTAGTCACAGAATTTGGTTGTACAGTGCAGCACGCCTGGAGGTCTCTTTCCAAAGTAGCTGACCAGCTCAAGCTTCTCCTTGGGTTCGTCCCCAGAAATAACTGCAGAAGAGAAAAGGGTCCGTCAAAGATGGGGAGCTGGGCCTACCAACGCCTACCTCAGAGACTGCAGGCCAAAGCCAGGGCCCATCACTAAGGGCCCATCTCAGGTGGCTCTGCTGTGCTTCACTTATTTGCTACCTGGAGACGAAGGTCAGCGGGCAGAATGCTGGCCTGGCCTGGCCTGGCCTGCGCCAATGCCCCAGGTTGAGTCCCCAGCACTGGCACCACGTAAAGCAAGCATGGTGACATACACATGTAACCCCAGCTCCAGGAAAATAGATGCAGGAAGATCTGGAGTTCTCAAGGTGGGCAGGAGTGGGCAGGGGTGGCAGCTAAGGTCCTTGCCCAGCATGCATAGGGTCCCGGGCTTAATGCTGGACAGGGAACAAACTAAACCATGCTGGCGTTACAGCACCTAGAGCTTTACATCTCAACCTGAGTTCTCAGGCATATGGCCTTACAAGCCAAAGGCACAGGGGTGAAGGCAGTACATGGGGAAACGAAACCCATCCTGCCACTTACTGGCCACCTGGGACACGTGGGCGACTTGTCAGTCCACTGTGACAGTTCCAGTTAGCATACCCCCAAATTCCTCAGGGCCTCTGAGATTTACAGCAACCATCTCACCCACGGGTGACAGACCCCACATGCCCCGCAGGCATACGTGGAGGAGGAAAGCAAGCCAAGGGTCTGGAACAGGAAGGGTCCTGGGGACAGTGGGACGAGGTGGCTGAGGACAGAATGTCAAAACTGGGCTTCCAAACAGAGGCCAAGCTTGGTGGCTCAATTCGGTCTCTAGCTTTTCTATTCCTCCCCAAAGGCTAATGCTTCGAGGGGTCCTCTATTCTGAGCATGCCCTGTTATTGTCTCTGATGTCCCCTGTCACACTCTGAGCAGAAAAGCATTCTGGTATTTGTGGCCAAAGCCAGCATCAAACAGTAATCGTGCCCGAGCCAGCACCACCAGCTCTGGCCAGAAGCCTTGGCCTGAGCGTTGCCCCTTTCCCTATACAAAAAGTGGGCTGGCTCCCAATCAACATCTTTTCTGTAAGAGTTTGAGCCTTAGGAACCCAGAAACAAGTTTTCTGAGAACTCACATGGGCAAAATTGAGAGTGCCTGTCTCTCCAGTACTGGGGAAGGTAAAGGCAGGAGAATTACTGTAAGTCAGAGACCAGCCTGATGGATGGAGTGAGTTCCAGGCCAGCCATGGAAGGCTACATAGACTCTATCTCCAAAAAAAAAAAAAAAAGAACCAAAGCACCCAACAAACCACCTGTGGGACACTCTGGGGGAATGGGACCACTGAGGACTCTTCCCTACCCCAGACTATCCACTCATTGGAGCCAACAGCCCTTACCAGGAAAGAATCCTCCTGGCTCCTACCCAGATACAGGTGGCAACTCTTACATCCTTTCTGGGCATGTCTCTTAAGTGGAGAGAATGTTCTAGAAGGCATGAAGCCAGGTTCTCTACAACTTGCGATGCCATGGGGGAGCTGAAGACCCATCCTCTGGAAAGTTACACAGGCTTGGCCTTGCTACTTCTTGAAGTTTAGGTTTCCACCTCACCTCCTGCTTGCAAACATCTATTCTGCTGCTAAAACTGATTTTGACAGTCTTGGTCTCCCTCCACCGAGGTTATAGCATATGGCAATGAGAATTAGTTTTCCCACCTCCAAGACTCAGATGGAGGTCTAGAGCCAAATGGAGAGGATATCCTGGTGCTGGGGGAAAGAGGGAGGCAAGAAATGAACTATGGGCATGTCCTTCTCCACTAAAGCCTTCTGGATAGTCCTAGAAGCTGCTACCTGTATCCTCCACCCATCAACCCCATCCTTTGAGCTCAGCAGCTGTGATGTCTGGATCTCCATCACAGGCAAACAGTACAAGACTTTAGCTGCCCTGCACCCTCCCCACGACCACCTACAGTGTCGAAGCTCTTTCTTGAAGGCCTTGTGATTCCCCAGCTCCTCCAGAAAGACCTGGCCAGCTTTTCGGAGGGTCTCAGAACTCTTTTTGGTCAGGAACCAGCCAAAGTAGAGTGGCAGAAAGTCCTTCTCCAGCCCGGGCTTCAGCTTCTTCAGGTCATCGGCCGACAGCTGCCACTGGTTCTTCTCCTTGAGCTGGGCACAGTCTAGTCGCCACGCTGTCTTGGGCTCCACCAGCACCACCTGGTACTGGTACTGGTCTGCCATTTCAAAAAGCTGATCCAGCCGTTCCCGCTCATGGTTGGTGTCATCAAGCACAAGAACCCTGATGTCCCGGCGGCAGTAGCCAGCCAGGTCCTCGTCCAGACGCTTGTACGCCTCGGAGAAGTCTGCCCGAGAGCCAGGAATGATCTTGTAAGCATCAGCGGACACCATCTTGGTGCCGTTGTGGTACTTCTCCAGGATGAGCCGAGCCAGAGTGGACTTGCCACTGCCCGGCAGGCCACGCAGGATGAACAGCGTCTTACACTCGTGCAGAGTAGCCACCGTGTCCTCATCTTGAAGGAAAGGGAACTGCAGCTCTGGCTTGTCCTTAGCTCCTGAGGATGACATTTTTCTGAAGAAGAGCTTAGGCAGTAATGTGTGGCTTTTTCGGGTAAAGCGTGTGTTCTGTGTAAGAAGGGAGGAGGAGATGTCAGCCCCGGCTCCTCAAAGCCAGTCCACAAGCACCACACCCTAGTCTCTGGCCTAATTCTTCCAGAGGGGGACCGGTTGTTGGTTCAGGAATCCCCAAGCCTAACTTAAAGCACCCTTGAATGGTGGATGCTTTCCCTGGAGGGGAATGGTAGATTTTCTTCCTCGCAGTAGATCCTTCAGTATCTGCAACAGCTGTGTTGTAAGAGTAGAGGGAATCTTTCTGAAGCTATCTAACCTCTTACTCTTCTGGCTCCAAGGATCACTCTCTGCTCCCCCTCAGAACACCTTGGTGGCATGCAAGGGTGGCATGCAAGGGCAGCAAGTGCCTGTGGCTCCCTGTCAGCCCTAACTTATATATTCTTGGCACCTCTTAAGGATGTCCTGTTTGGAGGCCTGGGGCTCTATGTATGGGCAAAGCCACAGCTGCCTTGGCTCTCTTGAGTGTGCAGAGGAGGGTGAGGGCAGGGGAGGGTGACCCAAAGACCGCCTCCCTCCACCCAACAATGGCACCAAGAGATAATACTCTCTTGTCTGGGTATAGGGGGACAATGGTCCCACAGAAGGCTGGTGGGGGGCAGGGCAGGAGGGCACTGGACAAAGGGCATCATTCACAACCACCACCTCCTCTGCTCTCTCAGTGTGCCCCCTCCCCCAATCTGTAGGACTAGGGGGCACAGGGCACCTGTATTCAGAGATCTTTGCCCCCTACTCTACTGTGTGTTAGCAGCACCTCTCTGACAAAAACAAAAAGAAATAGCGGTTTCACTTGTCATCTACACTGGCTTTCGCCTTTGGTGTGCACCCTGAGAATTTAGCTGGCTTCTGGTTTCTCTATAGCCTTGAGCAGGAACCCACTCCCAGCGCGGGCTCCACAACAGCCCTGGACTCTCTGGTGCTACCCCGGGGCCCAGACCCATTTGCCAGCTGGTGTCGCCAAGGAGCATATACTTTCACTTCCCTGCGGCGATATTTCCTTCTCCAAAGACACTGAGACTCCCCCAAAACTTCGCCGCTCCCCTTGCCCTCGGGCTGCCTTGGAGGACCCAGAGGTTGGACTTCAACACCGGAACCTGGTGTCCTCATTTGCAAGCTACTCTGCCCATGCATCCCCAAGACTCTCGCTTTCAGTTAGCCTCTCTCCCGCCCCGGCCCCCACGCGTGCGCTGCGCTCACCATGATGAGTGGGCGTACCGCCGTCACCGCCTTTGCGGGCACTATGTCTCCGGGGCCGCCCGCCTGCGCAAGGGACACGGGCTTCTTGGGGTGTCCAGGGGGGCCCCCCCCCACGCAGGGTCCCTTTCATAGCCTGGGGGCGGGGCGCGCGGACAGGGCGGAGTCAGCCCGAGCCTCTGCGCACGCGCCCCCGGGAAATGGAAACCTGGGTGCCAGGAAGCGGCGGTCTGAGCCTTGACAGAAAGCAAAGGCACACCTGGACTCTCAATGTCCACCACGCCACCTCGTTGTTACTTAAAAGTTAAAGATTAACTTTTTCCCTCCTCTGAGTCAGGGACTCATTATGTAGCCCTGACTATCCTGGAACTCACTCTGTAGATCAGGCTGGCCTGGTACAGAGATCTGCCTGCCTCTGCCTCCCAAATGCTTGGATTAAAGACATCACCAGAGCCGGGCAGGTGATGGCACACGCCTTTAATCCCAGCATTTGGGAGGCAGAGTCAGGTGGATTTCTGAGTTCGAGGCCAGCCTGGACTACAGAGTGAGTTCCAGGACAGCCAGGGCTATAGAGAGAAACACTGTCTCAAAAAACAAACAAACAAACAAACAAACAAACAAAAACAACAAAAAATCACCAGGAGAGAGATGAACTCTTAAAACAGGAGGCAGTTGCCTTTCCTGGGTCCCCAGGCAGGCTGGGATGAAATGGGTGCAGTCAGATAGCTTAAAATTTTGTAACAGGCCCATAGACCTTATGGCAACTGACATGTGATGGAAGTACCATTCAGGCCACGAAACCAGGCCAATAGGCATCACTGCCTTCCAAAACAAAAACAAAGACCTAATTCATCAAAGTCCATAATTCTGGGAAAGTTCCTAAATGTACTAACCTTGATTTTTGGCTTCTATAGTCTGCTTCTGACCGAAGTATGTCAACACAGGATGTGGTTTTTATGATTAAAAGCCTACCCTGAGAAAAGTGCTGGGCTACACTGGGATCTTAAACGTCTAGTTAAGTGGCTGGCTAATAAAGACCTTCTATTGGCTTATGCTTGTGTCTAAGCAGTCTTCTTTGCTGGATATGCCCCCTGCCCCCCCCCAAAAGGCTTGTTGTTTTAAAGATGAATCTCATGTAAACCAGGCTAAGTTCAAACTCTCTATGTAACAAAGGGTGGTGACCTTGAACTGATTCTCTTGCTGGAAATTCATGCATACCAGAACATGCTCAGCTATTTAAGATGCTGGGGTTCACCGGCTGTGGTGGCACACACCTTTAATCCCAGCACTCGGAGGCAGAGGCAGGTGGATTTCTGAGTTCGAGGCCAGCCTGGTCTACAGAGTGAGTTCCAGGACAGCCAAGGCTACAAAGAGAAACCCTGTCTCTGGAAAAAAAAAAAAAAAAAAAAAAAAACCCAAGATGCTGGGGTTCCTGCAAGCTAGGCAAGTACATTCTAGCTTTGAGGAGGTGGTGACATTGTTCACTTTCACATAAAAAAATTTTTTTTCATTAAAATATAGCAAGGCGGGCTGGTGAGATGGCTCAGCGGGTAAGAGCACCCAACTGCTCTTCTGAAGGTGATAAGTTCAAATCTAAGCAACCACATGGTGACTCACAACCATCCGTAGCGAGATCTGGCTCCCTCTTCTGGAGTGTCTGAGGACAGCTACAGTGTACTTATATATAATAAAAAAAATAAAATAAATCATATATATATATATATATATATATATATATATATATATATATATATATATNCAGCCCGGCTGGTGGCACACACCTTTAATCCCAGAACTCAGGAGGCAGAGGCAGGTGGATTTCTGAGTTTGAGGCCAGCCTGGTCTACAAAGTGAGTTCCAGGACAGCCAGGGCAATACAGAGAAACCCTGTATATATATATATATCAAGGTAGTGGTGGCACACACCTTTAATCCCAGCACTTGGGAGGCAGAGGCAGGCAGATTTCTGAGTTCGAGGCCAGCCTGGTCTACAGAGTGAGTTCCAGGACATCCAGGACTACACAGAGAAACCCTGTCTCGAAAAAAAAAAAAAAGAAAAAAAATATATTATAAATATATTTAGATCTAGATACTGGGGCTATAGATTGTAGGCACAAGTTCCTGGTCTTGACCTGGGGATAAGTTTGGGGGACCAAAGTAATTCTGTCTTTTAATTGCCTCTCAGCCGGGCGTGGTGGCGCACGCCTTTGATCCCAGCACTCGGGAGGCAGAGGCAGGCGGATTTCTGAGTTCGAGGCCAGCCTGGTCTACAGAGTGAGTTCCAGGACAGCCAGGGCTATACAGAGAAACCCTGTCTCAAAAACCAAAAAAAACAAAAAAAAAATTGCCTCTCACTTGACTGGAATCCTGGCTTCATCCCAGCCTAAGTCATCTTTAGCCCTGCTTCTGAACCACATGGCAAAGGCCTGTGTGATGGTTTGTATATGCTTGGCCCAAGGTATGGCACGATTAGGAGGTGTGGCTTTGTTGGAGGTGTGTCACTGTGGATGTGGGCTTTAAGACCCTCATTCTAGCTGCCTGGAAGTCAGTCTTCTCATAGTAGTCTTCAGATGAAGATATAGAACTCTCGGGTCCTCCAGCACATGCCTGCCTGGATTCTCCCAGGCTCCCACCTTAATAATAATCGACTGAAAAGCCGGGTGTGGTGGCGCACACCTTTAATCCCAGCACTCGGGAGGCAGAGGCAGGTGGATTTCTGAGTTCAAGGCCAGCCTGGTCTACAAAGTGAGTTCCAGGACAGCCGGGGCTATATAGAGAAACCCTGTCTTGGAAAACCAAAAAAAAAAAAAAAAATCGACTGAACCTCTGAACCTGTAAGCCACCATCCCCAATTAAATGTCTAAGAGTTGCCTTGGTCATGGTGTCTGTTCACAGTAATAAAACCCTAAGATGGCCTGATCCTTTTTTTTTTCTTCAGATTTATTTATTTTATGTGTATAAGAACACTGTTGCTGTCTTCAGACCCACCAGAAGAGGGCATCAGATCCCATTACAGACGGTTATGAGCCACCATGCAATTGCTGGGAATTGAACTCAGGACAGATGTTAACCACTGAGCCATCTCTCCAGCCCAGGCCAATCCTTTTGAGGCCAGATGTTTATTCGCTCTGGGAAGTCACAGCCTTCTCAGTGGGATTTCTGTGGTGTTCTAGAAACTAATATTCCCGGGGCAGCCTAAGGCTGCACAGAGGAACCTGCACATCCTGGGACTTTTCTCCCAGTCTGCCAGTAGGCCCAGCTTTTACTCCAGTCTACTCTGAAGGCCTACAGGCTTATTATAAGACAGCCGAGGTCAGCGGAGCTGGGGTTTCTGTATACCCCCACCCCACTCCCAAGCCTTGTACATCCTGGGGAAACTGAGTCAATGGTTCTCAGGGCTTTCCTTTCCTGTTCTTTCAGCGTTCTGCGCTCTCAGACACTCACCTGCTGCTCCACCCACCCCGTTCATCTCTTCCATTGGTTCCTACTGAGAACGAGGGGTGACAGACGGCACAGTGACTCGCTCAAGATCTGTAATTATTAAAGACGCATATTTAATGGGGAAACGGGGTGGGGGTGGGGGCGACACTAGAGGTGGTCTGTAGGAGTAGTCGCCCAGTTTTTCCTCTCGCCTGGGAACACTGTCCACCTGAACCTCGCGCCTACTGAGCCGGGCGGTCTTCATCCCTTCTCCGTTGTTAAGTAGCTCCGGCTTTAGACTCCTCCTCTTTTGTCTTCTCCGACCTTTGGACCTCCCCTCTGGCTGCTTCTGCTGCTTTCTTCTCTTGTCTTTGGCTGCCGTCGTCTGAGGGTAGGTGGTTGGAGTAGTCCGAGTTCATTGTGTAGATTTCCCTGGACTCTCTCCTGACCCCTAGGTTGGACGAGTGACCATTTGCCCACGGTTTTTTGCTTCCCGAGCTTTTTCTTTCTTGCTCGTCGTCCGTGGCTTCTCTCTCACTCTCCTGATCCCTCTCCCACTGCTTCACCACCCTCTCCGGCTCCTCTCGCCCTCGCAGCGGCCCCTTCTCCAATGCTCCCTGCAAATCCATCTGTGAAATGATGTCCTCTGAAAAACAGAACGGGGTGGGTGCGGGGTGAAACGCTCGCCCGTGCAAAGACCTGAGGGTAGCCTCGGTCACATGTTGTCACATGTCACACTCTTTCCAAGGGAGGGAGCCAATCATTGCTCGGGTCCCGGAGAGGCTCTGCTGTGCCATCGGGTGAGATGCCTCCGCATGTGTCACACCGCTGGATTACCACCACGCAATTGCAAGGGAGCCAGAGACTGGCACAAAGGATATCTCACCACGATCTCCCTCCAAGAAAGACCGAAACCAGAATTGGAACCCTGGGCCGCCTGACCCAAGAACACATTTTCCTTTCCCTACAGGAAATGGCATGGGTGCTTTGCTCTTTGCTCCACGCCCTGTGAGCAGCCACTGCCACGGGCTCCTGCTCTGGTACTGTCACACTGTATCAGACCCTCCCACAATGGTACTGTCACACTGTATCAGATCCTCCCACAATGGTACTGTCACACTGTATCAGATCCTCCCACAACCCCCGCCTCCCACCTCTGTGATACAAAAGACATCCTTCCTCCCTTGACAAAAATGGCATAGGTGTTGACAGGTGACATGGGGTCTTTTTTTTTCCCACTGGCCCCATCCTGTCACCGTTGTGTTTGTCCCTGGGGAGCAGTCAGTGTCCAGTTCTTTTGTAAACATGTGAGCAGGCTGTGAGGAAGAGGGGCTGCTGGAGAGTCTTAATGATACTTGCTCCTTGGCTGATAAATACAGAAAAGTCACTATCGCATCCTGGGTATCCTTCATGCTCTTCTTCCTGGATGCTGCTCATGGGGAAGTCAGTGGAACAGGGGCTGAGCCATCCCGAGGTTAAAAAGATAGACAACAGTGCCCTCTTCTGTTCAGAGAAGGAAGTGACCCCATGAGAAGCCATGAGGTTTTTCCTCTGCCTGTGGCCGGCCCAGAGGAGGAGAAGTTACTTTCCTGCCCACCCCCCACTGCCCAGCCCCTATCCATCGCTCCAGTGGCTTTTTAATTGCTCCATGCAATCTCCAAACAGAGGCCTGACCTCTCTTTGAGGGAATCCGCTACCACGAGGCAGGCACTGGAGAAATGGCATAATGGATGGATGACCCTGAGTCCTGAGCCCTGAGAACTGAAGGCACACACACCTGTAAACCTAGGACTTGGTGGGGAGAGGCTAGAGGAGGATCAGGAGGTGATGACCATTCCCAGCTACAGAGTAATGGTCCTGTGGGAGCGGAGTCCCTGGTCTGTCTGAGAATCTAACACCTACCTGGCACAATGCAAGTGATAAAAAAAAAAAATGGTAAACACCCCACAAATAATCTGAAGTCAGAATGGAAGAAGGAAGAACGGAGTCACAGGGCATCTGGGCTGGGGGCAAAGCCAGGCCATCCCCGTCCTGATCCAGGAAGAGATTCCGCTGTTGCTGACAGCTACGTGAGCATACTTAGAGGACAACGCCAACCTGGTCCTGGGAGTGACTGGTGAGTGAGGCAGGACAACTGGCAGAAGATGGTGGGGGAGGGACGGAAGGGGTAGTGACTCACGTCTCTCTGCCTTTTCCCTGAGTATCTCCCTGTAGTTCGTTTTCTTAAGTTCTTCAATGATGCCCTTGTTAGCGTCGTCTAAGGCCTGTGGAAGTCAGAGGAGCTGGTGAACCTTTTCTCTTTTTTTGGAGACAGGCCTCAAATTCCTGCCTCCACTTTCTACATGCTGGGGTTACATGCGCCACCGACACCCAGCTGGTTGCTTTGTTTTGAAAGAGGGTCTCTAAGGCTGGAGAGATGGCTCAGCAGGTAAGAGCACTGACTGCTCTTCTGAAGGTCCTGAGTTCAAATCCCAGCAACCACATGGTGGCTCACAACCACTCGTAATGAGATCTGACGCCCTCTTCTGAGTATTTATTTATAATAACAAATAAATCTTTTTAAAAAATTGAAGCCGGGCATGGTGGCGCATGCCTTTAATCCCAGCACTCGGGAGGCAGAGGCAGGCGGATTTCTGAGTTCGAGGCCAGCCTGTTCTACAGAGTGAGTTCCAGGACAGCCAGGGCTACACAGAGAAACCCTGTCTCGAAAAAAAAAAAAAAAAAAAAAAAAAAAAAAAAAAAAAAAATTGAAACAGGGTCTGAATAAGTATGTCGGTCCAAGCTGCAGATCTCGAGCTTCTTCTGCCTCTGATGGGATTACAAGCATGTCCCCACACCCTGCTTTCTGTGAGGTCTTTGTCAGTCATCTCAGAGGCTGGCACTGAGCTCAGTACTGCAGCTTTAGGATATGTGTAACTGGATGCCTGGTGGATAACGCGGTTCTAGGGCCCACCCTGTCAGGTTTCATGTCTGGAAATGGTAATGCAAGAGGCAGGGGTAGGTGGGGGGGGGGTCTCAGACCTGATCCTACAAGGAGCCACTGAGGACCAATTAATGAAGTCACTGCCCAGCCTTCAGGGTAGCCTCAGCCCTGCCTATCAGAGAGCCCCCAGCCCTGCCTCCCAGGAGACAAGGGCTCTCGCACCCACTCTCCTTAGTCACAAACAAGGGCCTATGCTTGTGCCTTGGTTTTCCTGCGCAACTAAGCTTCATATGGGGCCAGGATCCTAGTCAGCCAGTCCTGGGCTCAGCCACCTAAGCTTCATATGGGGCCAGGATCCTAGTCAGCCAGTCCTGGGCTCAGCCACCTAAGCTTCATATGGGGCCAGGATCCTAGTCAGCCAGTCNGGGGGGGGTGCCTGTACCTGTGTGCCTCCAGAACTTCCCTGTGGAAAGTGCCTGAGGAACCTGGTGTTCAAGAAGAGGTAGATGGGTGGGGACCCCTGAAGAGGGATTTATGGGACTTCGCTGAGGTCCTACATCCACCTGGAGCAGTATCTTTGGGAGGAGACGGGTGGGGGTAAGGCTGGACAAGCCTGAGGTGGACTCGGCCCCTGGCACTTCTAGTCTAGGCCAGCACTGCCCACAAGGAATACCTGTAATCATGGGACTACTCTATAAATGTACCATGTGGTCCCATCAGCCACACGTGGCTGCTGTGCACTTGAAATATGGCTAATGACTAAGAAACCGAACTTTACAGTCTTAAAGTAGGCCAGCAGCTGCTTCCTGGGCAGGGCTGGATGACTGCAAACTGAGGGGGTCAAGGAAAGTCTCCTGGGAGGGGATCTCGAAGCTACTAACACTTAGGGGTTTGCCGAGAGCTTTCAGGAAGGGGCAAACCTAGGAGGACTAAAAAAATTCTAGAGAGAGATTAACGCGCTTGTTCATGGACACAAGACAATCTGTTAGGGGAAGGGTAGAAGGCTAGCTTTGGCTGGAGCTGAAAGGGGGACATGGGCAGCTGTGCATGCCCATGCTTGTGCACGCACACACACACACAGAAAATAGAAAAAGAAGAAAGAGGAAATGTCAGTTGCATTAAACAAAGGAAACCGGAAAGCCACGTGTATGTGATGGCCTACACTTAGAATCTTATAGTCTCAGCAGCTTTGGAGCCTGAGGCAGGAGGACCATTGGAGTCTAGGAGGCTGAGGTCAGCCTGGATGATGGAAAGAGGTCCTCATAGCTAATGAATTAATTAATGGATAATTATACTACTAATGCTTAAATAAGACAGTAGGAAGTGTCACAGTGCATAGTACATAGTACATTGAAGAGGTGACTGTTTTGTTGTTGTTGTTTTGTTTTGTTTTGGTTTTTTTTTTGTTTTTTTTTCGAGACAGGGTTTCTCTTTATATCCCTGGCTGTCCTGAAACTCACTTTGTAGACCAGGCTAGCCTCAAACTCAGAAATTCACCTGCCTCTGCCTCCCGAGTGCTGGGATTAAAGGTGTGCGCCACCATGCCTGGCTAAGAGGTGACTGTTTAGTAAAAGTTTCTCTTCTTTTGTTTGTTTCAAATCAAACCACAATTCTGATTGACTGCCGGACAGATGGTCAGCAGTGGCGAAGGTCAGAGCCAGCGCCCTGCCAGCCTATGTCCTGTGAAGGATGGGCAGCCATAAGCAGCTGGGACAAGGCTAAGGGGGTTGAGGGCCCGGCCACCCACTGCACCCCTCTCTCAGCCCAGCAGCTGACAGATGCTCACGCTGATGATGGCCTGCTGCGCCTCGTTGTTGTGGACCAGCTTGGCTCTCTCCAGGGCCTTCTCAAAGTTATTCACAGCTGACTCGAAGTCTCTCAGCTTCACTGGGGGGTGGGGAAGAAGGCAGAGATCAAACTGAGACGCTCAGTACAGCTGACAGAGCCCCTGGTCGGCCAGGACCTATGTCCACTGGGATCAGCTCCAGATGACCCTTGAGGAGCCTGGCCCTGTCTTTGGAGCGTGTTCCTGGTCTGTGCAGCACTGAGGACTGGGACACAGGGACCAGCACTGTAGCTCCCAGGCCCTCAGTGAGAGAACTGATTTTAGGATAGGAATGGTGCACAGGATGTGTGCCTCCAGGGTGGGGACTATAACCCTATCTGGAAATGGTTTCTGGAGTTGCAAGCTGTACTTTCAGGTAGCTTTCTGAAAACACTCTGTACAGTAGAGTGGGGGACATGCTCAGTTGGCAGAGGCTATGATGCATGAAGCCCTGGATTTGACTCCGAGCAATGAAGAAACTGGGAGTGGAGATGTGCCTGTAACCCCAGCACTTGGGAGGTGGAGACAAGGAAGGGTAAGGTCCTTATTGGCTATGTGTCAAGTTCAAGACCAGCCTGAGACTCATAAGACCCTGTCTCCTTTTCCTTTTTTTTTTTTTTTAAGATTTATTTATTATAGCCGGGCAGTGGTGGCGCACGCCTTTAATCCCAGCACTTGGGAGACAGAGGCAGGTGGATTTCTGAGTTCAAGGCCAGCCTGGTCTACAGAGTGAGTTCCAGGACAGCCAAGGCTACACAGAGAAACCCTGTATCGAAACCACGCCCCCCCCACACAAAAAAAGAGCTCCACTTGGTGCCTGGAGTTACGGCTTAGCAGAGATGCACACAGCCAGAGAAAACCAAATAAGCACCTTTCTTTTTAACCCAGTTTTAAATTCAGAAACAAAAATAATGACTGGCCTAGCAAGATATACCCACGGCTGCATCAGTGGCAGAAAAGATATGGAAATAACCAACCATTTTTTTTTTTTGAAGGGTCGGGACAGGGCGTTTAAGGCCCCAGTCTAAAGATGGAATCCATAGCTCTCACTGTTTATGGGGCCAAGACCCTGTGGCCAGATAGGTGATAAGGCCCTGGGAGAAAACACACTATTATTCGGCTGAATAAATCTAGCATCCAGCTAACTCCTAACGAGTGAGTGCGTCTCTCTGCTCTAAGCGGAAAGGCTTCCTCTTGCAGCAATGGCAGTTAATGTAGAGACCCAGAACCAGTCAACATGCAGAGGATAACGGACTGCAGAGTGCCCAGCCTAAGTGGGATGTCTACGTCATCCTGAGTCTCAGGGATCTTCACAGGGAGGGAGCAGGTGGATTGCCAAGAGCCAGATGGACGACTTCGAGAAAACAGTGTTTTCTAAACACAACCGGGTAGTTGTAGTATAAATGCACAGCAGTTAGGACAGCTTGCATAAGACTTGGACTAGTCTGAGCTGCACAAAATCCCAACATGTAAGGGGAGCGACGGAGTAAGTCCCTATCCCCAGCTGGCTCCTGAGAGCTGTCAGTTCTCTTCAATGGTGTGAGCCCCTAGTAGGTCACTCATACTCTAAGGCAGGCCCCACACCCAATAGTAGTCCAGAAACACAGTTGGATTTAGTGGCTTAAAAGTAAAAGATAGGGGCTGGTGAGATGGCTCAGCGGGTAAGAGCACCCGACTGCTCTTCCGAAGGTGATAGGTTCAAATCCCAGCATCCACATGGTGGCTCACAACCATCTGTAACGAGATCTGGCACCCTCTTCTGGAGTATCTGAAGACAGCTACAGTGTACTTACATATAATAAATAAAATAAATCTTAAAAAAAAAAAAAAAGTAAAAGATAACACAAGGTTGGGTGGGAAGGGGAGTGGTGGTGGATCTTTGAGGGACTGGAGGAGGGGAGGCAAAATACATTCTGTGAAATCTTCAAAGAAGATTCTGGAATGTCTGAAGACAGCTACAGTGTACTCACATATAATTAAAAAAAAAAAAATTAAAACAGCCAGGCGTAGTGGCACACGCCTTTAATCCTTGGGAGGCAGAGGCAGGCAGATTTCTGAGTTCGAGGCCAGCCTGGTCTACAAAGTGAGCTCCAGGACAGCCAGGGCTACACAGAGAAACCCTGTCTTAAAAAAAAATTAAAGGGCTGGTGACATGGCTCAGTGGGTAAGAGCACCCGACTGCTCTTCCAAAGGTGATAAGTTCAAATCCCAGCATCCACATGGTGGCTCACAACCATCCGTAACGAGATCTGGCGCCCTCTTCTGGAGTGTCTGAAGACAGCTACAGTGTACTTACATATAATAAATAAAATAAATCTTTAAAAAAAATTAAAACAAAGCTGGGAAGTGGTGGTGGCACATGCCTTTTATCCCAGCACTAGGGAGGTAGAGGCAGGAGGAACTGTGAGTTCAAGGCCAGCCTGGTCTACAGAGTGTGTTCAGGACAACTAGTCTCCACAGAGAAAACTCTGTCTCAAAAAACAAAACTAACCTACTTAACTGAATTCATTCATCAATTCATCAAAACAACGCAAACAAATAGAGAACCAAACAAACAAAAAACAAAAAAAAATGAGTTGCTTGTCTTCATTCTCAAACTTATGGTAAGAATGGAAGCGCAGAGATGCTAGGCTCAGCCGTCGGGACTGCGGTCCACAGGCCTCGTGCTGGGAGTCTCCGAGCCCCTCCCTACCTTGGGCCTGCGCCACCAGGACACTGGCATTCAGCTGCCACTCAAGGTCCCCTTCCTCCTCAGCATACTGTTGAGACTTTTCCCCATAACTCTGGGCCTGCCACGCCTGGTCCAGCTCCAAGTAACAGCGGCCAATCTCGTGGAAGAGCCAGGTCTTCTCCAGGGTGGTTTTGGCTAGAGGGATTTTCTCCTCCCACCTGGGGAAAAGAAGAACTGGGTCAGCTCCCTCCCAGCTCTCTTCTCAACCAGGGCAGACCCAGGCTTCCTGTGGGAGCAGAATAAAACTCATTCTTCCAGTCCGGTCTAGAGCATAATTAGTAAGTACCAACATGTTGCCAGACTGCCAGAGCTAAGTTTTGGTGACATCTATGGAATCAAATTTGGCATAACCACTGAAAATAATGTTTGAAAAGGGCACCAGGGGGCTGGCGGGATGGCTTATTGGTAGAGTAATTGCCTAGTATGCGTGAAACCCTAGACTAATTCCAGCACCACAAAAAAACAAATAAGAAAGCAATGAAAACAACTGAAATAACACAAAAATAGCTTCCCGGGATTACTATGTTAGGCTCAGTGGCACAAGCCTGTACTTCCAAGCACTGGGAAGGCCGAGGCAAGAGAGAGTTCAAGTGCAGACTCAACAACCGGGAGGAAACACTCTCCAGTGTGCAGAGGCCAAGGGCATCAAGGGTACCAAGTCACGTGACCTGGAAGGATGCTTGGTGAACAAGAGTCAGAGGCCTGAAGGACACTGTCTCTCCAGAAAGGGTGGCTGCACCCAAGGAGGCTGGCTCTCTGGGTCTGGGCTGTCTCCGAGGCTCCCTAGGACTGTGCCCACTCACCCCACTGAACAGATAACCAACCTCAGGGTTAGACCTCAAACAGACCATCTGGGGAGTTGAGATGCAGTTCCCCTAAATCCTACACAGGCACACAGAGTTGTGGAGGTGCCTCTAAGGAAGTCACAGAGGTCCATTGGTCTATCAGCTCTAAACTCAGAGTCACCTAGAAATGAGCTCCAGCCAAGTGAGGCACTCCATGGGGAAGGAACTTTGCCATAGAAGCCTGGTGGCCTGAGCCTGATCCTAGAACCAGTGTAAATATGGAAGAGGAGATCTGACTCCAGGAAGTTCTCCATTTGGCCATCACAAGTAATTAGTCGGACACAAAAGTCTGTTTCCCATTCTCTCTCTCTCTCTTTTTTTTTTTTAGATTTATTAATTTATTATATGTAAGCACACTGTAGCTGTCTTCACACACTCCAGAAGAGGGTGTCAGATTTCATTACAGATGGTTGTGAGCCACCATGTGGTTGCTGGGAATTGAACTCAGGACCTTTGGAAGAGCAGTCAGTGCTCTTAACCACTGAGCCATCTCTCCAGCCCCTGTTTCCCATTCTCACATCACACATATGACACACACAATAATAAATAGTAAACAATAAATAGTAATAAATTAAAAATGAGTTCTTAGTTAGGCATTGGTGGTGCATGCCTTTGATCCCAGTGCTCAGGGGGCACAAGCAGGTGGATTTCTGAGAATCTGAGGCTGGCCTGGTCTACAGAGTAAGTTCCAGGACTGCCAAGGCCACCCAGAAACCCTGTCTTGAAAAACAAATGAGAGAGAGAGAGAGAGAGATATGAATTCTTGAATTCTTGAGCTTTGATCTTCACTTTAGAATTCGAATTTCCAAGGATAAGACTAAGTAATTATTGTTAAAATTTCAATTGTATTTATTTTTATTGTGTGTGTGTAAGTGTGTGTGTGTGTGTGTGTGTGTATGGGGGGTGGGGCTGGAGAGATGGTTCAGCGGGTAAGAACACTGTTTGCTCTTCCAGAGGTCCAGAGTGCAATTCCCAGCAACCACATGGTGGCTCACAACCATTTGTAATGGGATCCAATGCCTTGTTTCGGTGTGTCTAAAGAGAATGACAGTATACTCACATACATAAAATAAATAAATATTTAAGAGAGAGAGAGAGAGAGAGAGAGATCATCTGGTCCTCTTTTCCTTTCCCCCTTCCTTCCTCCCTTCCTTCCTTCTCATCTTCCTCCTCTTCCTCTTCCTCCTCCTCTTCCTCTTGCTGTTCCTTCTCCTCCAATAGGTTTTCCTTCTGTATCTCTATCTGGCCCAGAACTGACAATGCTCAACCCCCTAAATAACTAGGATTACTCACATGATCGGCCACACTCGATTCTAAATTCAGTTCATTTACTAATGCCTCTTTGTTTGGCTTTAGGTCCGCAGACTGGAATCCCGGTATGAGGGAAGGAAGTCCCAGTCCCAGGGTGGGGAAGGGGAAGTCTGTATTACTTACGTGTCAATGGCTTGCTGGAATTTCCCAACTCTGGCAAAAACTCTGCCAATATTGTCAAGGGCTCTCGATTTTGCATCTGGAAGGTCACTGTGGAGAAGCAGAAAAAACAGCTATTAAGTAGAAATCAGATATTATGGTGAAAAAGGCAGACACTAGGGCCCAGGCTCCTGGAATTCAGAGTTCCAAGAAGAAGATGTCCAGGCTAACAAGGCTGTGTCATGTGTCAAGGCTGACAAGGCTGTCACACAGACCCATTTGTGCCCTTAGCCTGAGATGGACATCATCAGGATCTTTCCAGGATTGCCATCTTACAAAGATGTTCCCTTTGGTCAAACAATTTTCCTTCTAGACTTTACCTTAAGATAACATAACAAGCCGGGCATGGTGGTGCACGCCTTTAATCCCAGCACTTGGGAGACAGAGGCAGGTGGATTTCTGAGTTCGAGGCTAGCCTGGTCTACAAAGTGAGTTCCAGGACAGCCAGGGCTATACAGAGAAACCCTGTCTCGAAAAACCAAAAAAAAAAAAAAAAAAAAAAAAACAAGAACACCAATTAAAATGATTATTTTAGAAACAACCTATTAGGGGTGATGTAACAATGGTAATGAGTTGGTGTGACAAGAAGTTTATGATGTATGAAATGAAAAAGTCAGGGTCTGGGGGTATAGCTCAGTCACGCAGTGCTTGTTTAGCATATGGAAGACCCTGAGTTTTCCCCAGCAACAAAGGGGAAAATATATCTATGTGGGCCTATGCTGCTGGCTTTGAAGATACAGAAAGGGCACAGAAGCCATGCAATGGACATATGTGCATGCTTGCCTGCACATGTGTGCACGTGCACACACACACACATATACCCCCCCAAAAGGAATAGGCATAGTGCTAAAGGTGGATGCCCAACATCTTCTGGTCTTCACTGCCTTCCATCTGCTCTCACACTCACAGCTACATATTCAATCACATAGACACACATGCATGCATACATACATACATACATACATACATACACAAATAATTTTTTAAAACTCTCTCTCACCGTCAAAGGGAACCAACCATTCAAACTTAGCTCAAAGATTATAATTAGCTTTATTTTTGTTTGTTTGTTTTTTGTGGGAGGAAGGAGGAGGATGGACTAAGTTGGAAGAGGGTGGTCTTTTCCAAATTACTTTCCATTTAGGGCCGAGACACAGAGAGAGAAAAGTAGAAAAATAAAATTGGCTAGCATCAGGTTACTTCCTGTTACCTCTTCCCTGTAAGGTTTATGGTAGAGACTTCATTATCTTGCCAATTGGAACTGGCCCATTTATCAAACATGGCGGTTATCTCTGTAATACTCTTTTCTCCAGTGAACTGAACAGTGTAGTTTCAGCTTAGAAATGGGAAGTTTAGCATTAGTGACTCCATTTTGATTTTTAACAGCCCTCAGCTACAGATCTGCTCCTATGGCACCTAGCTCTTTCCTATCTAACGCTGGTTTCTCCACATCTTTTTGTTTGTTTGTTTTTCGAGACAGGGTTTCTCTGTGTAGCCCTGGCTGTCCTGGTCTGTAGACCAGGCTGGCCTTGAACTCAGAAATCTGCCTGTCTCTGCCTCCCGAGTGCTGGGATTAAAGGCGTGTGCCCAGCCTCTCCACATCTTCTTTTCAGCACCTTTCTGTGAAGCCAGAGCCTGGCATGGTGGCACATGGCAGAAGTTCCAATCTACCCAGTAGGGCTGCAACAGAAGAATCACTTGAGCCAGGAGCTTGAGGCCAGCCTGGGCCACACAGTAAGACTGTCACTTTAAAACAAGAACAGCTCGTCATAGTGGCTCACACGGGTAATTCTAGCACTCATAAGGCAGAGGTAGAAGGATCAGGAGTTCAAGGCTAGCTTTGGCTACATTATGAGTTTGAGGTTAGCTTGAGCTATATGAGACCCTGTATCAAAAAACAAAACCAAGCCAAACAAAACGAAAGAATATGTCTCTTTGGTTGTCTGTTTGCACTGGAGATTTGACCTCACTCTAGCCTGTGACTTCGGATCACAGTACATCAAAGCAGCCCGCCTAACAGGGCTAGAAGGTCATTCCTCAGAACTTGACCTGTGACCTCAGCAACAGCCAAGTCTAAATGGGAGACTCCCCAGTGGTAGCTGCTTGCCCTCTGCACCCTTGACCTTGCAGAGCCTTCCTGGATAAAGGCACAGCCTGGGCTCACTCACTTCCCACCGAGTTGTTGATGGCTTCCTGGGCTTTCAATTCCAACTTTGAATTCCCCATCAGGCCTCAGTTTGTGGCCTCGATGATAGAACACCAGGGCAAACTCAAAGTCTCCCATGGTGTACAGTGTCTCAGCCTTCAGTAGGATCCCCTGGTACAGGAGACTCTCATTCACTCATTCATTTAAAAACCTTGAAATGGCCAGGCGGTGGTGGTGCAGGCCTTTAATCCCAGCACTTGGGAGGCAGAGGCAGGTGGATTTCTGAGTTCGAGGCCAGCCTGGTCTACAAAGTGAGTTCCAGGACAGCCAGGGCTATACAGAGAAACCCTGTCTTGAAAAACAAAAACAAAACAAACCCCAAAACAACAACAATAACAAAAACAACCTTGAAATGAGTTCTTGTTTTGAAAATCCTCTATAAGGCATGACATAAACAGGAGCATACTCCAGTGAGGTCCCAGGGAGATGGGAAGGAGGTGGTGTGAGAGACTTCCACACAGTTTTGAATCAAATCCAGCATGGCAGAGCTTTCTGTAAAGCCAAACTCCCCTTAGAGGGCATCAGCTGCCCATAGCCTTGGTCCCTAGACCAGCATAAAATCTCCAGACCCTCCATATGTCCATGTCTCTCTGCCAAGGATGGTCCTTGCTCTCCACATGCCCCGTCTGAGCCTCCTGTCCGGCATCCCCTCTCTGGCAGTGTCCCTGCTGTGTCTCTGTGGATCCTCAGCCTTGGCTTTGATCAGCTGCCCTCACCTCAGATAGGCTTTCCCCTTGCAAAGCGGGCTCCCCTGGGGCTAGGGCAGATGGCCCAGTGGTAGAGCCTGCCTAGCGTACTGGAGGCGCTGGGTTGGATCCCTGATACCATCAAAAAGTTAAAAAGAGAGTGAGTAATCCCCTGTGGCATGACAGGTAAATCCTGTAGCTTCGTAATTTATTCATAATATTAATAAGGGAGGTGCCAAGAGTGGTGGTGTACACCCTTATGTCTTTAATCCCAGAATTCCAGAGGCAGATGCAGATGGATTTCAGTGAGCTCGAAGCCAGATTGGTCTATACAGTGAGTTCCAGGTGAGCCAGGGCTACATAGTGAGATCTTGTTTAAAAACAAGAGAGAGAAAACAAAGGCTGAGTATGTGGCTCAGTGTTAGAGCACTTGCCTAGCATGCATGAGGCATCAGAAATGTTCATAATGCAAGGGCTGTGGATATACACAAGGCCCTGGGTTTGATCCCCCAACCACTGCACAAACCTGGCATGAAGGTGCACGTCTACAATTCCAATGGCCAGGAAGTTAAGGAGTTTACGATTGCCTGGCATGTGGTGCACACCTATTAGGGAGGTAGAGCCAGAAGGTCAAGGAGTTCACAATTACCCTCAGCTATACAGCGAACTCGAGCCAACCTGGGCTACTTGAAATCCTATCTTGATGAAAACAACAGCAAGCTACCAGCGACAGGAAGGCACATGAATCAAATCTACCAAATCCACCCAAGAAATGGATGAACACTGGAATGCATACCTAGAAGCCTTCTGAACAGGTCGCTGGCTTGTCTCTAAGTGGCTGACAAGAACGAAGGAGGGGTGTGTAGAACTCACTTAGACTGGAGTTTCCAGGTAAGGGCCCTGTCTGCGGAGGCTGAAAAGGCAGGAACTAGCCAAGCCAAGTGGCCTGAGCTTGTGATCCTAGCTCCTGGGAGAGAGAGGTAGGAGGGTCAGGAGTTAGAGGCCAGCCTAGGCCTACATAGTGAAAACATGTCTCAAAACACACAAAAATAAAAAAGGAAGGCTGTCTAGAATACTGTACCAGATACAACACTCTTTTTTTATGTGGCAAGAACTGGTAACAAGTGAGTGGCTTTCTTCCCAAAGCCCAGTGTCTAAGAGGACCAACAGGACACCAGCAGACAGGGAGGAACAGGGTGGGATTTCTGGACCACTTCCTTCATCCCTACACGCCACTCGGGGTCAAAGGCTTTCCTAGAGTGAGACCCTGACTCCAGGGTCTGATGAATGAGCAAACTCTGACAGAGCAAACTCTGAGGAAAGGGACGCCTTGCTGAAGCCAAAAGCAGCGCGAAGCTGGGACCCTTTCGATGGCTTCAGGTCTGGAATGACCTGCACAGAGCTCTTTACTGTCTGAGACCCAGAGGAAGCTCAAAGAAAGCCATGCTGGCCGAGAGCAGCCTGCTCTCAGGTTTTCACCGGGTTTTCCTTTTGTGGGAGAGCCAGCTGAGGAAGCCCGGGGCGTGTGGTCAGGACATGAGCAGGACAGAGGGAGGGAAGTACCCAGAAGTCTCCTGGGTTTCCTCCAAGGAGTGGCTGTCGACGGCTCAGGGGCTCCTGGAGCAATATATGTGGGACTGATGTAAGGGACAGACTGGGACTGGTTTCATGTGGGACTGCATACAGGACGTTCAAAGAGAGAGGCTTTGGAGTCTGTCATACAATAGGGCTGGAGGGGGGGTGCTGGAGAGATGGCTCAGCGGTTAAGAGCACTGACTGTTCTTCTGAAGGTCCTGAGTTCAAATCCCAGCAACCACATGGTGGCTCACAACCATCTGTAATGGGATCTGATGCCCTCTTCTGGGGTGCCTGAAGACAGCGACAGTGTACTTACATAAAATCAATCAATCAATCAATCAATCAATCAATCAATCTTTGGGCCGCCAGAGCGAGCAGGGCTGAAGCAAGTGGGGCCAGAGTGAGAAAAAAAAGTGTTTGAAGACAGCTACAGTGTACTTACATATAATAAATAATTAAATCTGTAAAAAAAATATAGGGCTAGGGCTTGTGAGAGAAGTAAAAAAAAAAATCTATGAGAGATGGTTGCATCCTACAGGCTATCAATACTTTTTTTTTTCTTTTCTTTTTGAGACAGGAGTCCTGACTGGCCTAGAACTCACAGGGATCCACCTACCTTTGCCTCCCAAGTGCTGTGATTAAGACAGTCAGAGTGCGCACGTTTTTTCTAACCCTCACGACCCCCGTCAGGTGGTATCATTAGGCCTTCAGTATAGGTGAGGAAACCGAGGGTTGGGGTAAGCGACAGAGCTAGGAATCAAGGTCGTGTCTGCATCCTACTCCAGGTCTGTCCCACCCACTTGCTCCATTCTAATGGCTGATAACTCAGTCTCCCTACTTAGGAGACATTGCCCAGGAGCGGGTGGCACTGAGGGCATGGTGGCTAAGTGAGGAGAGGGCTGGAGCCTGTGTGCACAAGGCTGCGAGTTGCACTGCAGGCAAACAGGGTTTACAGCCCGGAAAGCCATGGCCTGTTATCTTGGGAGGCCTTGAGTCTTGGGAAGAGCCCATTTCTGGGACTGTTGGTAGCGGTATTGTGATGGATACTAGGTTATTTCCCTGTTAGTCAGCGGGGAAGGACAGCCGGCAAAGGGCAGTGTGGCTTTGAAGATCTGTGGGAGCAGTGAGAGAGCAAGAGCAAGACAGAGGCAGAGATGGACGGACGGACAGATGGACAGGAAGAGCAGCAGCTGTGGCTAAGGGTTGAGGCACTGAGTGAAAGTGGATGGTTTGAACAGGAAGTATCTCCCCAGCGGGCTCATGTGATAAAGCATGGTCTCCACTTGGTGGCAGTATAGAGAAGCCATTAGAGCAAGAGCGTGCCACCAATCCACTGCAAACTGAACCACATACAAGTTGGTAGGCGCCTGAGAAGAGTTCAGAGCTGTGGGTGAGTGGACACTGTAGCTAAGAAGGACTCCCGAGGACTTAGAATCAGGATGCTCGGGGCTGGGGAGATGGTCCAGTGGGTGAAGGCGCTTGCTGCCAAACCTCATGGCCTAAGTTTGATCCTGGGACCTGCGTGGTAGAAGCGATTCCCACAACTGTTCCTCCCATCACAGCAATGCTCTGGCATCCATGTGTGCACACACGTACAATGAATAAACGCACGAACAAATATATAATAAATATATAATAAATCGGGGGTTCGAGGCCAGCCTAGTCTACAGAGTCAGTTTCAGGACAGCCAGGGCTATACAGAGAAACCCTGTCTCAAAAAAACAAAACAAAACAAAACAAAACAAAAAAAACAAACATCAGGATTCCCTAAAAGTGATGGGTTTTCCTATCAGGGAATTTCAAGTTGAGAACAGCTCACTTCAGGGAGACTACGTATCACTGTTAGATGAATACCAGGTAGTCTTGGGTTTCTGTCTTTCTCCTGTGTGTGTGTGTGTGTGTGTGTGTGTGTGTGTGTGTGTGTGTGTGTTATCGCTGTGCATGTGTATGGTATACCTGTTAGTGTGGTGTGTGTCTGTGCCTTTGTATGGTATGTGGTGTGTGTGTGTGTGTGTGTGTGGTGTCTGTGTGTTGTATGTGTGTGTGTGTGTGTGTGTGTGTGTGTGTGTGTGTGTATGGCATGTCTCTGTATATGTGTGATGTATGTGTGTCTGTGAATGTGTATGATATGGTATGTCTCCATGTGTGTCCGTCTGTGAACTGGAATTGACTGAGCCTAGAGCCTTGAACATGCTAGGCAACTGCCCTACCCACTGAGCTCCATTCCCAGCCCTATGGTCTCAAGTTCTTGGCCTGTACCCTTCTATCTCCCCTCCCCTCCACACCAGGGTCCAGCACACCCCTGCGTGGGAACACTGAGACTGGGTGGTGAAGTGACTTGCCTCAGATCCTACAGCCCAGTTGGATCTACTGGACCCCAGACCTTATCCCCTGGGTCACCCCATGGTTCCTGACTTTGTCCAGCTTCCTCTTGGCCCCTGTCTCTCTCCAGCCTGAAGCTTCCTCCAGCCTCAGGCCTTCCCACAAGGCCGGCGTGCTGTACACACACACACACACACACACACACACACACACACACCCCAGATGTCCTCACCTGTACTTTTTCTGTACTGTTTGCTTTATTTATTTGTTTGTTTGTTTATTGGTTTTCTGAGACAGGGTTTCTCTGTGTAGTCCTGGCTGTCCTGGAACTCACTTTGTAGACCAGGCTGGCCTAGAACTCAGAAATCTGCCTGCCTCTGCCTCCCCAGTGCTGGGATTAAAGGCGTGTGCCACCACGCTTGGCTACTTTTTACTTTTTACTTTTGCTTTTTTTTTTTTTTTGGTTTTTTGAGACAGGGTTTCTCTGTATAGCCCTGGCTGTCCTGGAACTCACTTTGTAGACCAGGCTGTCCTAGAACTCAGAAATCTGCCTGCCTCTGCCTCCCGAGTGCTAGAATTAAAGGTGTGCATCACCATGCCTGGCTACTTTTTGCTTTTTTGTTGTTTTTTGTTTTTGTTTCTTTTTGGGGGGTTTTGTTTGTTTGTTTGTTTTTTAGGGGGGTTCGTGACATGGTTTTTCTGTATAGCCCTGGCGGTCCTGGAACTCACTCTGTAGAACAGGCTCTGTAGAACGCCCGGCTCACAAATGCAATTTAATGATTATGACTGTGCCACTTTTTGTTTCTTTTGCCAGATATCCACACCTATATCTGGACATTGCTATGTTCCTAATGCCAGAAATATCTGGTATGCCTAGGGCCTGATACAAAAATTAACAAACAAACAAACAAACAAACACCAAGAGCCAGGTCACTAGTAGCTCACTGGAATTTTTAGCCATTATGCTCCTGGGTGTGAGAAAGAAAGAAAGAAAGAAAGAAAGAAAGAAAGAAAGAAAGAAAGGAAGGAAGGAAGGAAGGAAGGAAGGAAGGAAGGAAGGAAGAAAGAAAGAAAGAAAGAAAGAAAGAAAGAAGCAGGGCGTGGTGGCGCACACCTTTAATCCCAGCACTTGGGAGGCAGAGGCAGGCGGATTTCTGAGTTCGAGGCCAGCCTGGTCTACAAAGTGAGTTCCAGGACAGCCAGGGCTATACAGAGAAACCCTGTCTCGAAAAAACCAAAAAAAAAAAAAAAAAAAAGAAAGAAAGAAAGAAAGAAAGAAAGAAAGAAAAGAAAAGAAAAGAAAAAGTTACCAGCTTAGGTTTGCTTTCTACCCTCAGTCCTGAGTACTCAATCCCTACTTCCACTGGACTCTCCCTCAGGCCTGCCCTGCCGGACAGAAAGTAGGAACCACCTAGGAGCAGCCCTGGCAAAGACTCTCAGAGGCTTAGGGACCTTGGCCACCGCAGGGCACTCACTGTTCCTTGGCGATCTCCAGGTCCTTTCGGTGACTCTGCAAGGCAGCCACCATCTGTCCCAGCTCAATCTGGGCGTTGCCTATGCAGCTGTACAAGTTCCCGACCAGTTCGTCCTTGTTGGGTACCTCATCTTGGTTCCATTCCAGAACCTTCTTAAGGACTTTCTCAGCTTTTTGGAGGCTCCCATCAGCACTGCCACTGGTCAACACTGGGGGGGGGGAGAAGGAGTTGACACGCGGAGGTCAACTCCGTGTTGACTGACCGACTCCTCCCAGATCATTTCCATCCAAAAGTCAGCAGAGGCCAAGGCTCGGGGTTCCTGGGCTCCGGGGCTTCGACTATCATGTTGCCTCTCCCCATCCCCCACCCCGGAGAATACTACCCACACATGTCAATGTCCTCTAGGCTCTTGAGGATGTAGTGGGCTGTCTGTGAGGGGCTGCGTTTCCGGTCCCTCAGCCACTTTTCTTGCATCAGCTTCCGGTCTCGCTCCCTGGCATAGATGGGCTTCTGCTGCCTCCAGAAGTTGCTGCGGGTGTCCAAGTAGTTGATGCCGGTCATAATGAGGTCCTCCACAGTCAGGCCACTCTTGATAGTACCTTTGATGAGATCTGTGCAGAGGCATCAGAGAGGGCACACATGGAGGGGAGTCACCCTTTCTAGGCTTGGAACCCTTGCCATTGGGCCCTGTGAGGACCTCTGCCTGCGGTTGCCCCAACAGTGGGGAAATGGGGAGTATGTGGGTGGCAATGGAAAGCCAGGGGGACATTCTTGGGACAGGCCTTTTTGTGGCAAAAGAGGAGGGACCAGAAGGGTCATTTGGATAACTTTCTGAGAAGCCTGTACTCAAGGGTCCCTCCTTTCAAGCTGTGTCCTCAGGGAATAAAGAGAATCTGAATGGAAACACTGGTCCACGTTGCCAGTCCTCGTCCAGCAGCCAGGTGCCAGGTACGCTGGTGCATGCTGGGAGCTGTTAGGGGTGTGCCTTCATCCTGTCTGTTCTGTGGCCAGAGCTTAGGGCCAATTGAAATGACGCAAGGCCACTTGGTATAATGCTCAGGCCACTCCTGCCCTCTGTGGCAGGCCCTCTAGAGACCAGGAAGCCTTCGGGCTTGTTACCAAGGAGATGTGCCAACAGTAAAGTTGTGTGCCAAAACCCTACGGAGAACCCTGCAGGTGACCTTAGGAAACCAGTTCTGGAGAGAGGGTACTTGTTTCCAGGGTGTCCCCTGCTCGGGTGGGTGTATCAGTGCAGAGCAACACTCCCATGCCAGGTTAGTGGGAGGCCTAAGTTGGAGGGTTCTGTCGGCACAGTGTGATGGACTGGATTCTGTTGATGACGCCACGACTGACTTGCTTGCCACCTTGGACATTCGGTGAATTCTATTTCCCTGTCTGGGAAATGAGGGATGGGCCGGATGATGTCTCAGGACATGTAGTACTGACCTGCTCAGGTCCCAGCACCCGTCTGTCAGGTCAGGTTCTTTTACCCACCCGACAGACTGAGGGAGTGGCTGTGATTTGCCTCTTGTGTGTCCCTCCCTTTTTTGGCCTCATGTGTTAAGGTTTACTTCCTAGCCATGGTACTACTGGAATATGGTGGAAGGATCTTTAGGAAGAGGAACCTATTGTCAGGAAGTTACACTGTCTGGGGCATGTCTTCCAACAGGGGTGGGGGGTTACCTGAATAGTTATGAAATCTCTGAAACTTTAAGCCAAAATAATTTTTTTTCCTTGAAACAGTGTCTCACTGTATAACCCTGGCTGTCTCGGAACTTGCTACATCGACCAGGCTGGCCTTAAAGTCACAGAGACCCACCTGCTCTGCCTCTGTCTCCTCCTCTGGTGGGATGAAAGGTATGAGCCACTGTATCAGACCAGCATCGTTCGGTTCCTTCTTACAGGCTGATCATCTCAAGTGTTCTGTCACAGTGATGTGAGGTCACCAAAGGACCCCACACACAAAAAAGTGGGGACCCTGTGTGTGGACTTCTTGGGTTCAGATATGAGCAGAAGCCCATAGCCTAGCCTGCTGTGACCTCAGTGAGAATGCTGTATGTCTATAGGTCTGGGTTGGCTGCATTCCAAGACAGGCTGTCCCTTGAGTTCCCACCCACTGCCCCCAGCCCTGCTGGCCACGGGTCTGAAACCTTCATCCAGAAGGAGCTTCTCCAGATACTCCTTGTCCACGTATAGCTCCCCGAGCAGCTGCCGGACGGTCTTCTCGCTCTTGAGTGAACCCTTCCGCTTGATTTTATGCTTGGTGCTGTATGAGAGTCGCTTTATAGGCAGGTGCTTCTGTTGGGCTTTCTTACTCTGGAAAATGGAGGGACATTCAGGGGAACCTCAGTAAGGAGCACAGAGCGTGTGGGGTGGATTGAGAGTCTTTTTTTTTTTTTTTTTTTTTTTTTGGTTTTTCAAGACGGGGGTTTTTCTGTGCAGCCCTGGCTGTCCTGGAACTCACTTTGTAGACCAGGCTGGCCTCGAACTCAGAAATCCGCCTGTCTCTGCCTCCCAAATTCTGGGATTAAAGGCGTGCGCCACCACGCCCGGCTGGATTGAGAGTCTTAAGACTCCAGCTCCTACAAGACCCTCCCTCGGTGGCCCTGAAAACCGTGAAATACGCTTGGTTGGGTCTAGCTGGATTCCCAAGATACCTCTGGAGCCCTGGCCAAATCTCACGGTGGCCCATGATTGGCGGAAGTGAGATGTTCCCAGTGGACTATTAGTAGGGTTTTGAAGGTATACGTGCTCTCAGAACCAGGCCCCTTACCTCAGCTTGCTTGCTTAAGAAGGAGAGGTCGCCTTTGTTCTCCAGCTTGATTGAAGAAGGACCTGCAGGACAGAGGCTGGGACTGAGCAGGGCCAAGCCCCTCAGGCATGACCGATCACATACTTTTATGTAGAAATGGCTGCCTTTGGCAAGGAGATGGCAGAGGCCTTGGCAAAGCTGGCTACAAGCCACCCTAATACCAGAATGGTGCAGGATGGCTGGTAAAACACTGTTCTAGACACTAGGTGGGCCCCCACTAGCCCAAGGCCACAGCAGCCAGATTTCCAAATACAGAGAGATCTGGGATGAAGGGAGACTCTGTCACATGCTATTTCCACACTTTGCTATCCACAGGGACAAGTTCTCCCTTATCTCCCTCTTCCCTCCACTGTGGAGCTGATGGATAAAACTAACCCTTGGTACTTGGAGCCAGCCTCAGAAAGGCTGGACTCAGAACCCAACTCTAGTCTATGTATGACTTAAAAAAGGACAACTTCAAAGCAGTCCACCTAGCAGAGGCTAGCAGGTCACTCCTCAGACAGAATTTGAACCTGTGACCTCAACAACAGCCAAGTCTAAGTGGGAGACTCCCCGGTGGTAGCTGCTTGTCCTCTGCACCCTTGACCTTGCAGAGCCTTCCTGGATAAAGGCACAGCCCCGGGCTCACTCACTTCCCACCGAGTTGTTGATGGCTTCCTGGGCTTTCTGAATTCCAACTTTGAATTCCCGATCAGGTCTCAGTTTGTAGCCTCGATGGTAGAACACCAGGGCAAACTCAAAGTCTCCCATGGTGTACAGTGTCTCAGCCTTCTGTAGGATCCCCTGGAATGAAAGACAGTCAAACCCAGATGGAGAGACAAGACCTTAAAGGACTTGCATGGTAGCATGGAAGGGTCCCAGGTTGGAGGTCAAGGTTGGCCTGCGAGAGGCAGGGAGGCAGGCGAGCACTGAGGAGGAAAGGGTATCAGACACCAAGTGACCCAGCTGGTTCTTCAACTCCCAGTAACTGGAGTCTGCTGCAATGGAAATGGCGAAAGCAAGACTGAGCCCTCCCATCCCATCTGGCAGTCACCTTGCAGAAAGTCGGGTCATTCTGAAGAGAGGCCTCAGCATCATTCAAGGACTTCTCTAAGTCTCCCATCTTCAGGTAGCACTTAGAGCGGGCAACCAGGCAGTTCTTATCTCCGCTTTGAAGGTGAAGAGCCTGCCAAAGGGAAGCGCTCTGATGGGCAGATGCCAGGAGGAGCAAGGGGGCACCATGACCCGGAAGGGTGGCCCGTACCTACTGCAGTATCGACGGGACCCTCCAGGTCAGTACATGGACTCCTGCCTCAGATGCAAACAGCCCAACCCATTGGCTCAGTGAACATGAACATCTCTAGCTGTATGTGGCTGATCTTGGAGAAGGCTCTATCTCGGCTACTGAGGAAGCCACTGGTTAAGACATAGGAATTGGCTGGGCTGAGGATCTGTGACTTTTCTGCCAAATCCTTCCAGCAGTACAACTTCAAGATGGGTTAATGTCGACCAAGTTCAAGAAACCTCAGTTGGCTCACACGATTGCAATGTAAATTTCAAAGGCTAATGTAACCAGAATAGACTTTAGGACTATCTAAAACCCGGGTTACTCATCCCCTAGCCTTTGTGTGCAAGGACTAGAATGCAGGGTTTTATGAATGTTGGAGCAAGTTCTCTCTACCTTTGAGTTATACCTAGTCCAAGACTTCTCTTTTTTCTCCTTCCCTCCTTCCCTCTCTGTCTTTCTGGTTTGTTGGAGTTTCGTTGTTGTTTGGTTTGGAGATATAATTTCAAACTGTAGCCTTGACTGGCCTGGAGCTTGCTATGTAGATCTTGCAGGTTGGTCTCAAGTACTCCACCATGCTCTTGTTTCTACCTTGTAGATGCTGGGATTACAGGCATGTACCACCCATGCCTACCCAGCCCTCCTCTTTTTTTTTTTTTTTTTTGTTTTTCAAAACAGGGTTTCTCTGTATAGCCCTGGCTGTCCTGGAACTCACTCTGTAGACCAGGCTGGCCTCGAACTCAGAAATTTGCCTGCCTCTGCCTCCCAAGTGCTGGGATTAAAGGCGTGTACCACCACGCCCGGCTCCAGCCCTTCTCTTATTTCTTCACTTCTTCAGTCTTTGGAGTAGCTGGGATTATAGATGTATGCTGTCACACATGACTTGGGCCACCATCTCCACCATCTTCCTCTTCCTCATCCTCTTCTTCCTTCCCTTCCTCCTCTTTCTCTTCTTCCCCTTCCCCCCCTCCTCCTCCTTCATGTAGTAAACTGAGAATTATCACTATTTTGGGGAACTAAGACACAGATGTGAGGAACACAGAGGACATCTGGAGGCCCTAGTGTAAGGATGGGCACTTCTCTCACCGCCCCCCATGACCTACAATCTTCCTTCCTTTCTTTCTCTCTTTTTATAAAAATTAATTTTGTGTGCGTGTTGGCCCATGTGGTTCTATGCATGCAACAGTGTGCATGTACAGCTCAGAGACCGACCTGTAAGACTTGATTCAATTTCAGCCAATCAGGCTTGGCCCAAAGCACCTTTATCCTCTGTGCCATCTTTGTCTGTATATTTCTTAAGACAGGGCCTCACATAATCCATGATGGCCTCAAACTCATTATGTAGCTGAGGCTGCCCCTGTACTCCTGATCTTCTTGCCCTAGCCTCCCTAAGTGCTAGGACTACAAGCGGAGTCATCACCATCACATCCAGCTATGTCCTGTCACCTTCTGACTGAGATCGTTACAGCTGTGGTGAATGTCTGCCCTGGTCCTGGGGTAACCAAGACAGAAGAGAACATTGCCCCAAGGGAAGGTGGCTCTGCACTAGAAACGGGTGCCAGGAAAGGCAGGCGTGATCCCCTAGGCGTCAGACCAAGTCTGCCCTCTCTAAGACCTTTCTTCTTTTCTAGGAAGAGGAAGCAGCTGCTATCTTTCCTAGAATGGGAGGGCTTCTAACCTGCCCTTAGGGCCATCTTAACTTTCTGTCTCAGCAGCTCTAGGACCAGATAGCTCCAGGAGAGAGGGGAATAGGAAATGGCAGAGCCCCTAACTCCTTCTGCCCATCAAGTCTTCATTTCTCTTAGAGGCTGAGACTAGGAAAAGAGGTGAAAGATTGGGGGATGGTAGAGAAGCTGGACTTGAGGGAAGTCTTGGGATTGGTTAGTGGGCTGACAATCCATTTAAGGATTTGCTTTAATTTGGTTCTTTTGAAACAGTTTTGCCAGTATAGCTCAGGCATGTCTTGAACTCACTATGTAGCCCAGGCTGGCCCCAAACTCAAAATCCTCCTGTCTCAGCACCCTGAATATTGGGATTTACAAGTACCACCATGCCTTGCTGCTATGCCACTCAAAATAAGTAGAGCTGGGTGTGCTGGTGCACGCCTTCAGTTCTCAGCTGTGCACTGAGGAGGCAGAGGCAGGAGGATCTCTGAGTTGGAGGTAACCCAGTCTACAGAGCAAATTCCAGGATGGCCAGGGCTATACAGAGAAGTCCTGTCTTGATAAAGGAGGGAAGAAGGAAGGAAGGAAGGAAGAAAGGAAGGAAGGAAGGAGGAAGGAAGGAAGGAAGGAAGGAAGGAGGCTATGGGCTCCTCATGTTACTTAGAAGAAGAGCAACTGGCAAGCATGTGGGGTCGGAGCCCCAGCACCCCAAAAAGGAAAGTATAGTTTCTAGCAAAGGAAATGGTTATTCTCTTCTGGAGGCAGGATCTCCAGTATTCCATGCTGGCCCTGACCTTGCTAAGTAGCCATAGATGATCTTAAATCTTTGTTCCTTCTGTTTCTACCTGTCAGCTGCTGGGATCGAAAGTGTGGGACAACACACTCAAAAGCAGGATCAAGCCAGGGCTTCATGCACACGAGGCAAACACTCTACCCAGCTAAGCACGGTCTCCAGTCCTGCAAAGGAGAAGGTTATCAGGACACTCTGCAGTCTGGAGGTTGGCACCGCAGGCAACCGGAGTCTGAAAGCTTGGCTCACAGGATCCTTCCTCCACTACTCCAGCTAGTTCAGTGCAGTGACCTTGGGCATGTTACCTAACTCCTATATCCACTTCCTCATCTATACAAAGAAATAACATCCCCCACCCCCCAGACGGACACACACTGTGCTTAAAGCAGTGAGTCTAGTATCCTAAAATGACTCCCAATCCCTTTAGGGTACAATGGTGTAATGTTCAATAAAGTTACTACAATACGCCCTAACTTCACCGACCACTTTCTTACAGGCAAGCCTGTGCCAGAGACGTCTACATTTAGCTTCTTGGGCAATCTGTAGCTAAGGATGGGAGACTGAACTTATCAAGAGAAAGGTAATCATGTAACATTTAAAGAAAGGTAATGATCGGTCACTTTATGTCTCCAACTGGCAGACATTAGTGAGAAACAAGAGAAAATGGCAAAAGTCAGGGCTTATCTGTGACAGTGGTGTATCATGGGAGCCAGGAGTATGAGGTCCACAAAAATGGACCTCAGGGCTTCTGGTGATGAAAAAAATAGTAATTGCGTGGGGCTGGAGATTTTTTTTGGGGGGGAGGTGGTCGAAACAGGGTTTCTCTGTATAGCCCTGGCTGTCCTGGAACTCACTCTGTAGACCAGGCTGGTCTCGAACTCAGAAATCTGCCTGCCTCTGCCTCCCGAGTGCTGGGATTAAAGGCGTGCGCCACCACGCCTGGCTCAGCACTTACTTTTTATTTATTTATTTATTTATTTATTTATTTATTTATTTATTTATTATATGCAAGTACACTGTAGCTGTCCTCAGACACTCCAGAAGAAGGCATCAGATTTCGTTATGGATGGTTGTGAGCCACCATGTGGTTGCTGAACTCTGGACCTTTGGAAGAGCATTCGGCGCTCTTAACCACTGAGCCATCTCTCCAGCCCCAGCACTTACTATTCTTGTAGAGGACCCAGGTCTGGATCCCAGCACCTATTTGGTGCTACATAACTGCCTGTAACTCCAGTTCCAAGGGATCCAGTTCCCTCTCTGGCTTCCAAAAGTACCAGTCATGCATGTGGTATACATACACACAAACACACATGCACACACACACACAAATCTTTCATCAACAACACAATGTTGGTGGGTCCAGGTAGCGAGTGGGGTTCCATCATTCTAGAGGGCCAACTGCGAGATAGGGAGTTGGCTTTCAGAGAACATAAGGAAGGCACCTTCCTTTCAAAACTGAAGTAGGGAATGAGTGTGCACACTGGAAGTCATCTCTCAGGAAGTAGAGGTAGTTCGAGACCACCCTGGTCTACAGAACAAGTGTCTATCTCAAAAGAGGCAGGGAGGCGGGGAGGAGGGTGAGAGAGGAAAGAAGAGAAAAAAAGAAGAGGGAAGAGGAGAAGGAAGGGAAAGAAGAAGGGGAGGAGGGGAAAGAGGAAGGCGATGCAGTAATAGATTCAAAGCGCAACTCACGTTGGTAAAGCTTTGAATGGCCTTAGTGAACTCCCCACACAGATAGAGCCTCTCCCCCTCTGCCATGTAAGAGGGAAAGGTGCTTCTTAGGATGTCGCCGTCCGACATGGTCACCAACTTTTGGAAATTCTGAAGCAGATTCAGAAAGGGAAAGAGGCCGGAGAATCGAAGGCTTGGTTTGGGGGCAGTCCGGTCTCTTAGCAACCCAGAGATTCTGACTTCCGGTCCCTCCCTTCCCCTGGCGGTGTTAGGTTCCCGAGTGAGCCTGGCCAGTGTGCTCATGCGCCTGTGTCGCCACGCTGCACACACCGGTCAGACAAGTGCTGAGCGCGTGGCCAGCGGCTGCAGGGCGCTGGCCCTCCAGAGTGATCGCTGTTGCTCGTAGGTTGCTTCTCCCCTCCAGTTGCCACGTGGAAAGCCTCGCAGACAAAGCAAGCCAAGAAAATGAGAATTGGAGGCAAAATTCCAAGTAGGATTAAGGCTTGAGCACTCCAGGGCCCATCAGGAAGGAGAGAGAATTTTGGAACTGGAGTCAGAGGGCTTGGGCAGCCTTCTCCCTTGTCACTTCCTAGCTGCGTGATCCTTGACCAAGCTCATTAGGGAACTGAAAAGTACACATTCTACCTGCCAAATGAACAGAAAAATAATAGAGCCCCAAGGGACGTGAGGATTTGCATGAGAATGCAACGGAAAGTGAGATGGGTTTAGCTTTCAACTTCAAATAGTTATTGAACACTTGCTAATAGCAAGTCTAAACTAAAGTCTAGCCTGACATAATTCTGCAGCGATCCAGGACTAATGGCTGTGGAGATAACTCAGTTGGTAAATCAGTTCCTCCAAACCTGGTACTGCCCAGTGTGATGGCACCATCTTGTATTAGCCAGCCCTGGAGAGACAGAAAGAGGTGCATTCCTGAAGTGTTCCCTGGTATCCACATTCACATGTGCACAAGCACACAG
Source organism: Mus minutoides (assembly GCA_902729485.2). NCBI lineage: Eukaryota > Metazoa > Chordata > Mammalia > Rodentia > Muridae > Mus > Mus minutoides. Next base: position 170,272 of record LR750888.1, on the reverse strand, counting down.
ATGTTCACACACATTAAAAAAAAAAAAAAAAAAAAAAAAGGCAGTACCTCTAAGTTCCCATAATACCTTGGATAGCTAGCTCAATCAACTGCCTTAACTGTACCGGTTTTTTGGTTTTTTTTGTTTTTTTCCGAGACAGGGTTTCTCTGTGTAGCCCTGGCTGTCCTGGAACTCACTTTGTAGACCAGGCTGGCCTCGAACTCAGAAATCTGCCTGCCTCTGCCTCCAGAGTGCTGGGATTAAAGGCCTGCGCCACCACGCCTGGCTCAACTGTCCCGGTTTTTTAAAAAAGGTCTAGTCCTGCTCCGCTTGCTCCGGTTGGCCCCGCTCGTTCCGGCCGTCCCCGTTCGGCCTCACTCGCTCCGGCCCCACTAGCTCTGGCCGTCCCCGCTTGCTCCAGCCGTCCCCGTTCGGCTCTGCTCGCTCCAGACAACCTCGCTTGCTCCGGTTGGTCTCTCCAGTCCAAGGATTCATTTCTTATAATTCTTCATAAGTACGCTGTAGCTGACTTCAGACGCACCAGAGGAGGGCGTCAGATCTTGTTGTGGGTGGTTGTAAGCCACCATGTGGTTGCTGGGATTTGAACTCATCACCTTCGGAAGAGCAGTCGGGTGCTCTAACCTGCTGAGCCATCTCACCAGCCCTGAAACGTTGTCTTTTTTAATTTGCTGGTGGAGATCTTTTTTTTTTTTTTTTTTTTTGGTTTTTTGAGACAGGGTTTCTCTATATCACCCTGGCTGTCCTGGACTCACTCTGTAGACTCAGAAAATCCGCCTGCCTCTGCCTCCCAAGTGCTGGGATTAAAGGCATGTGCCACCACGCCCGGCTCTTTTTTTTTTTTTTTTTTTTTTTTTTTTTTTTTTTTTTTTTTTTTTTTTTTTTTTTTTTTTTTTTTTTTTTTTTTTTTTTTTGATTTACTCATTTTATATGTGAGTGTGTTTTGGCTGCATGTATGTATGCATACTATATGCATGCTTGGTGCCTATGGAGGTCAGAAGAGGGTATCAGATCCCCTGGAACTGGAGATACACGTGATTTTGAGTCACCATTTGGGTGCTAGGAGTCGAACCTGTGTCTTCTGCAAGAGCAGCCAGTGCTCTTAACCTCTGAGCCATCTCTCCAGCCCAGAATCTTGTCTGAAACTGTCTTTCCAGAATTCTGCCGAGCCAGGCTTGGTGGCCTGGGTCTTTAATTTTCTTACTCCAGAGACAGAGGTAGGAGGTTGTTTGTGAGATCCAGGCTTCCTGGTCTCCTAGCCAGGCCAGCCCTGGCTACATGGTGAGCCTCAAATACAAAAACAGAAACAGGAGCTGGTCGTGGTGGCGCACGCCTTTAATCCCAGCACTCAGGAGGCAGAGGCAGGCCGATTTCTGAGTTTGAGGCCAGCCTGGTCTACAGAGTGAGTTCCAGGTCAGCCAGGGCTACACAGAGAAACCCTGTCTCGAAAAACCAAAAAAAAAAAAAAAAAAAAATGTCCTTACTGGCAAATGTATAAGCACAAATGAGCACAACATCTGTAATTCCAGCACTTGAGAGACTGAAGCAGGAGGATTGCCACAAGTTCAAGGCTGCCTCAGGTTATATAGTGAGTTGAAGGCCAGCTCAAGTAACAGGAGAGTCTCTGTCTCAAACCACCATAACTGATTACTTGGAAAAATGTGGTAAAATCAGAGGATTCCACTAGTGCTCATTCCCCTTGTTGTTGTAGTTTTTAAAAGTTTTCCAAGATTACCATTGGGGGAAATGATAAAGGAATACCTAACCCAGGTATGGTTATGCTGGTGTACACAGCCAGTCCCAGGCTAGAGAAAGAGGGTGGCCTGGAGCTCAAGGATAGCCAGGGCCACTTAGCAAGGCTTTATATCAAAAGGAAAACAAACCAAGCAAACAAGAATACACAAGATTCCTTTATATCAGTTCTTAGAGCTGCACACTAATCTGCAGTTTGATTTAGAAGATGGTTGTCTTTTGGGGGGGTCTGGAGAGATGGCTCAGTGATTAAAAGTGTGTGCTAATCATGTACTGGATCATTGTTTGGTTCCCAGTGTCCATGCCTGGTGGTTCACAGTCCCCCGCAGGTCCAGGCCTCCTGAGATCTGCTGCCACTGGCCTGCTAGCACGACTGCATTTGATTCTTCAAGAGCCCAGAGAAGGTAAAGCTGCTCTTTTCTGAAGCGATTTGTTACTCAAGAGTGAGATGTGTGTGTGTGTGTTTGTGTTTGTACACTACCATGTTGATGCTGGGATTTGAACCTGGGTCCTGTGGAAGAGCAGTCAGTGTTCTTCTGTGTAGCCTTGGCTGTCCTGGAACTCACTCTGTAGACCAGGCTGGCCTCGAACTCAGAAATCCGCCTGCCTCTGCCTCCCGAGTGCTGGGATTAAAGGCATGCGCCACCACGCCCGGCGTAGTCAGTGTNTTTTTTTTTTTTTTTTTTTTTAAGATTTATTTTATTTATTATATGTAAGTACACTGTAGCTGTCTTCAGACACTCCAGAAGAGGGCGCCAGATCTCGTTACGGATGGTTGTGAGCCACCATGTGGATGCTGGGATTTGAACTTATCACCTTTGGAAGAGCAGTCGGGTGCTCTTACCCGCTGAGCCATCTCACCAGCCCCGTAGTCAGTGTTCTTAACTGCTGAGCTATCCCTCCAGCTGAGAGAGAGAGAGAGAGAGAGAGAGAGAGAGAGAGAAACATATATAGAAGTTTTATTTATAGTAGACACTAACCAGAAATATTCCTATACTATGTGAATGGTTTGTCATTCAATGAATTACTACTCAGAAGGAAAAAAAAATGCTCTGACACGTGTTTAATATAGGTGACTCTTAAAAAAGAAAGATTGCACAAGCTGTGTAGTGTAGCACTCTACTGTAAAGCCAGCCATTGGAAGACCAAGAAGAACTGATAGACTGAACCTAGCCTGGGCTATACGGCGAGATCTCCTGATCCCTTGACATAAAATATCACAATGATAGTAAAATATGAAATACAATAGATATAAAATTCTAGAAAATATAAATTGATCGATACTTTCCCGAATACAAATAGTGGTTGCCTAGGAAATCGCCTGGTGGTGACAGGTTAGGGAAGGGTAAGCTACAGAGAAGGCCTTAGGGAAAGTTTGGAGATGAAAGTGATGTGTGTAGGCTGGTGATGCTAATGGGTTCCTGGATGGCCACATGTGGTAGAACTCACAGAATTACTCAAATGACTTCTGTGCTGGTCTCTTGTTAGCCCCTCCCCTTTTCTTTTAGTGCTAGAGATCAAACCTAGGTCAGGGCCCATGCTACGAAGCACTCTACCATAATCTCTCTGTCCCTAGTTCTGCTTTCCCTTTTTATTTTGTACCATTGACTGATTGATGATTGACTGGATGACAGTATCATATGTACCCGTCTGCTCTTGAAGTCCTTGAGGAACTGAGAAGACCTTGCCCTTTCCATCCTCGTTCCCAGCTTTGGAATGCTGGGATTGCAGGTATGTACTGCCACACCAGGTTTATGTGTTGTCAGAGAGCAAACCCAGGATTTGGGGCGTGCTAGGCAAGCCGTCTATCAACTGGGCTACATGGACAGCCTTTTTCTTTCTATTTTTGGAACAGGGTGCTAAATTTCCCTAGGATGGCCTTGTAATTCTTTCTCTCTCTCTCTCTCTCTGCCCCAGATAAGCTTTGAGCTGGCAAATCCACTTGCCTCTGTCTCCAGAGTAGCTGGGATTACTGTCTCTCCAGGCCCAGCTACCAAGTGCAGTTTACCATACATTAATTACACTTCAATGAAGCTATTTTATTTCATGTGAATAGGGGTTTTGCTTGCATGTGTATCTGTTCACCATTTGCATTCCTGGTGCCCACAGGGGCCAGAAAAGGCCATTAGAAGCCCTGGTACTATAAAGTTAGTTAAAGATAGTTGTAGCTGCCATGTGGGTGTGGGTGCTGGGAATTGAATTCACAGCCTCTGGAAGAGCATCTGGTGCTTTAGCAGGTTAAAACCTCTGAGACATTTCTCCAACCTGGAGTTAGCAACTTTACCTGTTATACTCGCTGTTGTGGAGATCTATCTTCCTTCCTTCCTTCCTTCCTTCCTTCCTTCCTTCCTTCCTTCCTTCCTTCTTTCCTTCCTTCCTCCCTTCCTCCCTCCCTCCCTTCCTCCCTTCCTTCCTTTTTTTTCTTTCTTTTAACGTTGAGAACAGTTTTATTACAGTTTCAAAGAAAAACCCCAGGGCAGACAACTGTACATGTGAGCAGCTGCCAAGAAGAGGGAGACAGATAAGAAAAAGAGAAAAGGTCACGGCCTTTGAGTTCAGCCAGCATGGAAGTCAGCCACACAGTGGACAAACGGCTGCATATCAGAGATGGGAGCTCTCAAGAAAGAATAACAAGGTATAAAGCGCTGGAGGAGGCATACTTGGGCTCTGGCTAGAACCTAAAAGGAAAAGGTAAAAGTTGTAGGGGGTGAGGTGGGTAGGGGAGTGGGGTGAGTGCTTTTGATTCAAGCACTGGGGAGGCAGAGGCAGGAGGAGCTCTGTGAGGCCAGCCTGATCTACATAGCAAACTCCAGGACATCCAGGAATACAAAGATAAATCCTGTCTCAAACAACAACAGAAGCTGGGCGTGGTGGCGCACACCTTTAATCCCAGCACTCGGGAGGCAGAGGCAGGCGGATTTCTGAGTTCGAGGCCAGCCTGGTCTACAAAGTGAGTTCCAGGTCAGCCAGGGCTATACAGAGAAACCCTGTCTCAAAAAAACCCTAAAAAAAAAAAAACAACAACAACAACAAAAAAAACAACAACAGAGAGAGAGAGAGAGAGAGAGAGGAAGAAGGAAGGAAGGAAGGAGGAAGGGAGGAAGAAAGGAAGAAAGGAAGGAAGGAAGGAAGGAAGGAAGGAAGGAAGACAGGAGAAGAAGAAAGAAAAGTCTTATCTTTCTGACTTAGAAAGGCAGACCCTGCACAGCCTTATGGTGGCTCCCAGGACTGCCGTTCATTTGGCTTTTGGAATAGGACTTGTCTAGAGAACACAAGGTATCTTAGTATTCACAATCCTTCTGCTTCAGTTTCCTGAATACAGGGATCGCAGGCAGCTGCCATCATGCCTAGCTCCACTGTCGCTGGTTCTTAATTTGTTTCTCCTAATGAGTAGAGATGTTGAGTGTCTTCTCATGGGCTAATTAGCATCCTCTGTTTACCTTCCTTGCACAAATAAATATTTTCATCTTTCAGCCATTTCTAATTTGGGCTGTCACGTTATGTATTGTGGATTAATTGTCTGCACATTGGTATTATTACCTCATAAATGTGTCTCTTTTTGTGATGGAGCCTGGTGCGTTGAGACAGGGGATCTTACACTGTAGTCTAGACCAGCCTGGATCTTAAGACAATCCTTCTGCCTCCGTCTCATGAGTGCTGGGATTACAGGGATGGAACAGGACCTTGTTTTCTACTGTCCTCTGCTCTCCATTCGGCTTTTGAGAGTCAGCCATGTTAGTGCACACAAGCTGCAGGTCAGTTACTTTGCTTGCTATAACCCATCCATCCATCCAACCCTTGCTGAAAAGAGCTGGGCTCTAGGTTGAGGTCACATCAAATTGTGCTGTAGGGACAACTTCACAAGTGTTTCCTGGTACATGGTGTATGAGATTCTCAAGAATGTATACTTAGGAGTGGACTTGGGGAGTCTTAGGGATTGTGATTTTTTTTTTTTAACCAGGTAGTGACAGTTTCCATAAGAGTTGCACAAACTACCCACCCTCCATCTGCAGTCAGGTTCCTTCCTTAGGCCTCAGTTTCTCCAGAGTATTCTTTGGAAAATAAAAGTTTAGATGGTTGGACTTCTTTTTCGTTTTTATCTTTCCTTCTTCCTTTTTCTTTCTTGCATGTATATGCATATTAGTTTACATGCATGTGTAAGTGTGCCCAGGATAGAGCAGTGCATTGGCTCCTTTTCTCTCTCTTTAGTCCCTTGGGATAAGGGTCTTTCATTGGACCTAGAGTCAGGCTGGCAGTCAGCAAGCCAGTGATCTTGTCTCTGTCCCCCGATCATGCTAGGGTCACAGATACGTGTGGCCACACCTGACTTTTTAAGTGTGTGCTGGGGATTCCAACCCTTCTCTCATGATAGCACCTCAGATGTTCTTATCCGTTGAGTCATTTCCCAATGAGCCCTCTCCTCAACCCTCAGTGGTTGGATTTCTGATGCTTTTCGGTTCTGATATTCTTGGAATACATGGGTCAAGGATCTCTGAAGAAGAGGTAGCATATGGGTGTGAGCATCCTTGAGGAAGGATATGAAGAGTGTGGCTATGGAGCATACCCCACAGGTTTGTGTGTTGGAAGCATGGTACCCAGCTGGTGGTAATCTTTTGTGAGAAGCTGGGGTCTAGCTGGAGGAGGCAGATCTGTGGTGGTGAGCTATAGGTTATATTACACACCTCTCTTCACCTGGTCCTCCTCCCTTAGCTAACTTGGGTTCACCTTGGTCTCTTCTTGGCTGTCTTGAGGTGAATAGCTTCCACCTTGTGTTTCCTGCTACCACGATATCCTGCCTCACCTCAGACCCAAAGCAATGGATACAGCTGGCCTTGGACAGAAACCTTGGAAACCATGAACCAAAATAAAACTTTCTTCCTTTTAGCTGCTTTAGATATTTGTCCCAGGAACAAAGAGAGGAGAAACATCTAGGATGCAGCTGCTAAACATTCTCAGGGTCTCTTCTTTTTTCATTCATTCATTCATTCATTCATTCATTCATTCATTCACATGGATTCTGGGGATTGAAAGCCAATGGTAGGTCATTCCAGGCAAGAGCTTTTACTCACTGGGCCCTAAACTTCTAAGAGTAAGTGTTGAGTAGCAACATGGGCCTGGACCCATGGCTTCTGCCTACCCTTGACAGACTTTCTAAACAAGGAACGTGGGGAAAGGAGACAAAAAGCAAAAATGATAATGTTTTTCTAAGATAAGGTTTAGTGTGTCATGTATTTAAGTTATCCGTGTGAATGGGAGTGGCTAGGCAGGCTCTTCTGAAAGAGAAGATAGCTTCACAGAGACAGATCTGGGTGAGGAGAAGGTAATGGCAGACAGGGAGATGGGGAGGAGCGGGACGGACATGGGATGACTCTGGAAAGGAGCACTGTGCCCTGAGCACTGACTGATGTGGCGTCCTGGAGGGATAGCTGCTGCTGGGTAAACAGGAAGGTCTTCACTTTAGCTCTCTAAAGTTGACAAGGAGGAGGGACTCTGGCAATACTGAGGGGGTGGGGGGTGGGTAGGGGGAGGAGCTTCTCCAGGACACACCCTTGGCTACAATGGGAGTCTGATCAGTACTGGGGGAAATGAGCAGTGTAGAAGCAACAATCATCCTGGCTCTGCAAGGGGTGGAGCTCAATATCCCTGGGGAAACGCTGTCTCCAGCTCTTCCAAGAGATAGCTTAGACCCAGATGCACTCCAGGAAGACCCTCCGGGCTGCATCTCTGCCCTCCTGTTCTTACCTTTTCTCTTCAATTGCTGTGTTCCCATCCCCAATGTGTAGCCAAGGATGACTTTGAAATCCTGACCTCTTGCCTCTCCCGGGGATTACAACCATGCTTTACCATACCTGATAGTTTAGTTGGTGCTAGGGATCAACCCCAAAACTCTGTCCATGATAGGTGTCTTAGTTAGGGTTTTACTGCTGTGAACAGACACCATGACCAAGGCAAGTCTTATAAAAACAACATTTAATTGGGGCTGCCTTACAGGTTCAGAGGTTCAGTCCATTATCATCAAGGTGGGAGCATGGCGACATCCAGGCAGGCATGGTGCAGGCAGAGCTGAGAGTTCTACATCTTCATCCAGAGGCTGCCAGTCGAAGACTGACTTCCAGGCAACTAGGGTAAGGATCTTATGCCCACACCCACAGTGACACACCTACTCCAACTAGGTCACACCTATTCCAACAAGGCCACACCTCCAAATGGTGCCACTCCCTGGCCCAAGAATATACAAACCATCACAATAGGCAAGCACTTTTTTGTTTTTTTAAATATATTAGCCTTGAACTGATCTTCATGTTTCTACCTCCCAAATTGTGGAATTAAAGGTGTGTGCTACCGTGTCTAGCTCTTCTTGCTTTATAAGAGATAGTTTTTATATGTGTATATGTGCTCATGGGCTTATGTGCATCGCATCACCTTTGTGCAGGTGTTCAAGGAGGCCAGGTGTGTTGGATTCCCTGGAACTGGCCTAACTCTGCCAATGAACCTTTCTTCCTTCCTTAAAATAGTATATGTCCAGGCTGAACTGGAACCCTCTATGTAGACCAGGCAGGCCTTAAGTTTAAGATGCTTCTGCCTCTGATTCCTGAGTATAGGAGTACCAAGGGCCCCCTTATGTCCTAATCACTTTATCGACACATCCATTCCAGTGTTTATCCAGTGATCCTGGCAGTGAGTGACTAAGCTGTGCCTAGGCACTGGGGATAAACAGTGAAATGAGGAAGCCCCACCCAACAGGATCTCACTTCCCTCCTTCAGCTACAGCAGGTTGTAAGGACAGGAACTTAGTGATGAGATCATGACAAAGGCAGTGTGGTGCTTTGAATAAAAATGGGCCCTATTGGCTCTTTTATTTTAATTGTTAGTCATCTGTAGGCATACATTTTTTTCAAGCTACTTTAATCCCCTCTAGCCCACCACCCACCAGAAGTAGTGAAAAAGAAAGGTTATTAGGATATGGGGGAAGTGGACCTGTTTAGAAATAATTCTTTGGGGCAATTCCAATCTTCATTGTTCTCAGTTCGGTCCACTAGCAAACACCAAACATGAATCAGCAGCTGAAATCCAATCCATTCAGCAGACAGCACATATGAATCAACAAGGGCAGTTCAACCAGAAGAAACTGAGAGGCTCGCCAACTGGTTCGAGTCTGAGGAAGTGGAAAGAAGCCACAGGATCCCCATGAGAAGTTCTTTAGCGAGTTTCTCTTATGCCATGTAAGCCAAACCGATACATTGGTGCTGTCAGTGAAGACTCAAGAGGCAGAGCAAGGCAAACCAATGCTAGAGCTCCCACTGTCTGAGGGGTCATACTTATATTGTTTCTAAACATCACTAGTCCTGTCACGTGTCTGCTATAGCAAAACACCCTTTCACCTGTGTCTGCTTCAGTGAAACACTCTTTCACCTCTGCGCCCCAGCAACACAGCCTATGACTTTCCAAAGAAACCAGAAGTCTCCACTTCAGTCGGCAAGGCGTGACACTACTTGAGAAGGATAGAAGGTGTGGCCTTGTTGGAGTGCGTGTGGTCTTTGGAAGAAGTGTGTCACTGGAGGTGGGCTTTGAGCTTTCAGAAGCCCAAGCCAGGCCCAGTGAGTGGCTCTTTCTTCTTGCTGTTTGTAGATCCAGATGTAGAGCTCTCAGCTACTTCTCCAACACCATGTCTGCCTGCACGCTGCCATGTTCCCTATCATGACAATAGACTAAGCCTTTAAAACTGCAAGCAAGTCCCAATCAAATGCTTTTTTGTTTGTTTGTTTGTTTGTTTGTTTGTTTGTTTGAGACAGGGTTTCTCTGTATAGCTCTGGCTGTCCTGGAACTCACTCTGTAGACCAGGCTGGCCTCGAACTCAGAAATCTGCCTACCTCTGCCTCCCAAGTGCTGGGATTAAATGTATGAGCCACCACTGCCTGACTTTAAGCAGGGCTCAATGGGCCATTCTAGTAGGAAAAACAGTGGTGCAGAGAGAAATGTACATTATGACAGTCCTGCTTAAGAGGTTTCAGAGGAGAAGAATATTAGTAAGTGGCCCAGAGACTATTCTTGTGATGTTTTGGTGAAGAATGTAGCGCTTTCTGCCCTTGTTCAAAAAAAAATCTGCTTGAGGCCAAATTGAAGCATTTTGGATTAATGGTGCTGCAGAGAAGGAAGGGATCTAGACAGTTTAGTACTGGCTCTCTCATGTGGTTATTAGTCACCTTCATGCAGATTGAGATGGCTTGTATAAGTTCGATCCAGGGAGCCGCACTATTAGGAGGTGTGGCCCTATTGGAGTAGGTGTGTCACTATGGGTGTGGGCTTTAAGAACCCTCACTCTAGCTGCCTGGAAGCCAGTCTTCTGCTAGCAGCCTTCAGCTGTAGATGTGGAACTCTCAGCTCTTCCTGTACCATGCCTGCCTGGATGCTGTCATGCTCCCACCTAGATGATAATGGACTGAACCTCTGAACCTGTAAGTCAGCCCCAATTAAATGTTGTCCTTTATAAGAGATGCCTTGGTCATGGTGTCTGTTCACAGCAGTAAAACCCTAACTATGGCACAGATCTATAATGAAAAGGAGCAGGCTGTGCAAGGAAAATTACAAAATGTAGTTTGAAGAGAAAAGAAAGCGGGGTGTGTGTGTGTGTGTGTGTGTGTGTGTGTGTGTGTGTGTGTGTGTAAATGGAGCTAAGTCCAGTGTTTAAGGAGATACAGAGTTTAAAGAGAAGTCTGAAGCTAACTGGAATAAAGGGAGCAGTGACCTCAGGGCAGGACCTCACCCGGCTAAGCTTCCAACCTGTGAAAAGGATTGAAAGAAAGACTTAAGTGAAGGAAATCATTAATTACGGAAAGCCAGTGCAGATGCAATTGAACAATAGGGGCACTTTCCAGCAGCAACAAGCAGCAGAACTTGGCAGCTTTGGCCACCCGATTCTGGATTTAGAGTCAGAGATACAAGAAAGGCATTGTAGAACCTCCCAGTGCCGCTAAGGAAAGCTGCTGAGGCTCGGCAAATGCCAGGGGTGTCCCGGCATAGCGGCTCAGTCAGGCCATTGTGTGAAGCTGTGAAGTTAAAGCCTCCATTGCTTAAAAAACCCCAAGATGGTGGAGTTGCCAGAGCCATGGAGATAACCTGCCAAGGAGAACTGCTAACAGGAAGTGGATCCAGCCCAAGAGAAAAGTGTGTTGCAGTCAATAAAGCTGAAAGGAGTTGGAGATCTACCGAGCGCTTTGACATGAGACACAGAGATGCAGAATTTGGAGTCTCACTTTGGTCCAGTATTTCCTCACTAGGCTCCATTTCTTCCCTTTTGGAATTGTAATGTATAGTCTGTGCCATTGTATGTTGGAAGTATGTGATTTGCTTTTTAATTTTACAGGGGTTACAGTTAAGATTGCCTTGGGTCTCAGAAGAGACTTTGAACTTTGGACTTCTAAATATTGTTGGGACTCTGATAGACTATGGGGATTTTTTTTTTTTTTTTTTTTTTTTTTCCGAGACAGGGTTTCTCTGTATAGCCCTGGCTGTCCTGGAACTCACTTTGTAGACCAGGCTGGCCTCGAACTCAGAAATCCACCTGCCTCTGCCTCCTGAGTGCTGGGATTAAAGGCGTGCGCCACCACGCCCGGCTTGACTATGGGGACTTTTGAAGTTAGGCTGAATGCATTTTTTGCATTGTGATATGGTTCTAATCTAATGGAGGCCATGGAGTGGTTTTGATGGTTTAATAAGATTGGCCTCCGTTGCCTCATATATTTGAGGTTTTTTTAATCTTCTTCATCTTTTTTTTTTGAATTATTTATTATTATATCTAAGTACACTGTAGCTGTCTTCAGCTGTACCAGAAGAGGGTGTCAGATCTCATTACGGATGGGATGGTTGTGAGCCACCATGTGGTTGCTGGGATTTGAGCTCAAGACCTTTGGAAGAGCATTCAGTGCTCTTAACCACTGAGCCATCTCTCCAGCCCTATATTTGAGTTCTTAATCATCAGGGAGTGGCACTACTTGAGAAGGATAAGAGTTGAGGCCTTGTTGGAGTGGGTGTGGCCTTGTTGGAGTGGGAAGTGTCACTAGGGGTGGGCTTTGTGGTTTCAAAAATCCAAGCCAGACCAGCGGCTCTCTCTTCATGATAATCTGCCTGTGGTTTCAGAGGTAGAACTCTCAGCTACTGCTCCAGCACCATGTCTGTCTGCATGCTGCCATGCTTCTTACCATGACAATAATGGACTAAACCTCTAAAACTGCGAGCGAGCCTCAATTGAATGCTCTTTTTTCTAAGTGTTAGCCATGGTGTCTCTTCACAGCAATAGAACACTCAGACAGGCAGGTTGCTTATCTGCAAACTGACCTTAATTCTCAGTTCAAGCTGTGGCTATGAGGACCATCTGCTAGAACCCTTGTCTTCGGTAGAGCTGGTGCTCAATGAATGAGTGGAAGTGAGCCAGGGCATGCCTTTAATCACAGAACTCAGAAGGCAGACAGGCAGGTCTCTGTGACTTATAGACCATCCTGTTCTACATAGAGAGCCCAGGCCAGCCAGGGCTGCACAGTGAAAACCCGTTTCCAAACAAACAAAACCTAAAAATAATTAGCTGAATTGGCTGAAAATCTAGGAGGGAGCCATTAGCCAGTCTAGGATCTTCAGAGCTGAAGAGTGCCCCAAGCCTGACCCCGGGGATAGTGCTTATAACCCTCTATAATGCCACAGCATAGACCTGTCCAGAAGAGGCTAGGGGTGATTATAACTGGGAAAAGTAAAAGATTTGGAGCTTTAGAATAAGATACCAGAACAGTAAGAAGATGGGGCCCGTCTTGATTGGCACAGATCAAAGGAACCTCTCTGGCCTCTCACATAGCTATTTTTCCTCCCTCCTTCTTTACCTTCCTCACTTTCTGTCTCCCTTTCTTTTTTTGGAGACAGAGCCTCAAACTAACCATGTATCCAAGGATAGATCTTTTCCTGTTTCCCAAGTGCTAGAATTAAATATAGGCTTGTGCCACTATGCCCAGCTTCCAACAGATACTTTCTTTTTTCTCTTTACTTACTGTGATGGTTTGTATATGCTCAGCCCAGGGAGTGGCACTATTCGAAGGTATGGCCCTGTTCAAGTAGGTGTGGCCTTTTGGAATAGGCATGGCACTGTGGGTGTGAGCTTTAAAACGCTCATTTTAGCTGTCTGAAAGTCAGTCTTCCACTTGCAACCTTCAGATGAAGATGTAGACTCTCAGCTCCTCTTGCACCATGCCTGCCTGGATGCTGCCATGCTCCTGCCTTGACGATAATAGGCTGAACCTCTGAACCTGTAAACCAGCCCCAATTAAATGTCGTCCGTGATAAGTTCAAATCCCAGCATCCACATGGTGGCTCACAACCATCCGTAACAAGATCTGGCGCCCTCTTCTGGATTGTCTGAAGACAACTACAGTGTACTTACATATAATAAATAAAATAAATCTTTAAAAAAAAAAAAAAAAAAAAAGAGTTGTTTTGGCCGAGGTTCACAGCAATAAAACCCTAACTAAGACACTTACTTTTCTTTTTCTTTTCTAAAACCAGCCCAACCCATGTCTAACAGCGCTTTGATGAGGTGGGTGGGTAGGGGGTGCTCTATCCTTCAGCAAATATTTGTTGAGTACTTCCTAAGTGCCAAGGCCTTATTCAAAGTGCTCTAAGGTCAACAAAGAAGGAAACATCAGGATTCCATCATCAGGTACAAAATATAACTTAATAAAAATGGAATTGAAGGAGCCAAGGGTAAGTGCAATGTGCGAGAATGTTCTCCTAGAACTAGAGTTATGGAATATTTGAGCTGCCATGTGCGGTGGTGGGACTTGAACTTGAGTCCTGGAAGAGCAGCATCAAGAGCTCTTAACCGCTGAGCCATCTCTCTAGCTCCAATTTTTGTTTTGCTTGGAGAAAATCTTACTGTATAGCTAAGGCTTCCCTCAAACTCCTGATCATCCTTCCTGAGGCTCCTGAATGCTGAGAGCATTGGGTTCCCTTCCCATATCTGGTTTCCCTCTGTGAGTGGGGACCCTTTAGGGGGGCATTTTTTTTTTTTTTTTTTTTTTTTTTTTTTTTTTTTTTTTGTTTTTTGTTTTTGAGACAGGGTTTCTCTTGTATAGCCCTGGCTGTCCTGGAACTCACTCTGTAGACCAGGCTGGCCTTGAACTCAGTAATCCACCTGCCTCTGCCTCCCAAGTGCTGGGATTAAAGGCGTGCGCCACCATGCCCGGCTAGGGGGGCTTTAAATGACCCTTTCACAGGAGTTGCATATCAGATATCCTGCAGCTAAGATATTTAAATTATGATTCATAACAGTAGCAAAATTACAGCTATAAAGTAGCAACAAAATAATAATTTTATGATTGGGGGTCAGAACGACATGAGGTAAAGGGTCATAGCATTAGGAAGGTTGAGAACACTGCCTTACCACATTCTATTGGAAATTCCCTTTTCTTTTTTCTTTTGTGTTTTTTTTTCTTCTTCTGTGTATAACCCAGGCTATCTTGGAACTTGCTTTGTAGACCAGGCTGGCCTCAAACACACAGAGATACACCTGCCTCTGCCTCCCAAGAGGTGGGACTAAAAGGTGTGTGCCACCATGCTGGACTAAAGGTTATTCTTTCTAACCAAAGGGATAGTTGTGTTGTAGACCAGGCTGTGTGAAACTCATAGAGATCTACTTGCCTATTTAAAAAAGCTATTATTGTGTATATGTAGGGGGACACAGGTTCTACAGTGTATGTGTGTGGAGTTCAGAGGACAATTTTGTGGAGCCATTTTTCTTTAATTGCCGTTATGTGGTTTTGGCGATGGAACTCGCATCATCTTTGCATAGCAAGTCATTTACCTGCTTAGCCATTTTTCTAGGACACCCCACTGGTGATTCACATTAACTACAGTCTTTTGGCTACCTGGTGAAGACTAGCTAGTCCCAAGGGTCCACGTCGTTATTCCAGCATTTGGGAAGCTGAGACTGGAGGATAGACATTCAAGGTTGTTCTCTATTTATTTATACAACAAGTTTAAGAACAACCTGGGCTACATGGTACTCTCAAACAGAAAACAAACAAACGTTATTAAGAACTGAACTGCTAGGCCGGGCGTGGTGGCGCACGCCTTTAATCCCAGCACTCGAGAGGCAGAGGCAGGCGGATTTCTGAGTTCGAGGCCAGCCTCTGGTCTACAAAGTGAGTTCCAGGACAGCCAGGGCTACAGAGAAACACTGTCTCAAAAAACCAAAAAAAACCCAAAAAAAACAAAAAAACAAAAAAAAACCATACTGAATTGCTGTCCTACAGGGCCTGAATTTGAGCAACTTCAGAGAAGATATTTACTTATGGAGAAGTGATCACTCACAGAGATTTGGGTAGGTTCTAGGCCTCTTCCCTCAACCTCAGGAGCAAGGGGCACTCTAAACTGTTATTACTAAAGAATGAGAATGAGGGAAGGGACAAAAAAAAAAAAAACCAGACGTCATCAAGGAGCACACGCTGATGAAGCATGGTATAATAAGTTCAGCCATCCAAAGGCTGGCGGAAAAGGGCCTGGGAGTGGGGGGGGCTTGGGAAAGTGTTTGCCCAGGAGAATGTTGCAACATTGTTGCAGAGAGCTTTTGAGCCAGGGTTTTTGCCAGGGGCACAGCCATGCAGATTCTCTGCACCCTGGGCTGACGCATCACCTGAGCTGATTAGATGATGATTCTGGCCTCCTTCCTAGAGCTGGAAAATTGTTAGTTTCTGGGTTCATCTGGGAAGACATACTGGGACTAAGGGACTAGCAAGAGAGGCTTCCACTCCAGAAAAAGCAGTGAATTCCTGATTTCCAGGAACTTCTGATTTATCTATTCTGCCCCAGAAGTTCTCTGATACCTGTTAGACTGGGCGCTCCAGTTTGGGGTTTGGAAAATATGTTCTATCTCTCGCAAGTAACAGAAAAGAGGAGGTTGTTAATTGCTTTCGGTGTCTTAGTTTAAGGTTGGGGGAGGGAGCAAGAGGTTGAGCAGGGATGGCCCCAGTTCTAGGTTTTAATCTCAGATAAATGATCAGCTCCGCCCAGATCCGCGCTCAGGTGAGCCTGTAAGAGGACTCGCGTTGGGACTGGCGTCCTTCTGGCCTCACTAGTTTATCCCTTCCTCCAATCTAAGTCCTAGGTCGGACAGTCTGATTGTGTAGCATGGTCGTGTAGTCTGGCTCTAGTAAATTCCATGGGGAGGGTTCCAGGAGCGGAGAGGCGACACGTGTGAAAGGAAAGCAGACGTAGCTTTTCAAAAGCAGGTCTAACGCACTGGGTTTGGTGTGGCGGCTTACAAGAGCCTGGGATAAGAACGTCAGTTGCTCCCCTGGGAGGGAGGAAGACAACACCAGGTCCAGGGAGAAGTGCTACGGCCTTTTGGGCCAACAACCCCCTCCCTCAGCTACCTAACCCGGTGGCTGGCCGGTCCAGCCCCTGAAGCGATCAGGCCACAGCCCCCAGCCTCGTAGGTTCTCCTCCTAAAGCCGCCCGGCCCATCTCCCCATCCTAGGCCCCGCCCACGGCCCCGCCCACATCCAGGACTACAAGTCCCATCAGCCCCAGGTCAGGCCTGAGGGCGGGGCCATCGCAGCAGCGAATGGGGAGGAGCCTAGAGCTCAGGCTAGGGAACGCGTGTGCCCAATCGCCGGGCTGCTTAGCCTGTGAGCTGATGGGGGGCGGGGAGGAGCCCGCTTGGGCTGGGACAAAAGCCGGATCCCCGGCAGCTGCAGGCGGCTGGAGCGATCCGGAGAGTTGGGGTGAGCTGGTGCTTACGGACAGAGAGCCACACTCAGGCTTTCTCGAAGAGGTGAGTACCGCAATCGTAGGCGCGGGTGCGACCCCCCCAGTACCCACTAAGCTTCCTGCTTCCCTCCCCCAACCCGGAACCACCTCCGGGCTCGCTGGCTGGGCGCTCCCGCGCGCTCCCTGCACCTGCTCGGAAGTTTTGTGTGGGTCTCAGCTTTAGAGTAGTCTTCTCCCCAGCCGCGGGCCGCGTGTCTACACCCTCCCAATCCTATTCTAGTTCCTGGGAGTTTGCACATTGCTTGCCACCGACCTTACTTCTCCCTCCTCCGGATTGCCTTTGCGCGTCCTGCTTCTTCTCAGCTCCACCCAGGGCCAGCTCTCGAGTCTACTCGGGCCTTTTTGGGACACTTTTTTGGGCCCCATTCAGGTTCCCCACTGGATGCCGGGGCGGGTAGTAGAGATGGCGGTGGCTACTCTCCCCACGCCGGCCGCTCGCAAGCCGGACTCAAGCAGGCCTGTCCTGTTAGTTCGGTGGTGAACTGTTAGTTCGGAGGTGAATCCCTTAAGCTCTATGTCGAAGAGGAGGGAGAGGGCACTGGCCACGCGGGGTCGTGCTGCTTCAGAGTGCCTGAGGCCTTGCTGCGAGGACTTGGCTCCGGAGCGACGGCGCTGGATGGGTTCTCCCTGCTAAGGAGCTCCCTACTGGTGTAGCCCCCAAACAACAGATGGTCGGAGTGCTCAGGAGTCTGGATGAGACAAGCTCCTAGGGTGTGTGTGTGTGTGTGTGTGCGCGCGCGCGCGCGCGCGCGTGTGCAAAGGATGCTACCTACCTCTGCCTCCTGTCAGGCCTGGCAGAGGTCTTACCCCCAAAGCCTGCTGCTTTCTTCAGTCTTGAAGTTCTGCCATGAGGGATCCTCCTGACATAATTTTGGAAAGGACAGCATAAGGCACTTAAGTCTGCCAGCCCACCCTGTCTGTCCCCGCTTTAACTTTGCTCAGTATTTTGGGTTTCTTTACTATCGAGAGATAACTGTCCTGGAAAGATCATTTCCACCTCTTAGAAAGCTGCTTAAACGCTCCCCCCCACCCGCCGGGGGGGTGCTGGCAGTAAAAGGAGGCCTTGAAGACTGCTTTTTTTAAATCTCCATTTAGATACTGCTGCCGCAGGAGAATTCTGCCCCGTTCCTTTGCTATAGGGATTTCATGCTTGTCGTCCCCTCCCCCTCCCCAGCCCTTAAAGCAAGAGTGTTTTGTAGAGTGTTTTGTCGACCCTAAGAACCATCCTGTGTGGGTCCCAGAGGAGTCTTCTTAAAAAAGCAGGCTTCATTCATTCACCCTTCCCTCTGGGCTGCTCCTGAGGCCTCAGTGAATGAATTGAGTCCTTGGTCAGTCACTGAAGAAAATAGCCCATTCAATTCAAAAGCTCCCTGTCTTGGAGAGAAAGACAAAGAGAGAATGTGAGTGTGTGTGTGTTATATATGTAAGTGTAGAGGTGCATGTGCTTGTTGGATTCTTGGGCATGGTTCCCAGGAAGACTTTGCAGGTTATTGTTATCAGGTAACAGTTCACCGGGGGAGTGGGCGCTCAGCTCTGCTGTGAAACTATCCATCACAAATTTGACAGCATGATCAGCGGTTGAGAAAGGCTTTGGGTGTGTGTGTGGGGGGGGGGGGGTCTCCAATCCCAGATTCGGATGTACTTTTTCACATTGTTCCTAATAACGGAAGTTTTCACATGTTTGAGTAAGCGCATACTTCCATCACGGGTTTTCAGGCTCTTTAGATTCTGAAAGAACCTCACCGATCCATTGCTATCTAGAGCAGGGAATTGATGAGTGAAGTTTTGATTGATCTCTCCTGGGGCCTCCCGGGATGTATGAGCTACCCTGCTAGGAGGCCTGGCCCTTCCTCCAGTTAGTCTAAGAGTCCTTTGTCCCAGCCTTGCCAGCTAAGCCACTGTGCTCTGGTGGCACATCTTGTTTTGGTAAACTGGCAAACCTTTCCTGTGTCATCTCCCTATTTTTTTTTTTTTCCTCCAGACCCAAGATACCCCTCCACCCCACTCCACCCCATCTCATGGGGATCTGAGACTTGAGAAAATTGTGATTTCCTTCATTTGCCTAAGGTTGTGTTTTTCTCTTCATCTTTCCCTTAGTTGGGTCTTGGGTCTGTTTTGGGAGGTACTACATTCTAGGGTCCGTCTTCTGTCAACTGGCTTATGCTTAGGCATAGGCATGGCCCAGGGGCTTCCTTTCTTCTGAAGTGTGTTATTCTGTTTGTTGAAGGTGTATGAGTGGCTGGAAGTAGTCAGTGCCGCCCCCTCCTCTTTCTGATTAAGGTGCCCTGGGCTGCATTCTGTTTGGGAGGTGGGTAAGGGTGGGTGTGCCCATTCGATTTCAGGACCAGTTTTTCTGGTCTGAGTCAAGAAGGTTAGGAAATGGAACTGGAGTGGGTGGGGGTGGAGGACTCTGGGGCAGTGGGGCTGGTTGGGGCGTCTCCTTCAGAAACAAATTAAGGAGTTCCAAGCCATCTCAGGAGAAGCCCCTTTCCAGTTACCTGCTTTGAACCTGGTCCCAAGCTGAGTGTGCTCACTGTGGTGCGTTAGAGATGGGGGAGGCAGCCCAGCCAGGGCTAGCATCTGAAGTCTCTCCAGTGTGGCCTGTTGGCAGAGGAGTTGAGTGTGGCCCTGTGACTCTTGCCTTCCCTGGGCTAGGAGAGAAAACTAACCTTCCTGGATGTGTGAGCCAGCCAGCTCCTTAACTCCCCCTCCTCACACGCACTTGACTTTTTCTCTTGAGCAAATCCAACAGCTTCCATTCTGGCCCTTTAGGAGACACAGGGGCAGCTTGTCTTGATCCAGGCAGGCACTTGGCATGACTGTATTTCCTTTCTCCATCTCTTCTCAGTGTTCTCCACAAGCTGCTCTGGGGCAGAGTGGGTGTGTCTAGCAAGGTAGTGGGCAGGAAGGATGAGAGAATGCTCCTTATAGGCTCCTCCTGAGTCGAAGGGGGCCAGTCAGTCTTGGAAGAAATGGTCTTTCTGTTAGGCTGCAGTAGCTGTTTCTTAGAGAATCAGTTGTAAGAGTGTTAGGACCCAAGTCCTAACTGGTGAGTCCACCTTCTTAGGCAAGTTCACACCTTCCCTCTGAATTTTGATTCTTCATCGGAGAAATGGGATTATGAATCTTAGTGGACTTGATGCGTTCCTAGGAGGTAAGTTATTTCTTGCTGTACTGGGGAGCAAACCCCAGGGCCTTATGCATGTTGGGCAAGCACTCTGCCAATGAGCTATGCTTACAGCTCTGAAGATAGCTTCTGCCTTCTCCCCAGTCCTGGCTCAGTTAAGGAATGACTAGTACAGGGTGGTCCCCAGAGAGACCTCTGTTTTGCTTAGAGGGTTTTGCTCTAAGCTGACAGCTCGGATGCTCGGATGACTCAGTGGGGTGGATGGGATGATCTGTAGGTCATAGTTCCCGGCCCTGCGACTGCTATGTGTACTTGGAGGTGGGAGTCTAGTGTCCTAGTAGAAAGAAGCTTTGAGGTAACTCTTTCCTTCCTCCTACCCCACCAGGGCCTGTACTCTATTAGGGGACAGGGGATATATGTGAGTCAGGATAGGAGGGGGATGAAACCTAGGAAGAAAACAAGGCCAGCAGTGTTCTTCACAGGTCATAGGACATAAAGAATAGTTCAGTGTGTCCGGGCCCATCTCATAGAACAGTATTCACATTTGGATCTGACTCTTGGATTTCTTTCCTAGTTTTCCCTTTGATCTGCCTTTTGCTCTGGACTGAAGGTGGTTGTGGCCAGCTAGTTTGCCCAGAGGGAATAGAGACAAGGTTAAGGTCAATCCAAGAGTTCCAGAAGAACTTTGCACTTTTTTTGTTGTTGTTCGTTCTCCCTTCTTCCTTCCCTCCTTCCCTCTCTCCTTCCCTCCCTCTTTCTCTTTCTTTCTCTTTGGGATCTCATGGCCCACGCTGGCCTTGACCTTGTGATCCTTCCCCCTCTACCTCCCTGGTGAGGGGAAATATGGGAAGACACTACTGTATCTGGTGCTATCTTCATAATTTTTATAATTTCCTCACCTCTAGATCTAGATCTGTGCAGCTGTCAACGACGCTACTTTGGGGACACCTTCCATCCCTTCCTGCCAGGGTGGCCCTTTTTCTTTCTCATGAGAAAAGCCAAGATCTAGTTTTATTTATTGTCTTGGGGGCAGCTGAGAGTAGATCCAACCTGTTGGGGAAGATAGTGCTTTGACCTTCCTGCCCAGACTGACCAGCTAGGTTCTCTTGCCCTTGTAGGTAAACCAGGTCCCTCTGCAGCCATGTCAGCCAAGGCAATTTCAGAGCAGACCGGCAAAGAACTCCTGTACAGGTACATCTGCACCACCTCGGCCATCCAGAACCGGTTCAAGTATGCCCGGGTTACTCCCGACACAGACTGGGCCCATCTGTTGCAGGACCACCCGTGGCTGCTCAGCCAGGTAAGCTCTGCCTGCACCCTGAGCCCTTCTGTCCAGCTCAGGCTCTGAGGAGGAGAAAGCATTTGATTTGTTGGAGGTGTCCCAAGGAGCACCATAATTGCAGATTTGCCTCTGTGTCTGCAGCTGGCTGAGCAGGGTCTTATGTTTGCTCTGGGCCCTTCAGCTGGAACCAGACAGACTGGTGTCCAAATCACACCTCTCCATTTATGAACCGTATGGCCTGAGGCAAACCATTTCACTTTTCTTGAGTTAGGTCCCCATCTGTCAAATAGGGATAACACTTTATGAGCGATAAGGATTAGCAGGAACATCCAGAACATCCAAAAAGCATTTAGTGTGCTGACCAGCAGTTGGTAAAGGCTCAGTTAAAAAAAAAAAAAAATCAATTATGTCTGGCATGGTGGCACCTTTAATCCCAACACAGGAGGCAGAGACAGGAGGATCTCTGAGTTGAAGGTCAACCTGGTCTACAAAGTGAGTTCTATGACAGCCAGGAAAAAGAAACAGAGAAACCCTTTCTTGAAAAAAAACAAAACAAAACAAATAAACCAAGGCTTATACTTCCCTTCCCCAAAGTGGAACATCTCAAGACATTTAAGAAGTGTGACCTTGAGGCTAGAGAGATGACTCAGTGGTTAAGATCAGGTACTCTTCTTGTAGAGAACACAGGTTTGACTCCAGCTCCTACTTGGCAGCACACAACCATCTGTAACTCCGTTTCCAGGTGATCTGATGTCCTCTCCTGCATACATGTAGGCAAAGCACGCCTACACATAAGAATGAATAAATAAAGAAGTGAGAACTTGTACTTTGTGAAAATGGCTGATGGCTCAGCATGGGGGAGACCAGCATGGAGGAGACACTCTTAAGATCCCTTTATGCTTTGGGAAGGAAGCCCTTCGACTTCTTTGGCAGGCCCAGACAAGGCCTGAGGATTTTTTTTTTTTCTCCTTTCCAAGGCAGCTGGGATGGTAGTAAATTTCCTGGTACTGGAGCTAGGGACTGATTTGCCTGGCCTGTTGAGGTTAGGGTTTAAACGGGAATGGGTTTGATCAGATCATCTCCAAAGGTCCTATGTCTTAGAATACAAGGACTGGTCCATGTTTTAAACGTGGTTGGATGATGCAGCTAATTCCTCACATGGAGAAAGCAAGAGATTGCTCAGTCAGCAGATATCTCTGGAGTGTCTACTCTGCCCGGGTCATCCTGGCTGTCTCCTGGTGGTCAAAAGATTTGGCTGGGGGAAGTCGAGGAAGGCTTCTGGGCAGGAGAGTGGCCCTGCTGTGTAAATGTGAGCTGGATCTGGAAGCAGGGCTCTCAATGCCCTACAACCTCACTCCCCGCATTCCCTTTCCTTCCCCAACCCCTTTCGTCGCAGAGCTTAGTTGTCAAGCCAGACCAGCTGATCAAACGTCGAGGAAAGCTTGGCCTCGTCGGGGTCAACCTCTCTCTGGATGGAGTCAAGTCCTGGCTAAAACCTCGACTGGGACATGAGGCCACCGTGAGTCTTGGTGTAGGGGCGGGGGGGTTGGGAAGGGGTCAGGGTGGTAACAAACAACATGGAGACCTCTAGATCAACCAACCTATGGTTGATAGGCTCGTAACCTAACCAGTCACATAGCAGCAGAGAAAAAGATGGCGTGTGGACTGCCCTGGCTGCAGCCCAGTCTTCCTCAGAAGATCAGTCCACTGATACTGCTTCAGATAAGATGCACTACAGAACAATTAAGGAGCTAGAAGCTGTGACCACCAACATAAAGCTAGGACTCGTACTTATGCTGAGAAATGCTTGCTCTCCGGGCGATGTGCTTTCCAGGAGGGTGGACTAAACCAAGACGAAAAGGGGAATTGCATAATTCTTAGGCATCAGCTAGGGAGCTGTGGATGTAGACAGTTATTAATGCCGAAGACTAAATTCAGTTCTCCCAGCTCCATTACTATCCTCAACTATGAGGATGAGAGCTAAGATGAAATACGGCTTAGGGAGGCTAAGCTATGCTCTGAGGTAGAGCTGTTTCTTCTCTTTCTCACTCTCCAAGGGAGGTGGGGAAGAGGTGGGGTGGCTCTGAAGCTTGGCCTAGCCTGGGAAGGATGTGTTTCTATCTGCTTGGCACAGAATTCTGCAGATACTGGTGCTTGTCTGGGAAAGGCATGGGTCAGAGATGAGCTGTTCTTTTTCTATGGCTGCCCTGGGAGGTGGCATTAGCCACTTCCCTCCATGTCGGTCTTCCTCAAAGCCGCTCCTACTGTTTGTTTCCTAGTCTCCGGTCCTTGTGGGTAAAGACGGATCTTTGAAGCTGTGAGTCTGGGGATGGAGAGATCTGACCTTTGGGTTCCCAGGCTCCCGGGGAGAGGGTGGTAGGGCTGGGTACTAAACAGTGTCCTCAGGGAGCACAGGCTCTCCTCGGAGCAAACTGATGGGAGGGAGATGTCACGGACATCTGAGCTTGGCAGCAGTGTCAGACCTGGCTGGAGCTGGCTCATTACCTCTGATGGATCACTGTCTGGTCCCTGACTCAGCAGTGACGCATGGAGGGTGGGAAGCAGGCGGGGGGTTCGGGATGAGGGCTGTCTCGCCTTTGCTGCCGCCAGGGACCCACTCAAGCTGATTAGCTCTGCAGGTCTGTTGTCTTCAGCCAGGAAACACAGGAGGAACAATTTTACCTAATCAGCCTTTGGCTCTCCTCTCCCCTACCCCTCAGGCCTAGACTCATGTCCTCAGGCTGAGTCGCTAGGTCTACCCCAGAGCAAAGTAGTGTGCTATCACCATCAAACCCAAGTTCCCATCTCCCTGTTTGGCTGCCTGGGCCAGTGGGATTGATCAGTGGGCAGGGTGCTTGTGGCCTGTGTTTGATCCTTGGGTTCCACGGGGTGGAAGGAGAGAACCATCTTGAGTTAGCCACAGATCTCCACTCGTTGATGCGGCATGCATACATTCCTGTCCCCC
The DNA here is from genome assembly GCA_902729485.2 of Mus minutoides. Lineage (NCBI taxonomy): Eukaryota > Metazoa > Chordata > Mammalia > Rodentia > Muridae > Mus > Mus minutoides. Next base: position 146,341 of record LR750888.1, on the reverse strand, counting down.
TCCCCAGACATAAGTAAAAGTATTCATGTAAAGGGGGGAGGGTCTCATGAGAACTCTTTAAGTTCATCTGTGACCTCACTGTCCTGACTTGTGCAGAAGTCACCTTGCCCCGTGGTAGTGCTTGGGCCTTGCCTTTGTGAAGAATGTACCACACATCTAAGCGGCATCTCCCTCAATTCCTCCTTAGGTCGGCAAGGCCAAAGGCTTCCTCAAGAACTTTCTTATTGAACCCTTCGTCCCCCACAGTCAGGTATGTGAGGCAGTGCCAAGCTGGATCTCCTTCTTCCTGCAGCGTTGTGATCGTCCTCCAAAAATGTTGAAAGGAGTGGTTAAAGGTGCCAAGGGGAGAAGCCAAGGGTACCAGGGTCTCCAAAGCTCCGGCAAAGGCCTGGAGGAAATTATGGGCAAGGAGTCCAGAGATGAAGGAAAGGCTTAGTTTGTAGCCAAACAGCTGGAGCAGGTAACAGAGGGGCCTCCTATTGTTGGGAGGAGGACTTGAAGGCAGAACCCATTCCAAGGTGGGACCACAATGAGCCAGCTAAGGAGGTTGAGGCCTGTCTTTGCTTTTCGCCTAGCAGAAGGCAGCACACAGATCTCCTTGGGGTGAATGCTTTGTGTTAGGGTTTAGAAATGAGACCACGGGGCTTTGGTGGTCCCACTCCTGGGTGAGGCCTTCTGACCCCCTGTCAGTTGGGCACCCTTACCAGCTTCATGCTGTCTTTACTTGCAAGGCGGAAGAGTTCTACGTGTGCATCTATGCTACCCGGGAAGGAGACTACGTCCTGTTCCACCATGAAGGGGGTGTGGATGTGGGCGATGTGGATGCCAAAGCCCAGAAGCTGCTTGTGGGTGTGGATGAGAAGCTGAATACCGAGGACATTAAGAGACACCTGTTGGTCCACGCACCTGAAGACAAGAAAGAGTTGAGTTCTGAGAGGGACAGCGTGGGCACAAATGGGGACAAGAAGTCCAGTGTGACACAGGAGACCAGTGCACTGGGCTCTGGGTACAGGAGAGCGAAAGCAGAGTGGGCCTCCCTGCTTGGAGCCGCATGTGTGGGGAGGGTGCGAGCTTGTAATGAGTGTGCAGTATGCCAGCCTCATCTCTCACCTCCTTGCCCCTGTCTGGCTGGTGTCTTCTCTGGCTCTGAGCATGACAGCTTCTTTCCGCCTCAGTGTTTGAAGAGTGACAGCCCAGGGAACAGGGTTGGCAGAGTTAGACAGTGGTGGCCAAAGGGTCAGGAGTAGAGACATGAGGCTGGGCTGTCAGCAACAGTGAGCCTGCCAGAGGCCAGGGAATGGGAGTGGGAGTGGGAGTGGGAGTGGGAGTGGGGTGCTCAGTCCTGCACTGATGAGTTAACTGGCCTTCTTTCCCTCTTCCTTCTAGAATCCTGGCCAGCTTCATCTCTGGTCTATTCAATTTCTACGAGGATCTGTACTTCACCTACCTTGAGATCAACCCCCTTGGTAACAAGGATGGGGATGGGCCCCCATGCCTACAGTAACTCTGGCCTTAGTGTTCAGAGAGCCTGGGCTCTGGTGCCAGAAGGCAGTACAGAACTTTAGTGGGTACCCAGGGTGTCCCCATAAGGAGTGGTCTCCAGTGTCACCTCCTATTTCTGAGTACACAGACTGTAATTTATTCATATCTTTTTTTAAACAATTTTTTGAATCATTTATTTAATTTTATGTATATGAGTACATTGCAGCTGTCTTCAGACACACACTAGAAGAGGACATCAGATCCCATTACAGATGGTTGTGAGCCACCATGTGGTCTCTGGGAATCAAACTCAGGACTTCTGGAAGAGCAGTCAGTGCTCTTAACCTCTGAGCCATCTCTCTAGCCCAGTTTATTCATATCTTAACCAACTCTAGCTTCTTTTTTTGGCCTTCATTTGTCCTGCTCTTGGGAGAAAGTCCTGGCTTTTGGTCTGTCTATTGTGTTGTCCCTGCCTTCAGGTTAGGCTTCTCAGGCTCTGGTCTGATCCTCCTGGTACCTGGAGGCCTCTCTCTTGGGTATTGGTCAATCATTTACTACTCCTAACACCAAGAGGTGCTGGTTGCAGGCTCTCAAGCTGTGAAGGAGGCAGATGGCCTGGCAGATTCTGGCTAGGCCTCTCAGGGCAAAGTCCAGGAAGAGAGGAATTACCAAATTTCAGCTGAGAACGCAGCTCCCGGAATGGGCCAGATGGCTGTGTGCTAACTTAATTAGCTAAATGGCCTGGGGAGAAATCAGGATGTTCAGTGGGGTATTACAGATGAATGTGCTGGCCTGGGGCCCAGAGCACCCGGGAGGGGGGGGGTACCTTGCACCAAACCCAAGACTTCCTTAGCTAGACCACTAAAGCTGAGATGGACACACACCTAGGGCTTCTGGAAGTAGAGGTTCATGAGAGGGATGTGGTGGTGTTGCTACTTGGGTTTGAACCCAAAGCCTAGATCAACAGGCTTTTTTTGTTGTTGCTTTGGGTTTTGTTGTTTTGAGGTAGGGTCAAATTTAGTCCCCCGTAGCCTCAAACTCACTCGATATATCGCTGAGGGGGATCTGGGACTTCTGTTCTCCTGATTCTCCTGTGCTTCCATACCCACTTCAACAGTTATTATTTATTTAAATTAATTTTAAGTGTTTAGAATTTTTTTATTTATGTCTATGTGTCTGTGTATGCCATGTGTGCCTGTGGGGGCCAGAAACGTATGTCTGACGGCTGGAGTTACAAACAGTTGTGAGCTGCCCCACGTGGGTTCTGGGATTTGAATTCGCATCCTGTAGAAGAACAGCAAGCTCTGTTAACTGCCGAGCCATATCTCATCCCCTATTTAGTATTTTTTTATATACATTTGTTTATTTACCCTCTGTGTGTATGTGTGTGTGCACATGCGAGTTCGTGTGTGTACTGCACATACCTGTGGAACTGAGAGGACAGCCTATGAGAGTCTGATCTCTGCTCCTACCATATGGGTCTTCAGCCTTTGAGGCAGGTACCTTAATGCACTGATGGATCTCACCAGCCCCTTACTTACTTTATTTGATTCTTGGCTTTTTCGAGACAGGGTTTCTCTGTATAGCCCTGGCTGTCCTGGAACTCACTCTGTAGGCCAGGCTGGCCTTGAACTCAGAGATCTGCCTGTCTCTGCCTCCCAAGTGCTGGGATTAAAGGCATGTGCCACCACACCCGGCTTACTTATTCTTTATTATTTGGTATAAGGAATTGAACCTAAGGCCTCTCCTATATATTACTAATTACAGAAAACCGGGGTAGTTTGGTTTGGTTGTTTTGTTTTTTTAATGTCAGGGCTATGGGTAGGCTAGTGCTTGAGTATTTAAAGCAAGGAGTATGGCATTTTCTAACGATGTCAAAAACTTGTTATGGCAATAAACCCGTCTCTTTTGCCCTGTCCTCAGAAGTCCATGAGTAGGCAACGTTCTGAGAGGATGTTCCTTGTGCTAGGGCAGACCGTGTCTCCATAAGGGCTGTGTTGTGATTTATGGTTGTTCCGGGGTGTGTGTGAGAGCGCACCTGGCGGAGTGCAGGGATGGTTGTTCGGTGTGTGTGAGAGTGTACCTGGCGGAGTGCAGGGATGGTTGTTCCGGGGTGGGTGTGAGAGCGCACCTGGCGGAGTGCAGTGATGGTTGTTCCGGGGTGTGTGTGAGGGTGCACCTGGCGGAGCGCAGGGATGGTTGGGAGGTTGATGCTTGCCTCACCTTAGAGTTGGTATCTGACACTATTTTGACTTTTCTCCTAGTGGTGACCAAAGATGGTGTCTACATCCTTGACTTGGCGGCCAAGGTGGATGCCACAGCTGACTACATCTGTAAAGTCAAGTGGGGTGATATAGAGTTTCCTCCCCCCTTTGGGCGTGAGGCGTACCCCGAGGTAAGGCAGTGTTGGGAAGGAGATGGGGGTGGGGGTTGTGATAGGGCCTAGGAGACAGTGACTAATTCTAGATGATCACTTGGTCCCCTTCTTGGCTCTGTATTTGGCAGGAAAGGAAGGACGGAGAACCATTTAATTTTCTTAAAACCCCAGTGAGGTTGGGGGTCGGGGTGGAAATCAGCCAAGCCCCTGAATCCTGGCCAGAAAGCCTTTTAGACAGAGCGCTCAAGTCCACCCCCCGGGCTTCTGGCTTGATTTGCTGCTTCTTGATCATCCCAAGTGGCTCTTCCCGACCTGATGCGAAGGTTCTTCTCTTGGCCACTGGCTGAGAATTTTAATTGCTCTTTCCCACCCCAATCCTCTGAGAGGTCCTCCCAGCTGGCTCAGGCCTTGTGTGAGATCATCCAGCCAGGCTGGAGGAAGGATGAGGGCTGGGGTGAGCTGGTGTGGAGAGTGAGAGGGAAGCAGTGGGACCTAGTGAGATCTGGATTTGGACAGGACCGAGGACTCAGTGTCAGGAAGTGGAGCAAAAAATTTGTTTCCAGGATGTGGGTGGTTTTGGTACTTTAAAGGTACTCTCAGAATCTGCCCCACGTCTGGGGCTTTGCACAGTCCACGATAGTATTGAATAACCTTTAATTGTGCCTTCAGATAGAGAGCTGTGGTCTTGGGGTTTGGGACCTTGTGAACAGGGTCCTCAAAAGGCCACCTGTGGTTCTCTGGTCCCCAGGAAGCCTACATTGCAGACCTGGATGCCAAAAGTGGGGCAAGCTTGAAGCTGACCTTGCTGAACCCGAAGGGGCGGATCTGGACCATGGTTGCTGGGGGTGGAGCCTCCGTCGTGTACAGGTGACAAGAAGGAGGGGTGCAGGTGGTTGCCAGCCAGGTTACCCACTCAGTTCCATGTGCAGATTGCCAGGGTCCCTAGTTTCTCACCTGTCTGTGGTGCAGGAACATACTGGACAATGAACGCAGCCACATCCTGGAGGGCTTCAAATGGCCCTTCTTGCTTTATGTCCTTTCAAACAACTGGCTGATTTTTCTCTGAAGCTGTGGTGATTGGTTCTAGCTCTCCTGCTGCCCTGGCTGTAGCAGCTTGCTCCTCTGGGACTCTTGGAACATACTAGTTGTATCTTATATCTCTGGGCTGTGCCAAGCAGATACTCGTGGTTCATTCTACCCAGGCTGTGTGTTCAGGACCTTGGTGCCCCAGGCTGGCAAAGTGCTCTGCCTGGGCGAGTCTCAGGGCACATCAACCTTCAGCAGAGGCTCGAGTCAGGGTTGAAGGTTATGGGTCTGCGAGGCCAATCCTGCAGGCTGACTTCCATGCTTGTAGGCATGATGGGTAACTCTGTACAGGTCTGATGCTCTTCTGCCCTGACCAAGCACTGAATTCTGTGTCTCTCTGGCAGTGACACCATCTGTGATCTTGGAGGTGTCAATGAACTGGCGAATTACGGGGAATACTCGGGTGCCCCCAGTGAACAACAGACCTATGACTATGCCAAGACCATCCTCTCACTTATGACTCGAGAGAAGCACCCAGAAGGTGAGGCACAGGCCTGCGTGCTGGGATATACACACACCCAAAGAGCACAGCATATGGAAGATTTGTGCTAGAACCACCGAGGCCATGGTCCTTTGTAATATAGGACTAGGCACTTCATGTCAGGGTGTTTGTTTTTCTCAGTGCTAACAGACACTGGCAACACCTCTCAGAGGCTCACAGGGGGCAAAGGGAGCGTGTGCAAATCACCTCATATATGACTAGGGAGTCAGAGGAGGAAAAGGCTGCCACATGCTTTTGCTGTGATGAATGTAAACTCAGAGTTTAGTGATTCTTGGCGTTTACCAGGCTTTGTGACATCTAGTGTCCCTTTCCATATTCCCAGTGTTCAGGGCTATACACACCAGTTCAGAGAGAGAGTGAGAGAGAGAGAGAGAGAGAGAGAGAGATTGATTTAGAGAGATTTATTGACTCCTACCAGCATTATCAAAACACCATGCTAGACTTCTGGGTACCAGCCGGAAAGTAGAGCAGGTTTGAGTAACCCACACTGGGTAACGAGGGTAGTGGACACTTGAGCAAGCTGGGTGGGATTCTGGGGAGATCATCCTGCTCTCTCCCTGTGCCCCTTCCAGAACGTCCTCAGTTGGGTTTCTGGGGCCAGGCTCGAGTCTTGTACATCTCTAATGTTGTTGACTTTGCTTTTCACTCCCAATCCAGGCAAGATCCTCATCATTGGGGGCAGCATTGCAAACTTCACCAATGTGGCCGCCACCTTCAAGGTAACCAGCCGTGAGCAGTGGGACATGGGCTGGGGATAGCTGAGGTGAGCCTGAGGCAGGCAGTGCCCGTGCATTGCCTTAACCTGGTTAAAGAGCTTGTGACCTAGGGGACCCTGTCCTAGGGTCCTTGTGGAGGAAAAGCAGAAGACAGGAGGTGTGGATCTGAAGCTATGTGTCTCTGCAGTTAGCGTTTGCTAAAACCTACCTCTCCTGCCTGCAGCAGAGGTAGAGGTTGCACGCTTGCTCTCTCGTCTCAGGAATGGTTCTCAGAGATTGGACGTGATTGTCCTTGTTCTCAGCACCAATTTGCTGCGGTGAGGACAGCTTCTGGTGACCTCATCCAGCCAGAGTCCTCTGAGTCTGTCCCTGTGCATGGCCTTGAGGCAGGACCTTGGGAAACATCCTTTTAGAAAAACACGATTTCAGTCCACAATGATGACAAAGCCACTGTGTCTCGGATTTCACCTCTTCAGACTCGCCTTTCAGAAGGCTCTTTGTTATTCCATGTTGTGGTGCCCAGTGAAGCTTTAAAGAAACATGCCACACGTGGTTATCCCATCTATGTCTTCAGGATGATGGCGTCCGCTTTGAAAGTCTGAGCTCTCAAGGAGTGAACCACCATGGTTCATTAGGTCTAGCTACAAGATCTCCCTAATTGGGCCTGATTCACTGACTTGAGCTTACTTCAGTAGCTTTAACTTGGGAGTATCCTGCAGAACAGATAGCATCCTTGGTAGGTATTGAGCAGGAATTGTATAACATCCTATGACATACTTTTGGTGACAGAAATTAAACTTCAAGTCCGTTGTCAGCATACTGTTTAGAGAAGTGCAGCCTCTCATTTTCCAAACTGGTTGGATACCATCATAAGAGCTATTACCTAAATCACTTAGGTGGCTTTCAACATTAAGGAAGACCATATCTTCATAATTGAGAAGCCTTGTGTAGGGCCCTGATATAGACTCCCCTAACCTAATTGCAGTAAGAGGTATGTTAGTGCAGTGACTGCAGCCAGAACAGAGAAATCTGCAATCATTGTGGATGGCAGTCCTCTTGAGGGGTATGGTTCTTGGCTACTGTATGGTCATACACTGGGCCTGGAGTTGTGAGGTTCGCTCAGCTTGTGTATATGTTCGTCCATAGTCCTTGACCAATAGGGCCTGTTGTGCTGTGTGAGAAGCAGTTCTTGTTGTGTGCAGCTGTACGTTTGTCTGTTGTGGTTCTACATAGATTTGCAGCACCTCTTAGTCACATATCTCTGTTATCCTTTTGGCTTTCTCTAGGGCATTGTGCGAGCGATTCGGGATTACCAGGGTCCCCTGAAGGAGCATGAGGTCACCATCTTTGTCCGAAGAGGTGGCCCCAACTATCAAGAGGGATTACGAGTGATGGGAGAAGTTGGTAAGATGGAGAACTCCCCCCCCTTTTAAAAGATTTTTTTTTTTTTACTTTATGTGTATGAGTGTTCCACATATGTTTGTATATGTACAGTGTGCAGTGCCTGGTGCTCACAGATACCATAAGAGGTGCTCAGGGGGCCGGGCGTGGTGGCACACACCTTTAATCCCAGCACTCGGGAGGCAGAGGCAGGCGGATTTCTGAGTTCGAGGCCAGCCTGGTCTACAGAGTGAGTTCCAGGACAGCCAGAGCTATACAGAGAAACCCTGTCTCCCAAATACCAAAAAAAAAAGAGGTGCTCAGGAACTGGCATTAAAGATGGTTGTTAGCCACCATGTGGATGCTGGGAATTGAGCCTGGGTTCTCTGCAAGGGCATCCAAATGCTCTTAATTACTGAGCAATCTGTCCAATATCTAGCATCCTTCTCTTCTGTCTGGAGCATCTGGAAAAGGGTCTCTTCCATGCTCTACTACTCCTTGGTGGAGTGTCTTTAAATTGAGAGTGACTGTGCTCCATATTTAATAAATACAGAATGCCTGCTCTGTGCCTAGTAGTGTGCTGGGTACTGGGGTTTCAGCGTAACTGTGATGTTAGTCATGCTGACTCCCATGAAGTAATGAAAGGGATCAGGTGACTAGAAAGGGTGACAGTTTAGTGGCCATCTAGAGCAGGGGAGAGGGACAATTTCTGCAGAGGAAAAGCCATATTTCAAGGCTCTACAGTGGACCAGTCTGGAGGGTAGGGGAAAGAGGACTAGAAGAGAGGACTGTAGACTGGGGTCAAGAGGGAGGAGGAGGGGATGTACAGCTTCCAGACAGGCATGGCTGTGACCCTGAATTGGCAGCTCATTCTGGATTTGAGCAGAGGTGTAGCATACATTGACTTAGGTATGAGAGGGTGATTGGTGTAACTTTGGGCTTTTCCACCCACATCCTAGTTCCTGAAATATCAACTCTTGAGACGAAATTACTAGCTCATAACTTAATTAACCCGCTTATTCTATTCCATGAGTGCCACATGACATGGTACTTCTCGGTTTCGTGTGTCTGTCTCCTCGGAGTTCAGGACGAATCTCTTGACTCTATCCCAGGTTCCTCTATCTCTGCTGGAACTCCCACCTCCTATTTCCTGCCTCAGTTAATAGGCCAATCAGCTTTTTATTGACAGGTGATGCGTCCATACAGTACACAGGAGATTCTCTATTCTCCCCTTTTAGTCCAATAAAAGGCTATTTCTCTTTCAGTAATAAACTATATACAATAAATAACAATTATGAAAACTATCAGGTAAGATTTATTATTTGTAATGTCCAGTCACTATCTATCCTGTCTTGGTGTGTTCATAGTTCAGTACCTAAATCAATTTCTATCATAACTTGCATTACCAACCTAAAACATTTAGACCTTAAAACATTTTTCATTTTTTTTTTTTTTTAGATTTATTTTATTTATTATATGTAAGTACACTGTAGCTGTCTTCAGATACTCCAGAAGAGGGCGCCAGACCTCGTTACGGATGGTTGTGAGCCACCATGTGGATGCTGGGATTTGAACTTATCACCTTTGGAAGAGCAGTCGGGTGCTCTTACCCGTTGAGCCATCTCACCAGCCCTTAAAACATTTTTCTAAACCCTAAACAACTTAAGCTTAACTGTGAGACTATAACTATCGAGTCTTCAGCCCCATCAGAGACCTCAGAAGGATAACTGTTACGTGAGTGTGCAGGAAGTGTAGGCAAGCAGCTTCCAAAACTATAGAAATGACAGAAAAAGCTGCCTTCCTGGACAGTCCCCCAAAATTTCTATGTCATTGGAGCATCATCGTCAGCCTTCTGGCCCACAATGTCTAACAGACTTTTCTAGGAAGCAGGAATTATTAATTAATTACTTGCCTACCTTGTTGCTGCAAAGCTCCGCAGTTGACTTCCCTGTGTCTTGTTTATCCAGTGTGGACAGCACACTGTCAGCAGTTGAAATGTAAGGGGAGCTTCTTAGCCAATGGCTAGCTTGTTTCAGCAAACTCCGCAAAGGGATTCCTGATGCTCATCCTCTTTTTTTTATTTTTTGCTTTTTTTTATTTGTTAGTTTGTTTTCAAGACAGAGTTTCTCCATATAGCCCTGGCTATATGGAACTAACTCTGTAGACCAGGCTGGCCTCAATCTCAGAAATCTGCCTGCCTCTGCCTCCCAAGTGCTGGGATTAAAAGGCATGCACCACCACCGTCCGGCTCATCTTCTTCTTTGAAGTAGTATAAGGATGCTGCCAGGAGCAGACCTGTCTCATCAAAAAAGCCTCTTGTTATTTAAACATCCTTAAATGCCATTTTTTATGGGTCTCTGAGATTTTTTGAAGACCACTATCTAGCTAAAGCCTAACTGAATAGGGAAACATGGCTCATTTCCAGCCATTTACCATCTCCTCCACTTTGAAAACATCTTAACTGTCATTAACTAGGCTAGTATCTAACATGACCATGAGTTTGATTGTCTGAATACCAACTTGCATTTTTTTTGTAAATTAGCCTAAACAGTTTGCATTAGCAGCTTTCAAGGAATAGAACTTCACACTACATGGGTTATATACCTTAAACAAGAGTTGAAACATATATACATAGTATGTTGTGGGCAAACTGTAATCCTAAATCTCTATCAACATACAAAGTCTATGCCAATGTAAAAATACTTGTCTTATTGATGTTCTTTGGTCTAAAAGTAGAATCAGTAATCTACTCTTTAGCCAGGTAGTGGCACTTGGGAAGTAGAGACAAGTGAATCTTTGTGAGTTCAAGGCCAGCCTGGTTTACATAGAGTTCTAGGAGTGCAAGGAGACACCCTGCACTGTTTCAAAAAAGAAAAAACAAACAAACAAAAACCACACACACAAATAAAAACAAATTACCCTTAATTTATCCTTCCTATATTCACCACCACCACCTTTTTTCATCCCTTCTTCCTGCTTTCCCCCTAACATTAGATAGAGAAAGAAGAATGGAGAAAAGAAAAAGAAATCCCGGAATCTAACCTCCCATATTTTGTGTCCTCCCTGACCAAGACCATAACAACTTGTAACTACCCCCCCTTAAAAGACAACAAAAGGAGGCAGAGACAGGCGGATTTGTGAGTTCGAGGCCAGCCTGATCTACAAAGTGAGTTCCAGGACAGCCAGGACTATACAGAGAAACCCTGTCTCGAAAAACCAAAAAAAAAAAAAAAAAAAAAAAAAAGACAACAAAAATCCATCATCCATTGAATGACCCAAAACCATCTACCCCACATCTTGGGAATGGGTGTCACTCTCTTAAAATTGCTTCCTGCCTGTCTTAGAGTGTTCCTTTCATTTTGGGGGAGGGCCCTAAGCAAATGAGGATTTTGGTTAGTCTTAAGGACATTAGCTGTAACATTTGCTGTCCATATTCTGCATGCTGAGGAAGTTCAGGGTTTAAGTGAAGTCCTGGCTGGAACAGTGTGTGGTGCTGGTTGTCCTTGCTCTCCATTTAGAAATTGTCCTGGAGCCGGGCTTGGTGGCACACGCCTTTAATCCCAGCACTCGGGAGGCAGAGGCAGGCGGATTTCTGAGTTCGAGGCCAGCCTGGTCTACAGAGTGAGTTCCAGGTCAGCCAGGGATATACAGAGAAACCCTGTCTCGAAAAACCAAAAAAAAAAATTGTCCTGGATACAGATTGATAAAGAAACAGCATTGAGGCAGTTGGAGGTGGGATCAAGCAGGATGCAGGAATAGTCTCAGCTTCTCAGCATCCTCCTCAGTACCCCGAGGGTTAATCCTGTCAGAGCTGTCCTAACTCCACGGGTATGCAAACATAAAAAAGCCTTCCCAAGTAGCATACATTTCTGCAATAACATTATGTTCAGAATGTGCAGTGTGCATAGAACAGTCAAAGATGATTCACTGCTCTCGGTTCAAACAGTAAGGCATCTGTTTTTATAAGTTAGTTTGGACTGTCTAATCAAATTATAATATAAATTTCTGTTTATGTCATTTGCAAGGATGGCATGATAAGCCCAGAGGATTTTATAGCCAACAAGATTTGTTGCCTATGCATAGCTGAAGTTCTGTCTGGAGACATTTTCATGTTTGAGTTAGCCTCGGAGATGTTTCCAAGGACAGTACCTGTACCTGTTTTGTTCCTGATTTCTTTTATATCTGTATTCAGCATCTTTAGGGGCTCTCTCCTTGTCAAATCCCATTTTAATCAATTTAGAAGGAATCCACAGTTTTCTTTTCCTATGGAAACAAATGCAAAATCTCTCTCTCCCTCAAAAATAACACATTTCTTTCCTTCCATCCTGAGGTTAGGACATCCTTAATATAAACAATCCACTTTAATTCAGCATTTTCCCCTATAAGCCAGTGTCTCTCAGCAGCCCTGTTATCTGTTTGACATTTAAAAATTTGAAGTCACTAAAACATTATTTAATCTATCTCTGGAAATTCCATATCCCCCTTTTTCTGTGAGCATTTCCTTTAAAGTCTGTAGAGAGCTACAGTTGCTTGACCTGTAAGATTGTAAGATATATCTTTAACAAGTTCTATGCCGTAATGTCTAAGATATTGTATTCTAATGGATACATATGTTGAACCATTATCAGCTTCAATGTATAAAGGCATTTCCAAGATAGCCACTGTCTCTAATAAATGTACTGTTGTGTCAGGAAGCATTTGTGAACCCCAAATGACCACCAAGGTGCTGATTCCGATGCGATCACACTGGGGTCTTTATTCAGGCACCACCATCTCTGACGCAGCAGAACTGGAGGGACAGCCCTGAACCCAGTTTCAGGCAGGCATTTATAGAGTCAAGAAGCGGGTATCTTGCAGGGTGTGGTGGTGCACGCCATTAATCCCAGCACTCAGGAGGCAGAGGCAGGCAGATTTCTGAGTTTGAGGCCAGCCTGGTCTACAGAGTGAGTTCCAGGACAGCCAGGAATATACAGAGAAATCCTGTCTCAAACAAACAAACAAACAAACAAACAAGCAAGCAAGCAAGCATCTGGCCTAGCACATATGTGATTTGCATGCCATTATGACCTTTAACATAATGGCTGGTGCTGGGAGCCAAATCATAAACTGCTATCCTCATGTTTGGTGGTTGTTAGGAAGTTAAGTATCGGGTCAGGCTTGTAACCTGGAGGTGCAGATTTTTTAGGGAATAACCTGGAAACTGGTCAGATTCGATTAAATCTGAACCCAGAAGATCTGGTCTCTCAGTACAATCTCAGGATCAGCCTTTTAAGGCAGAAGCCCATTGGAATTCTGAACATGTATCAATAGTATGGTGTATCAACATTCGTACATATTTTAATTCTCCAAACTCTACAAAATGAAGCATATAATCTGTTGTATGCCATTTTTCTAACGTAGCATTGAACATAATTTGTACTCTTAATTCAACATACTGCATCTCTGTGGGTTGGGGGTTTTCTCATCTAGAACTGCTTAGCTGTTACTGTAGATTCTAGATTGGATTCTCCGGAAAGTTCTTGCTTGCTTGCTTGTTTGTTGGTTTTTCAAGACAGGGTTTCTCTGCATAGCCCTGGCTGTCCTGGAACTCTCTCTGTAGACCAGGCTGGCCTTGAACTCACAGAGATCTACCTGCCTCTGCCTCCTGAGTGCTGGGATGGAAGGCGTGCGCCACCACTGCCCAGTTCCTTCTGGAGGTTCTTTATTCTGATTTAAAGAATTCTCTAACTTCTGCTCTGTGCCCTCCAGCATTCCATTTTTCAGTCCTCTCCTTATCTAAGTCTGCTTCATTCTGATCTCTCTCTTTTTTTAAAAAAGATTTTATTTATTTTATGTATATGAGTACACTGTCACTGTCTTCAGACACACAAGAGGGCATCAGATCTCACTATAGATGGTTGTGAGCCACCATGTGGTTGCTGGGAATTGAACTCAGGACCTCAGGAAGAAGAGTCACTGCTCTTGACCATTGAGCCATCTCTCCAGCCCTCATTCTGATCTCTTAAAAAGGTTATATAAAATTGTAATCATTACTGGAAAAAATGTTATTTGAATGCTGATAAGCAAAATCAGATTCTGTGGGATCCAGGTGCATTGTTTTGTGGCATTTTCCTCCATTTTTAATGTAGAAGAGATTTTCCTTTTAATTTTTAGCTCTCTTCTTTTTTATTTTTTAACATGTATTTATTTTATGTGAGTACACTCTGACTCTTCAGACACCCCAGAAGAGGGCATCAGATCCCATTATAGATGGTTGTGAGCCACGATGTGGTTGCTGGGCTGGGATTTGAACTCAGGACCTCTGGAAGAGCAGTCAGTGCTCTTAACGCTGAGCCATCTCTCCAGCCCCATGGTAGTGTACTATGTCCTCTTGGCTTGATCTAGCAGCAGTTTGGGGCTGGAGCCTCAGTTTGCCCTTTAGTGAGGGCCAAGCCTCTTACCCAAGGGAGGGTACAGGCTGGGAGCTGATCCTATCCACCCTAGCTCTGGGGAGTTTTTTTGACTGCAAGGGGGGCCAGTGGCTCCAGTTCCCTCGCCCTATCCTCAGGTCCCCACCTCTTTCACTCCTTGCTCTTTTTTTTTTTTTTTTTTTTGGTTTTTCGAGACAGCGTTTCTCTGTGTAGCCCTGGCTGTCCTACTCACTTTGTAGATCAGGCTGGCCTCGAACTCAGAAATCCGCCTGCCTCTGCCTCCCAAGTGCATGCGCCACCACCATCTCCTTGCTCTTTTTTTTTTTTTTTTTTTTAAGATTTATTTATTTATTATTATATGTAAATACACTGTAGCTGTCTTCAGACATTCCAGAAGAGGGAGTCAGATCTCATTACAGATGGTTGTGAGCCACCATGTAGTTGCTGGGATTTGAACTCAGGACCTCTGGAAGAGCAGTCAGTGCTCTTAACCGCTGAGCCATATCACCAGCCCTGTCCTTGCTCTTTCTTAAAGGGAGGTGAACCTCCTTCTCTGCCTATGCAGCTGGCTCACAGTTTTCCCACCTGGCTTTCTCAGGCCCTCTGCTTAGCTAACCTGCCCCACAGTGGACATCATTTGTAACTGTAGACTTTTCTACCTGTGCCCCAGTTCCCAAAATATCAACTCTTCTTAAAATCACCTTCTCTTGGTTATTCTAGGTACTTTGAGCAAAGTTACTCTCTTCCCCTATACAGTCTCAGCAAGGTCCTCTTTCCATGTAGAATAACATTCACCACCGTGAACTGTAAGGCATCCATTTGTTGGCCTACTTCCTAGTAAATAAAATTAATGATGAACTTCTTCCAAGAACTATACTGTGCATATAACCCAGTGAGATATTCTAATTTTCATCTTGAGGAGGGGTTGCTTTGTAGCTTTGGCTATCCCAAGGTAAACGACATAGCTAAGCTGGCCTCAGACTTTCGATCATTCTCTTGCCTGTGCCTCCCACCCCCATAGTCTGGGATTACAGGTATGAACTACGATGCCTAGGTTTGTTCTGCCTTCTAAAACAGTGTCTTGTATAGCCCAGGCTTGCCTCAAACTTACTTTGTAGCTAAGGCTGGTCTTAAAACTCTTGCTTCCACCAAACACCAACCAGTAGCAAGCAGTGACTCGATCCAGAAGAAACTACCAGGCTCTGTACAAAGTTCCAACAAGTGAAGATCAGCCAAGAAAGCAAGGCCAATCAATGCCAGCATGTCATCATCGAAGACCAGTGTCTGCATAAATGCCTAGGCCCTAAGGCTGGGCTTGGTCCTCAACTAGCTCATCACTTAATTAGCCTGTTTATTCTAGTTTATGAGCACCACATCCACACATCTACCTCTTCTCAGTTTCCTGCATGTGTCCTCAGAATCTCTTCCCAAGCCTGACTCTATACCAGAGTTTCTCTCTTTCTTTTTTTTTTTTTTTTTTTTTTTAAAGATTTTATTTATTATATGTAAGTACACTGTAGCTGTCTTCAGGCATTCCAGAAGAGGGCGCCAGATCTCATTAAGGATGGTTGTGAGCCACCATGTGGTTGCTGGGATTTGAACTTATCACCTTCGGAAGAGCAGTCGGGTGCTCTTACCCGCTGAGCCATCTCACCAGCCCCAGAGTTTCTCTCTTTCTCTGCCAGAACTCCCACCTCCTATTTCCTGCCTAAGCTAATAGGCCAGTCAGCTTTTTATTGACAGGTGATGCTTCCATACAGTATACAAGAGACTCTCTGTTCAGACTGGCTTCTGGGTAAAGTGAAGGTGGAATGGTAGCCGCCTAGGAGATAGGGAAAGCATTTTAGAAAAGTAGTTCTCTTCACGCAGAGTTCCAGAAAGTGACAAAAAGAAGCCATTCTTGACATCTCATTGGCAAAGGCGAGACCTTCCCATCCTCCCATTTTCCTAAAGTTAGCGTGCATGGCAAGCACCCCATCCCCACCTGAATTGGTACCAAGTACTAGTTTCCAGCTGTTCATCTAAAGTGAAGAGCATGCTAGGCGTGGCTGTGAGCTCCTTTAGTCCAGCACCTGGGGGACAGAGGCGGAATCTCTGAGTTGAGGTCAGCCTGATCTGCATAGTGAGTTCCAGTCCAGCAGAGCCACATATTGAAACTCTATCTTAAAAACCAGTGAAGGGGGCTGGAGAGATGGCTCATTGGTTAAGATCACTGACTGATCTTCCAAAGGTCCTGAGATCAAATCCCAGCAACCACATGGTGGCTTACAACCATCTGTGACGCCCTCTTCTGGTGCATCTGAAGACAGCTACAGTGTACTTAGATATAATAATAAATAAATCTTTTTTAAAAAAGCCAAAAAACCAGTGAAGGAGATGCAGGAGGCAGGGTCACGTGGAGGGTGTGTCCCTAAGGCCAGGGAGGGTGTGTCTTAGCAGAATGCACTGTGTTTAGCTCAGTGAAAGGTAAGCAGCTAGATGAAGGTGCTAGCTCTGTGGAGAAGGAACAGCAAGGGCTTCGCCCCAAGGAATCCAGCTAAGGGTATTTAGAAACAGCCCAGACCAGCAAGGCAGGCTGGGATCCAGGTGATCAGAAGTGCGCGCTTACAGGCTTCTGGCACCAGGCTGCCATTGGCACTGAGACTTCCTCTCCTATCAACAGGTGATCTTCTGAAAGACTGGTTTGATGGTGAAACTTTTGGCAGATGATCTATATTAGATGATCAGTCTTGCCCTCACAGTACCCAGCATTGGGCAAGGCTCTCAAGCAGCCTCTGCCGTGTCCTGTGGTCTGGGCGTTTTCTCCAGATCGTGAATCATGAGCCTCTTTCTTTTCTTGCAGGGAAGACCACTGGGATCCCCATCCATGTCTTTGGCACAGAAACTCACATGACAGCCATTGTGGGAATGGCCCTGGGCCACCGGCCCATTCCCAACCAGCCACCCACAGCAGCTCACACTGCCAACTTCCTCCTTAATGCCAGCGGGAGCACATCGGTAGGTGCCAGCCTTCCTCCCACCTTTAAAGGAAGGACCCATCTTGCCACCCTCCACCACCACCACCCATTGTCCTACACAGTACACGATGTTCCTCTCCTGGCATTTAGGGAGATAAGAGAATCTGGGCAAGTTGGTGTATGGTTATGCTTCAGCCAAGGTAGAATAATAGAAAAACTAAAGGTTTATAAATCAAGCCCTACTTCAAATCCTGACTGTCCTTGCAGAGAGTGGGACTTTAACTGGTACCATATTTCTTAGAGCCTCAGTTTGCTCATCTGTAGCATTGGACAAAATCAGTTCCCATGTTGGCATTGTTAGGATAATGCTTCTGGAGTCTAGTTTATGAAGAACACCTTTCGGCCCAATGTAGTGCACACCTGTACTGGGGCAGGAGGATTGCTGTGAGTTCCCTGCCTGCCTGAGTTCTACATAGTGAGACTCTTGCCTTAAAACAATGCTATATATAATTCTCGCTACTTTACTTCTTTAGGGCCTTTAGGACCAGCAGCCCTTGTCCTCAGCCACTACTTATGACCCTTAACTCTTTTGTCTCCTTACTCAGACTCCAGCACCCAGTAGGACAGCATCTTTTTCTGAGTCCCGAGCTGATGAAGTGGCACCTGCAAAGAAAGCCAAGCCAGCCATGCCCCAAGGTAACTCCCAGAGGTTTAGCACTTTGCGCCAGAAAGCCTATGGTGGTCTCCCTGGCTTTCCCTGTTTCTCCCTGTCTGGGGCCTGCCTAGAAGAGGCAGCAGGGAAGCCGTTTGAGCTTGCCTATGGGAGTGGGCCTCAGCATGAGTTGGGGGTGGATCTCTTCAGGATGAGTGACTTGAATCTTCCCTGTGGGTTTTCCTGGAGCTGAAGATCCACACTGCCTGGATCACCTAACTCCCTGCTGTCTTCTACCCCTCCTGCTGGGAGCTATGAACTGACCTGGGAGGCTGTGGAGGAGATAGGATTTCAGCAGAAGCAAGAAGAGAAAGGTTCTCCTAGACTCCTAAATGGAAGACAGGTTCTGAGAGTGGAGACAGCAAGGCTCGCTCCTAAGCAGTTGTCTGTCTTCTCCTACTTGCTAGGCGGCTCTTACTACACTTCTCTCTGCCTTATCTACTAGCCTTTGCACATGCCACCAGCTCATCTCCATCCCAGTGACAGGATGACCTGCCAGCACTCACACTCCAGCAGATGAGTGGCCCTGGCTTCCCTGGCTGATAGGGCCTTGCAGCCTCTGTCAGCTGCGCTAAGGCTTAAGATCAGAAGACACTGCCCCGTAGTCCCCAGGGCATTAGCTTTGTCCTCAGTGGAGAAGAGTGGACCCAGCACTGTACTGGTTCAGTCACTGCACTGTGCTATTTGGGGACACGGGTCCGCACTGAGGACGTGACCCAGCTATCCTGAAGGCCGTAGTGGAAGTGTCACCCAGAGGGCCTGGAGGGGACTTGAGTGTTGAGTGCACTTGCCTAGTGTCCCTCTCCTTGCCCTCTTCCCGCACCCTGGTTCTTTGTCATGCCTGCTTCTGTTCTGCCCACTGGTGCTTTGCCTCTTTCGTTGGCTTTACTCCTGCTGTCTGCCACGACACAGTGACAGCACCGGAAGGCTGTCTGTGGACCTGTCCTCTGTTTCTCCCCTCTCCCACCAAAGCCTCCCACCAGCAGTTCACTCAGACGCCTTGGTCATTTTCTTTAACAGATTCAGTCCCAAGTCCAAGATCCCTGCAAGGTAGGATGCCCCCACTGTGCCCCAACTCTGCGTGTGGCTTTGTTAGCGGGTCCCAGTTTCTCTGTGCTCCCTTTCTTCCCTGGTGGGTCGCAGTGTTGTGTAGTACATTGCCTGTCCCCACCTTGGTGTGGCCCTCCCCCCCGAGTCCTAGTCTTTGCTCTCTGTCCCTTCCCTCTCCTGCCCCAGCACAGCAGCCTCTTCACTGTGTGGCTGTCTCTGGCTCCTTACCTTGGCGGGAGGTGGAGACAGAAGGAGCAAGAGCCAGCCCACAGCTCTGGGGACTCAGGGGTGCCAGCAGGGATGGTCCTGGGGAAGAGGGTGCCATCAGCTGAAAGGGGAGTGGCAGAGAGCAGTTGATACCTCTGATCTGACTGCTGGCTGCTGTAGGGAAGGGACCACAGCTCCACCCTGACTGTCATCTGCATTTCATCGCTTTGCTTCTGTGCTGCGACTTCAGCAACTTCAGTACCGCCAGCCGTGTGTGCCCCACCGCTCCTGACTCCAGACCAGTGTAGGGTTCTCCCAGGTTTGGTAGAAGAGCAGAGAAAAGTGGCAAGAGAGAAAGTAGAAAGGTCAGGTAGTATCTGTCTTTTTCAGGACCTGAAGGGATGTGGTCTTTGGTGTTGGCGGTCACAGTTTACAGTGGGCATTTTTAGTGCATGTACATGCACATCTTACACACACATCTTACACACATACATCTGCCCCCTGACCAAGCAGGTAGATCAGGTTGATTACTCAGTTACCTATATCAGGACTATCTTGTGACTTTTTTTTCAATACTGGGAACCAAACTCAAAGCCTCCTTTGCATGCTGAGCAAACCAATATCCCACTGAGCTCTGCCTAGTGTATCTATGTAACTGACATTGACAGTTGTAAGGGCAAGAGAGTCTTTGTTGAATCTAAACAAAGACAGTGGCCCTCTGACTATCAGCTTTTGTTTCTAAGGCTTACTTTTTTTTTTTTTTTTTTTTTGGTTTTTCAAGACAGAGTTTATCCTGTCTTAGAACTCACTCTGTAGACCAGGCTGGCCTCGAACTCAGAAATTCGCCTGCCTCTGCCTCCCAAGTACTGGGATTAAAGGTGTGCACCATCATGCCCACCTTTTTTTTTTTTTTTAAGATTTAGTTACTTATTTATGTATGTGAATTCACTGTGAACCTTCATGTGGTTGTTGGAAATTGAATTTTAGGACCTCTGCTTGCTCTGGTCCACCCCACTCACTCTGGTCGGTCCTGCTCGCTTCAGTCAACTCTGCTTACTCCAGCCCAAAGATTTATTTATTATTATACATAAGTTCACTGTAGCTTACTTCAGATGCACCAGAAGAGGGCATCAGATCTCATTATGGATGGTTGTGAGCCACCATGTGGTTGCTGGGATTTGAACTCCGGGCCTTTGGAAGAGCAGTCAGTGCTCTTACCCACTAAACCATCTCGCCAGCACCTAAAGCTTACTTTTTTTTTTTTTTTTTTAAAGATTTATTTTATTTATTATACGTAAGTACACTGTAGCTGTCTTCAGACACTTCAGAAGAGGGAGCCAGATTGGATGGTTGTGAGCCACCATGTGGTTGCTGGGATTTGAACTTATCACCTTCGGAAGAGCAGTCGGGTGCTCTTACCCGCTGAGCCATCTCACCAGCCCCTAAAGCTTACTTTTAATTGTGTGTACTTGAGTGTATCTTAGCTGGGGTGGGGTGGGGAGTGATGGATGTGAGTGCAGGTGCCTTGGGAGAGCAGAAGAGGGTGTTGGATCCCTTGGAGCTGGAGTTACAGGCAGTTGTATCTTTAGTAAGCCATCTGACATGGCTGCTAGGAATGGAAGTCCGGTCCCCTGCAAGAGCACAACCCGCTCTTAACTCCTGAGCCATCTCTCCAGCCCCTCTGTTAGCTCTTAATCCTTTCATTGTCTACCTCCAGTGAGATCCACTGTTTCCTGGAAGGCAAGGCCATTGTGCTGATAGAGCGGGACAGACTCAGTCTCCAGGGAGCCCTTCTCCCCTAGGAGAAGCGGACTGCGGCAGGCACCTTTATTTGGTCCTTTAGCTGGAGAAGAGAGAGGACAAGAAGGAGACCAGGTCATGAAGAGTGCTCTTAGTAGGGCCGTTAAGGTTGGAGGGAGGGATGTAAGGAGAGGGGCTTCCTGCTACCGGTGCCAGTGGCCCTCTTGGCTTTGCTTTCTCTGTGCTTAAGGAGGTAAGCACTTGAACTCTGACTTTAAAGCAGGAGGTGAGGGTGGGCATTGTCCTTATCTCTGAAGATGGGTTTCTGTGTAGCATGGCACTTGGGCTCAGTGGGGCTCCCCTGGGAGTGTCAGAGCCTCACTACCTTATGGCCTCCTTTATCACACGACTGTGTTTTTGTCAAGACTATAATCCTGGCTCTCTAAGATGACCCAGGACCACCATCTATGTGGATATATCTGCTTCAATTTCCTGGGGCTAGAAAGGATGAGACTGGATTATGTGGTGGTTCTTACTCTAAGGTTTCACATCTTACAGGAACCCGGGGATGACAGTAAATCTAGGTATTCGCAAATCAAGAGCTTTCTGACTCGAGAGGCTTACTGCTGGCCCGCAGGGGGATTTATTCAGACCTTGATCTTGGGTAGCCAAGCGTGCCATAGTACAGTAGGTTAATATCAGAGGCATCTGGGTGAGATGCACTGCTCTCCCTGGGGGAGCACAGAATGTCCTCCGATGGCTGGTTTCCTTCCCTAGGACATTTGGGGGGGGGGTCGAAAGGGGAAGACAGTTGAGGGCCCTTGCCTTCTGGCTGGTGGCCGTTCCTGTAGCCTCTGCGATGAGAGTCTTGCACTCTGTAGACCACTGCCTACCTCTGTCTCCCTAGTTCTGGGATTAAAAATGTGAACCACTACACCCAGCCTGCTCCGTTCATTAAAGTCTTTCCCTGCTATTAGAAAGCCTGTCTCAAGAGGATTGTTCTGAGCAGCCAAGAGGCACTTGGTAGATAAGGAGGGTGGGAAAATGGGTCTAGGGATGCGGGTGAGGGCACTGTGGCCCTAGGCTGGCTTGTGTTGAGATAAGGCTGGGCTGGCCTCCGCCCTGGCTGCCTCTAGCCTCTGCACAGGATCCCTACTGACCTAGAATTTGTGTACACTCAAATACTGATTGTTGCTGGGTTTATGTCTAGATTTACAGGCTGATTAATACTGTTGGTACTAAAAAGTCCTCAGGTAGCAAAATAGGGAGAGGTAAACTTTTTTCTTTGTGCCTTTAAAAATAATTTATTAAGGGTGGAGGTGGTGGCATGAGCCTTTAATCCCAGCATTTGGGAAGCAGAGGCAGATCTCTGAGTTCAAGACCAGCTTAGTCTACAGAGTGAGTTCTAGGACAGAGCTGCACAAGAAAATTCTGCTCAAAAAAAAAACCAAAACATAATTAACAATAATAATAATAATTTTTTTTTGTAATTGAACCAGGCATGGTGACTCATACCTCAAATTCCAGCAGTCAAAAGGCTGAGACAGAGAGATTGTC
Source organism: Mus minutoides (assembly GCA_902729485.2). Classification (NCBI taxonomy): domain Eukaryota; kingdom Metazoa; phylum Chordata; class Mammalia; order Rodentia; family Muridae; genus Mus; species Mus minutoides. The sequence goes on along the minus strand of LR750888.1, from coordinate 124,165 downwards.
ACAGATTAAGGTATAGTGAGTTCCAGGCAGTCTGGGTTACATAAAAACTGAAAGTAAAGGAAGAAGAGCTGGTGATGTGCTATGCGCCTGCAGTACCAACAGTTAGGAAGGAGAGGCAAGATCAGGAGTCTAAGGTTGTCCTTAGCTACATAGTGAGTTCAAGGCCAGCTTAAAAGCCTGAAATCCTGCTTAAAAGCCAGCAGCTGGGGCTCGAAATAAGGCTCAGAGGTTAATGGCACTTACAGACCTTGCAGAGGACTTGGGTTGGTTCCCAGCACTGATATGGCAGAGGGCTCACATCTGCTAGTAACTAGTTCTAGAGGATCTGATTCCATTTTCTGGTCTCCACAGGCATCGCACACGGTGTATGCAATATATTATGTACATGTAGCCAAAACACCTATACACGCATTAAAAGTAAATACAATTTTAAAAATTGTTGCGTGTGGTGACGTATGCCTTTATTTCCAGCACTTGGGAGGCAGAGGCAGGCAGATCTCTGTGATGTTGCTGTCAGCCTGGTCTGTACAGCATGGTGCTTGTCAGCCAGAGCTACATAGTGAGTCTCTGTCTCCAAAAGACAAAACAAGAGACTGGAGAGATGGCTCCGCTTAAGAGCACTGGCTGGTTTTCTAGAGAACTTGAGTCTAATTCCCAGAACCCACATGACTGTGCACATCCAGCTGTTAACTCCAGTTTCAGAGGATTCAACGCCCTCTCTGGCTTCCGTGGGCACCAGACAAACGTGATTTACAGACATACCTAAGAGACAAAACACCTATACACATAAGATAATAAATTAATTAATGACAAATTTAAAACAAAATAATGAAAAATACCTTATTGAGTATGCAGAACACAGGAGTACATAACGTACTCCTGAATCTGTAGCATAGCGGGGACCCTTAGCATGCCTGTGAGAACCCTCAGGCACCTGCAGCTGTGGGCCCTTTTCTGTCTGAGGATTCCTTTTCTGTTCATCGTGGGACTATTCTCTGGCCATGCAGGTCTCGTTAGACAGTTGGCGTTCTCTCTGCTGCTTCCTTCTAGAAAAACTGAGGCAAGTTTCTCAGAATTTATTGTTTTAACATTTCGTTTGCTGCTCAGAAGAACTACCAAACTGGACATGTAGCCTAGGGGTTCAGGAAGTGAGCCCCTATAGATCTTCCTAAAGTGTGTGTTCTGGGTGCACTCGCTGTGTCTCTGCCCACTAGGAAAGAGTGCCACCCTCTTCAGCCGACATACCAAGGCTATCGTGTGGGGCATGCAGACCCGGGCCGTGCAGGGCATGCTGGACTTTGACTACGTGTGTTCCCGAGATGAGCCCTCCGTGGCTGCCATGGTCTACCCTTTCACGTGAGTCACCCCGAGGCAGGGCGTCGGGAAGTGGCTAAGTGGGACTCTCACCTTTAGATGAAGTTGGGAGTCAGCTTCCTATCTACCCATCCCAGGGATTGGGACAGTTCGTGTTCCTGGGGACACAGACCTTGCTTGCTGCTCTTGAAGTTCTTCCGTGCAGTCCCCCTCCCCAGAGCTGATGGGTGGAGGGGGGTTCTTACTCTCGCTCTGCTTTCTTGCAGTGGGGATCACAAGCAGAAGTTTTACTGGGGACACAAGGAAATCCTGATCCCTGTCTTCAAGAACATGGCCGATGCCATGAAGAAGCACCCGGAGGTGGACGTGCTCATCAACTTTGCGTCTCTGCGATCTGCTTATGACAGCACCATGGAGACCATGAACTATGCACAGGTAGAGCCTGGCTCTGGGATAGCTAGGGGGGATCAGAGAGAGCTAGCTCCTGAGTGGAATGTACAGTCATGGCCACGTGTGACCGAGGACTTGGGAATTGGGAGAACCTAGGGTTTGGGTGAAAGTACTTGAAGATGGGGGCTTCTCAGAATAGGTTAAGAGTTCAGAGTGAGGCCAGGCAGTGGTGGCGCATGCCTTTAATCCCAGCACTTGGGAGGCAGAGGCAGGCGGATTTCTGAGTTCGAGGCCATACCGGGTCTACAGAGTGAGTTCCAGGAGAGCCAGGGCTATACAGAGAAACCAAAAAAAAGTAAAGGATTCAGAGTGAGCAGTGGCTGCCTCGCTGGGTTACCAGAAATCAGTTCCAGCTCATTTCATTCCCTCCCAGACTGGCTTGAACCACAGACTCAAAAGCACTGTTTTGAGCTGAGTATCGTTCAATGGCAAAGCCCTTGCCTATGAATATAAGGCCTTGAATTCTATCCCCAGCACCATCCCCCCCAAAATACTTTATTTATTTATTTTTTTTGGTTTTTCGAGACAGGGTTTCTCTCTGTAGCCCTGGCTGTCCTGGAACTCAGAAATCTGCCTGCCTCTGCCTCCCGAGTGCTGGGATTAAAGGCATGTGCCACCATGCCCGGCTCAAAACACTTTCTTAAAGGGTATTATGTACATATTTCAGGACAGAATAAAAAACAGAAAAACAGAGATTTCCAAATCTGTTTTCTCAGCAACATGGCCACCAGGCTTCAGCATAGCCACCCCACACCTCATTCTGACCAATAGGTTGGCAACATCCCTCTTGTTTTTCCCAGGCTTGTCACAAGTGTCTTGGGTTAATATCTACACGTATGTAGGGAGCCATTCAACCGCTCCTTAAAGACGGCATCGACCGACTCAGCTGTACTGGCATAAACAACTCTTAATTGGCATTAGGCAGTGTCAGCTGTTGTTTGATTTTGTGCCTGAGCGAGAGCCACGGGGCAGCCTGAGACCACCTGCTGTATAAGCAAGAGCCACAGGGCAGCACGGTGATTGACCAGGACAGGGTTTAAATAGCTGCTCCTGGGTTGGCTCGGGGCCCCATTCCATTGTACCACTCTACTCTGCTACTCCACTCTTCTTGGCCCCCACTCTGCCATTCATCATTTCACTCTGCCACTCTGTAACTGCATGGCCATTTGCCGTTTGCCATTTTAAGCTGTAAGTGCATCAAGTTCCTGAGTGAACCACCTGGAGAAGAAGCCTGGTTGTCTAGTGTCTTATTCCCGCTGGACGGGGAAGGCGCACATGTATTCCTAATCATCACCTGTCTTAGTTTCCATTGCTGTGAAGAGACACCATGACCAAGGCAACTCTTAGAAAGGAAACATTTCATTGGGGCTGGCTTACAAATTCTGAGGTTTGGTCTATTATCACCGTGGTGGGAAGCATGGCAGCGTCCATGCAGACATAGGGCTGGAGGAAAGCAGTCAGGAGGAGGGTCTCTCCACACTGGGCAGAGCTTGAGCATAAACACCTCATCACCTACCCCTACAGTGACACACTTCCCCCGATAATGCCACACCTCCTAATAGTGCCACATTCCATAGGCCAAGTACATACAAACCATCAGATCACCCTGGCACAGATGTCTAGAAGTTGAACTGCTACATCAGAATGACCAATTGGAAACTTTTAACACATCCAGGCTTCCAGAGCGTTCACGATCTAAACTCTCATTAGTAGGAATCCCAGTTTTGTTTTCTTTTGAGTCTGGTCTCGTTATCTAGCTCAGGCTGGCCTGGAACTCAGAGATCCACCTGTCTCTGCTCTCCGAACGCTGGGATTAAAGGTGTTCGCCAGCTCCAGTTTCTGCTTGCCAACACCAAGCAACTATGTAGTGAATTAGTGTTCTGTGTGCTCTGCATGTCTTTGGTCCTTAACTAAAACTAACTTTGGGAAACACTGGTTTGCTGTTTGTGCCCTGGGTCCTAGTCCTCCTTCCCCCTTTTCTGTTGCAATATTTGCTTTTTGTTAGTGATTTGTAAAAGCCTGCTATAGACCAGTGGTTTGGTTTTGTTTGTTTGTTTGTTTTTTATTGTCTGATCCAGTTATTCAGTTACTGAGTGGAGAACATAAACTTGTTCTGCTGTTTAGATGAGCTGCTTTTTCAGGCTGGAGCAGACTTGGGCAAAAACAACCCAGGGCAAAATGGTAGCCCCCACCTGTTTCCACAAATAAAGTTTTATTAAAACAGCCAGTGCTTTCATTTACGTCTTGTGCATGGATACTTACACACTGAAAACCTGGTACACAGACCACAAGACCACAAAACCTAAACTGTGATCTTGGGACCCTTTACAGACTGGCCCAGAGCCAAAGAGAGATGGTTCTTAGACCTTCAGTTCCTCTAGCCCAGTCTAGGCAAGTATGGGAGCGGTTTGTTTCTGTTGTGCACTGGCTTCAGCCTGTAGGGACGGAGATGAGACGCTGGGTATTTGGGGGGAAAGGCAGGTAGGGATCAGTTGAGTCTGAGGTTTTAGGTGAGAGTGTAGCTGCAGACTAGCAAAGACTTGGAAGCATTTGCCTTTGCTCATGCGCTGAGTCCGTGTGTCACTGGCCAGTGGAGGTTTGTTTCAATGTCTACTGCTATGTGTGTGTGTGGGGGGGGGGGCGGTGCATGTGGAGATCAGAGGACAACATTCGGGAGGCAGTTCCTCCTTCTATCATATTTGCCCTGGGCATCAAACTCAGGTCCTGAGGCTTGGCAGCAAGTGCATTTGTCTGCTGAGCCATCTCGCTGACCCCATGCCTCTCCTGAGAGAAGTGTGAAATGATCAGGGCAGGACCTGAAGCATGTGGGAGGGAGAAAGGTACATTCTCTTCACCTTAGTTTGTTCTTGAAACCTGACTGGGGACACTGGGCTTAGGAGGAGGGAGGGCCTCATTGTCTGTCCAAGGTGAGATGTTCACAAGTTCAATGTTACTTTGAAATGATAATCCTCTAGATCCGGACCATAGCCATCATAGCAGAAGGCATCCCTGAGGCCCTCACACGGAAGCTCATCAAGAAGGCCGACCAGAAGGGAGTGACCATCATTGGGCCAGCCACGGTGAGTATGTATGTATGTATGTACGTATGTATGAAGCCATGGGGCTTTTTTTTTTTTTTGGTTTTTCGAGACAGGGTTTCTCTGTGTAGCCCTGGCTGTCCTGGAACTCACTTTGTAGACCAGGCTGGCCTCAAACTCAGAAATCCGCCTTCCTCTGCCTTCCAAGTGCTGGGCTAACTAAACTCTTAATCACCGCTCTTAACCATTGAGCCATCTCCAGCCTCCTGTCCCCCTGGTTTATAAAGGTCCCTCTTCACCGTCTTACTCCCTTCATAGTTACAAGGGGTTAACGGGTGATATTTGTTGTTTTTAATGCTTTTGTCCTTAAATGCAACTATAATGTAGTGTTTAATTATTTCATTAACTATACGCCAAATTAAAAAGCTATCTGGGGGTTTATTTTTTTACTCAGAACTTCACATTAGAAGAAATTGCTCTGTTTGTTTTAATTTAATTGTTGTGTAGACATTGAAGCTGGGGCTGGAGAGATGGCCGGGTGTTTAAGAGCCCTTGTTGCTCTTGTGGAGAACCCAGGCTCCGTTCCCAGCACCTAGATGGCAGCTCACAGCCTCTGTAACCCCAGTCCAGAGACTCTGCTATCATCTTCTGGCAGATAGCACATACACACAAAACAAGCAAAAGTACCCAGAGTCATAAAACGAAAATAAATTGAAGTAAAAATTTGAAGCTAAGGCTTTGTATGGTGGTAGTAACATCTTTAATTTCAGTACTTGGGAGCCAGATGCAGGCAGATCTCTTTTCGTTCAAGGATAGTCTCCATAATGATTTTCAGGCTAACTAGGGCTGCATAGTGTGATACTGTCTCAAAAAAAAAGTAGGAGCTAGGATTCTTTTTTCCCCCATCCTGGTACTAGGGACTCTGAGGACCTCATACATGCTGGGTAGGGATGCTGAATTACCATCCCTAAAACTAGGAGTTTTGCAATGAGTAAAGAATTGTGTTAAAAAAACAAAAAACAAAAGAATTGTTTGTGTTATAAGCAAGATGTCATTGTACATAGAGAAGCCCAGCTGTGTGGCAGGCACATCTTTGCTGGGTGTTGTAACCCATGATGTAAGGGAGAGGACATAATGTTAAGCAGACTGATCCAGAACTGACTATAGAGCCATGTCTTACACACACGTCTTGCAGAGTGTCCTAAGGGAGGGAAGAGGCTCTAAATGGGCAGGTGTAATTCTTCCAGCCACTTCTCTCCACTTTGGACAGAGGCACAGGGCAGGCAAGGTAGGGTTTTGTTATTCCTCCTGCACCCTGGTTCGCCTTAACTGCTGTTTCTGCCTCTGAAGGTTGGGGGCATCAAGCCTGGATGCTTTAAGATCGGGAATACTGGTGGGATGCTGGACAACATCCTGGCCTCCAAACTGTACCGCCCAGGCAGCGTAGCCTACGTCTCACGTTCAGGAGGCATGTCTAATGAACTCAATAACATCATCTCTCGGACCACGGATGGTGTCTATGAGGGTGTGGCCATCGGCGGGGACAGGTAGGAGCTGGGAATCTTCTACAGTGGAGTTAGCTTGCCAGGCAGCCTGCATGGTGTGTTACTTACTGCCCAAACCCTGAGGCCCTAGTAAAGTTGCGTGAGTCTGTTGAGGGGAACTGCTCTTACCGTCCCCCCCCCCCCACATATGGCCATTAGCCTGAGCTTCTGAATCGGCATAGACTTCACACCCACGAGCAATCCGTGTATGCAGTGGGATGCTTCTCACACACTCCCGAACCTCCCCACACGCTGTCTCCTGATCCTCTGTCCTCCCTGCTCCCTACAGGTACCCTGGATCCACATTCATGGATCACGTGCTGCGCTACCAGGACACTCCAGGAGTCAAGATGATCGTAGTTCTTGGGGAGGTAAAGCTGTTGCTGCCATTGCTGCTCTGAGGGAAGGGTCTCCTTTTGATTATAAACATAGTCTAGGATTTGCGCTTTTAAGAACTCAAGAAGCCTGACGCTGTACACCTTAAAGCAATTGTCCTCATGGTACAGCCGTTAAGTTTCTGGGGCTGAGAGTTTGCTCTGTTGGCAGTGAGCAGCAGTGAAAGAGGAACTGTCTTCCCTTTGATCATGGTCTCCAACCGCTGCTGGGAAAGATGGCTGGAGCAGTGAGGCTAGCTTCTTCTATAATTTTCATTTTTTTTTTTTTTACATATTATGTATATGTGTGTTTTTGCTTTTGTGTGTCTGTATACCATGTACACCATGTGTGTCTATGCCTCCTGCCTGCAGCAGTGAGTGAGGTTCCAGTTTCCTGGAAATTGACTCATAGGTGTTTGTGATCCACCATGTGGGTACTAGGAAGTGAAGCCCAATCCTCTAGAAGAGTAGGTAGTATGTGCAGTTAACCACGGAGGCATCTCCCCAACCCCTGGGAGGCATCTCCCCAACCCCTGGGAGGGCCTCCTTTTTATTTTATGTTTTTAAAGCTCCAGGAGAGTTCTATAAGCCCATTCCTTACTTGTTCTTCTGGAAGAAGCTCTAATCCTGCGTCATCACATAACTGTGGATTAGAAAGGGATACCCAGGAACTAACGGCCTTAAGACACTTACTATCCCTTCGTAATTCCTTATAGACCTAGGGTGAATCTTTCAGGTAGAAATTAAACTCACTATCTGTTATGTAGTCCAGTTTTGTGTCCTCTGATTTTTTTTTAAAAAGATTTATTTTATTTATAAAATAAATAGCTGTCTTCAGACACTCCAGAAGAGGGCGCCAGATCTCGTTACGGATGGTTGTGAGCCACCATGTGGATGCTGGGATTTGAACTTACCACCTTCGGAAGAGCAGTCGGGTGCTCTTACCCGCTGAGCCATCTCACCAGCCCGTGTCCTCTGATTTTGTAGCCAACTTTTATTTCATGGAGTAGTTATGGTTTTGTGGGGTTCCTTTTTTTCTTTTTGTCCATGTGTCATGTGCGCAGTTTTTCCTGTTGTAGGGCTGGTCCTAGGAAAGCTTGAAGCAGCTTCCACCAACTTGTGGGGTTTTTCTCTTCTCCCATTCCTTTGCAGATAGGGGGCACAGAAGAATACAAGATCTGCCGGGGCATCAAGGAGGGCCGCCTCACCAAGCCAGTGGTCTGCTGGTGTATCGGAACCTGTGCCACCATGTTCTCCTCTGAGGTATGAGTGGGACCGGCTATCGCTGAGTAGGAAGTGAGGTTGCAGAATGGCTGTCTGAGCTGAACAGTACTGACATCATCCCTGTCAGCCGCTAATTCCCTCAGTAAGCCTGTGCTGCTCTCTTTGTGACTACAAAGCCGAGCTCAAGTTCTGCCTGCCGGGAATTTATCTCACTTAGACTCTTCCTCTGCCCATTCACCAGGAGGTGAAGGCCGAGATGAGACACTGAGTTCTGACACAAGGGAACATAAGGAGGAAAAGGATATGGTTTGGGCTTAGCCTTGAAACGTAATCTTAGGTCAGATTAGGGAAGCCCCGTGGGAGATAGCAGGGAGAGAATTGTTCTTGCTGTACTAAGGAACAGGCATGTGAGGTGAACAAATGGATAAAGGTGCAGCCATCAGTTTGACCACCTGAGTGCGGTCCCGATCTGTAATGGGATCTGATGCTCTCTTCTGGTGTGTCTGAAGACAGCTATAGTGTACTTATATGCATAAAATAAATCTTTTTTTTTTTTTTTTTTTAAAGATTTATTTTATTTATTATATGTAAGTACACTGTAGCTGTCTTCAGGCATTCCAGAAGAGGGCGCCAGATCTCATTAAGGATGGTTGTGAACCACCATGTGGTTGCTGGAATTTGAACTTATCACCTTCGGAAGAGCATTCGGGTGCTCTTACCCGCTGAGCCATCTCAGCAGCCAAAATAAATCTTTTAAAAACAACAACAACAACAAAAGCCTTCCTCTGTTGGGAAGGTGGCCAATCACATGACAGAAATCAAATGCAGGATAAAAATTATCTGTCAAGCTGAGTGTGGTGGCATGCCTTCAGGCCCAGCATTCAGGAGGCAGAGACAGACAGATTTCTTTGAGTTCGAGGCCAGCCTGTTCTACACAGTGGGTTCCAGGACAGGCAGAGCTTCATAATGAGACTCCTATCTCAAGGAAACAAAACAAAGCAATTTGCTAACCAGTTCATTCATCAGCAGCATGGAACAGCCTGTGGGTTCCTTGATGGTGTGTGTAAGAGCAGGTTTGGCTTCTACGTTTCCTACAGCAGTGTTGCTGCTGTGGTAGAGGGGATAATTGAACCCAGGGGTCAAATGCTGGTAAATGCTTTACCACTAAGCTACGTCCCTAGCCCGCAGTGATGCTCTTATAAACTTTGTTTGGCTGTTGGAATAGCACATCTCTGAAGGAATAGCTCCATTCCTGTGTATCCTACAAACGGGAACTCAAAGATTCTTCAAGAGATGTGGGTAGGACAGGCCCTGTAACATTGTAATGCCGAAAGATGAAATAGCCTTGTACGCATTGGGAGGAGCTCATGTGTATCTTGTGCTGGGAGGATATGGCCATCATATGTACCTATGCATTGGAAAACCAGGCAAGCCTGTGCATGATGGAGGTATTCACTATAAAAGGAACTCAAGATGCAGCTATTCTTTTTTTTTTTTTTTTTTTAATGGTGGGAAAAAAGTGTATATCTAGAATAAGCCCTCTGGACTCAGTTTAGATGATCCCAATCTTGTTGGCAACATCTAGGGCACCATAATCAGGAGCCAAGCTGTAGACCAGGCTGGCCTCGAACTCAGAAATCCGCCTGCCTCTGCCTCCCGAGTGCTGGGATTAAAGGCGAGCGCCACCACGCCCTGCAGTGTTACAGCTTCTTGTTGCAGTGTCTGGGATTCACATGATCTTCTGGGCTCCTCCAGCAGGCTGGTGTCACTTCTCTAGCTCTGCCCTTTGTAGCACTGTACGCTCGGGTAGATCCACTCTACTGCCGCTGCTTTCTTGGTGATCATCCCATGGTACTGGCATCTCCAATACTTTGCTGTCTTCTGCTGCAACTAGGCTTTATCAACAGCCTCTCATAGGCTCTCTTCATGGTGCCAGGCCTCAAATTCTTTGTATGACCCCTTCAGTCCTGGGCCATCAACTGCAACTGAGGCTGCACCTTCACCAACGGCCTCCCCTGGCCTCTCACAGTGCCAAGCCCCAGCTGCTCTCCTTGACCCCTTCATGCCTTCAAAACCAGTACCACCTGGGTGACTCTTACACGTTACCAAGTACACCTGGAGCATGAGGTACATACAGCCTTGGCTATCTCTGGAACACAGCTTCTTTATGCTCTCAGAAAACACTTCCCAAAAGATTTTATCTCAGTGATGCTGGTCTCTTCTTTGTTTTTTTGTTTTGTTTTGTTTTTGTTGGGGGTGGGGGGGTGTTGAGACAGGGTTTCTCTGTGTAGCCCTGGCTGTCCTGGAACTCACTTTGTAGACCAGGCTGACTTCGAACTCAGAAATTCGCCTGCCTCTGCCTCCCAAGTGCTGGGATTAAAGGCATGCCCCACCACACCCGGCTTGCTGGTCTCTTCTTAATCACCACTAATTTCTTAGCTCCAGCTAACCAGCATCAATTGTCCCATTAGTCCCTTCTATTCTGAAAGCCAGAGCCACATGACCAAAGCTACCGAGTTCTGCTGCTTGCTGGGGCTAGAATCATTATCATTATCACCAGCTTTCTGTTTTCTAACTCTATCACTGTGTAAGCTTGGCTGTCCTGGAACTTGCTCCTTAGACTGACTTTGAACTCAGATACCTGCATGCCTGTCTCCTAAACCCTGAGATTAAAGGTGTGGTCCACCAAGCCTGGATTTAAGTTTTTCTTGAACTCAGAGATCTGCTTGTCTTTGCCTCTTGGGATTAAAGGCTTGTACTACCATGCCTGGACTTTAGCTGGGTGGGATCTTGCCCCAAGGTCACTACTACCTTAATTCAATTTAATATCCTGGAACCCAGGATTCAGCTCCATTTCACCTCCTGGTGCCCCTTTAATACCGGAACCATATATTTTATATTTTTCCTTTCTCAGCTTGCTGTGCTTGTTTAAAATGCTCGTTATGAGGCTTAACCAGAGAACAAAGTCTATGATGGACTTTCCTGAGATGTCCTTTGTCAATGCAATTAATCTGAGTCTTTTCACCTGAGCCTCAGGCAGACTCTTCAGACAAGGGCAAAAATAGCCACATTTTTTTCACCAAAATACCACAAAAACGGTCTTTATGCCAAGTACTGAAGTTCTTCACTGAAACCTCTTGGACCACAATTCAAATCACTCTCAGTAACAAAGTTTTCATATTCCTACTAGGATAGCCCATTAAGCCCCATTTAAAGCATTCCATGGCTTTCCAAATCCAAAATCCCAAAATCTACATTCTTCCAAACAAAAGCATGGTCAGGCCTATCACAGCAATACCCGATACCATCTTTTGTCTTCATTAGTGTTTTACTGCTGTGAGCAGACACCATGACCAAGGCAAGTCATTTATAAAGGGCAACATTTAGTTGGGACCAACTTATAGGTTCAGAAGTTCAGTGCATTATCATCAAGGTGGGAACATGGCGGCATGCAGGCAGGCATGGTTCAGAAGGAACTGAGAGTTCTACATCTTCATCTGAAGGCTGCTAGAGGAAGACTGACTTCCAGGCAGCTAGGATGAGGGTCTTAAAGCCCACACCCACAGTGACACACCTACTCTAATAAGGCCACACCTTCTAATAGTGCCACTCCCTGGGCCTAGCATATACAAATCGTCACACTGGAGCAGTCTCTCAGCTAGCTAACTTAACCTGGCATCTGCCATTCTGTGTCCCTACGTGGGTCTCACTGCCTGCTTACACCTCCATTCTGTCTCGAGTATGTATGTGTGTGTGTCTGTCTGTCTCTATTTCTCTCTCTCTCTCTCTCTCTGTGTGTGTGTGTGTGTGTGTGTGTGTGTGTGTGTGTGTGTGTGTGTGTGTTTCTCTCATGTCGTGTCTGTATCCAGCCAGAATCCTGGCCCACACTTCTTGCTCTAGCTCTGGGCCATCAACTCTTTATTTTACAAAATGCCAAGTTTTAGTCAAGCCAATCAGCAGCAACGCAACACCTGATCCATCTCCTAGGCGCTTCGGACCCTGAGAGCTGGCTGACCTTGCTCTTTTAGGCAGGTGATAGACAGTACCAAAGTCCTGCTAGCACTTAGCTCTCTCTTTCTGCCCAGCAGTCAACATTTGGAAATAAAGAACACACCTTCATCCAATGAAGGGGAAGGTCACTCCTATATTCCTCCACTTTTTCTGTGCCTGCTTTTCCTTCTGTCTTCCTACCCAACCATGCCAAGGATTCCTCCAAGGGGTCAGCACCTCGATTTTTGGATCTTGCTGGCACTACCCATTATTCATGGGAAGCACAGGACATTGAAATGTATTAAATTTTAAAGGTAATTTTTTTTAAGACTTGAGTTTATTTATTTGTTTATTTTTACTTTTGTTGTTGTTTTCAAGTCAGTTTCTCTGTGTAGCCCTGACTATCCAGGTACTCTATAGACCAGGCTGGCCCTAATTCATAGATCCACCTGCCTCTGAATGCTGGGATTGAAGGTGTGTGTCACTACCCAGCTTAAAAGTAACTTAGATTGTTGTATGACACTGCTAAGATTATCAGCTAGTATAGTAACTGTCTGGGTAAGCAGTTGATCTTGAATCCTTGAGCAGGTCACTCTCTTAATTTCAGAGAGAAGAGAGTGAGAAATGCCCCCTAATTGGCACACTGAAGGCAGCTACTGAAGAAGTAGTTGAGTGATGGAAACTGGGGCTGCAGAGATAACACTGGCTGTTCTTCCAGAGGGCTCAAGTTCAATTCCTAACACCTCCCTACGGGACAGCACACATAGTCCTCTGTAGCTCCAGTTTCAGGGGACATGGTGCCCTCTTCTGGCCACTACATACACATTATGCACATGAATACATATAGGTTAAATAGATACATTTAAAAAGTAGAGTTTTCAAGATAGGCCTTATAAAGTGGCACTTTTCCAAGTGTGGTTCTCAGAACACAGGCCCTCAAGGCAATCACCCAGCCCACCAGAGTGACAGGGCTGCTTTAAGTCAGGAAAATGCTATTATTGAGAAATCCCAGAGTTTAAAGTTTTGTTTGGTCAGTTACGATGACCTACACATGTTGCTGAGGCAGGAGAATTGCTTGAGGCCAGGAATTCAGAGGTCAGCCTTGGCAGCTTAGCAGAAGGGATCCACTATGAAGTACCTGCTGTGCTTCGCAGAGGGAGTTTCTGAGTGCCGAGAAGTCATTTTTAACCTTTCTACAAAGCATGTTACGGATTCCCCTTTGTTCACTTAAATCTACAAGAACGCAGGCTGAGACCAAAATTGCTCAGGTTCAAATGCTTCCACATACTACCTTGTGATTGTGGGCAGTCACTCAGTCCTTGAGGAAACACGAGTAGGCAGCAGACAGAGCATCCTCTCTTAGAAAGCGCTTGGTGGTGGGAAGCACTGGTCACTCGGATGAGATGCTAGTACGATTGCTTGCTGGGTCCCATCCTAAGTCAGAGGTGGATTCGTTTATTCCCCCGTTTGACTCCCACCTAACTCTTTAAAAAAAAAATTTTTTTTTTTGTTATATTTAGAGTGTGAGCATGTGTACTTGTGATACATTTGAGGGTCAGAGGACAACTTGTAGGAGTCTGTCCTTTCCACAATTGTCTTGCTTGGTAGCAGGCACTTTTTCCCACTGAGCCATCTCACCACCCCGGGTAAACTATTTGCTGGGTTTTTCTCTTCCCCCATGTTCCTCTTTCATTGGATATATACCTCGTTCCAGCCCGTGGTCAGAAAGAAGCAGCAGTTGCTGGTTGTTGCTATAGAGATGTAAGCCTAGTGATGTAAATGCTGACTTTTTGAACAGCTTGAGATTTTTGCTTTCATATGAACTCTCTTGAGCTTCTAGGCATAACTAACTTTATTCTTTGCTTTTTGCTGAGAGCTAACCTTCCTTCTTCCATCCCTTTTACACTGGCCACAGGGATACCAAACATGGGTCATATAAAGAGGATGATCTTGAAGCTAGATTGACAGCTTTGTATCTCGCCTTACTATGTATGTCACCTTGGAGAAGCTCACTTCTCACCACCTCAGGTGCTACATCTATGGTATGGGAGTTGCCTCTCCTACCTATTCAGTTAGCATATGAAAGGCTTAGATAAAGGAACACTTGTGAAGCCTTGGGCACAGGCCAGCCTGTGGTCAGTACTAATGTTTCCCAGGATTTCTTCTCTTTCCTGGAGAACTAACCAGCCTCGTAAAGTTGCTCTTCTTTGCTTTCCAGGTCCAGTTTGGCCATGCCGGAGCTTGTGCCAACCAGGCTTCTGAAACTGCAGTCGCCAAGAACCAGGCCTTGAAGGAAGCAGGAGTGTTTGTGCCCCGAAGCTTCGATGAGCTTGGAGAAATCATTCAGTAAGGAGTGGGCAGGATGTGGTCTCCCCATCTTTCCTGATCCTTCCTGAGGACAGCAGCCCCTCTAACATGGGAGGGGGGCCCTCTGGATACTCCTAGCTGTTCATTTGCTCTAACGCACTACAGGGGAAACCATCTTTTTTATTTTAGTTGTAAAAAGTATTAGGTCAAGGCCAATGAGGCTGGGGTTAAACCTGGTTTGGTTTCTGCGGCCACTGGCTTGGCTGGTGTTGGTGGCCGTTAAAGAGACATGGGCTTGGGTGTGTTTAGAAAATGTCATCTTAGCCAGGCAGTGGTGACACACACCTTTAATCCTAGCACTTGGGAAGCAAAGACAGGCAGATCTGTGTGAGTTCCAGGACAGCCAGGAGCACACAGAGAAACTGTCTCAAAAAAAACCCAACAAACAGTGTCATCTGGAGTATCACGTATGACTTCTGGTTGAGTTATTGGACATTTATTTTTCTATTTCGACCTCCTGAATCTGCCTTGGCTGTTCTCATCTCTTCCCGTGGTTCTCACATTCAGCTTCCCATGAGGCCTCACCCAATAAAGGGGAGCTAAAGGGCTGGAGGCGGGGCCATCCTGGGCCATAGTTTGTTTTCATTTAGTTCTTGGGATCCAGCTGGTAGGAGTAGGGCACTGACAGCAGAAGACGCACGCCTACAGTGTTTGGGATAATAGAAAATGTCTACAGAAACCATAGTGTCTCCTGTCTCCCTGCCTCCCAGGTCTGTGTATGAAGATCTGGTGGCCAAAGGAGCCATTGTACCTGCCCAGGAAGTGCCACCTCCAACAGTGCCCATGGACTACTCTTGGGCCAGAGTAAGTGTCGTGGGTATCCAGAGGGTGAAGGTGGATTTGGGGGTTTCGTTCATTTGTCTTGAAAACATGCTCTCCATAGTCCTAAAACTTGCTATGTATAAAATGCAGAGATTTATCTCTGCCTCTGCTGCCCGAGTGCTGGGATTACAGGCCTCTGCTCCCATGCCTAGCTCTTAGTTGGTGGTTTTTTTTTTTTTTTTTTTTGAGGCAGGATCTTATAAGTAGCCCTGGCTGTCCTAGAACTTATTAGACCAGGCTGGCCTCAAACTCAGAGATCCTACCACGTGCCAGGATTAAAAGTGTGTGCCATCACACCTGGCTAGATTGGTGAATTTTAAGGTGGGTTGACCTCCTGGATATTAGGCCCCTTCCAACTACTTAGAAACCTCTCTGATTAACTCTTGGGTCCCATGCACTGTATAGAACTGTCCCTGGTTTAATTTTTAGGTCAGGTGACAGAATGGGCAACACAGCCCACATCTGATGTTGGAAGGAGCCAGCTTTTAGGGGCTGACAGCAGTAGGGAAGTAGAGGGAGGAGGGTCAGAAGTTCATGGTCATGTTACTTCTTCCTCTTCCTCCTCCTCTTCCTTTTCTTCTTCCTTCCTCCCTCTTCCTTCTTCTCCTTCTTCCTTTTCCCCCTTCCCTTATTTCCTTCCTTCCTCCTTCCTCCTTCTTGCCTCTGTCCTTTCTTCTTCCTTCTTCCTTTATTTGGTTTTTCAAAACATGGTTTCTCTGTGTAGCCCTGGCTGTCCTGAAACTCACTCTGTAGACCAGGCTGGCCTCGAACTCAGAGATCCACCTGCCTTGGCCTTCTGAGTGCTGGAATTAAAGACAAGTGCCATACTGCCCAGCTTAGAAAGCTACTTCTAAGGAATGCTTTCCTAGAACATACAAAGGAATATATTTAAAATTTTAGTTTAGTTAGTGTTTATCACAGGAGATTATCAGAAGATAATTATGATGAGGTACCACATAGCCGTTACTAAATTGTACATGTACAGATGTTAATAGAGTCAGATTCACTAAGTAAAAGGCACACTATGGCAGACTTGGTGGTCCTCAAGCTTGGTGTCTAGAGCCTGTGATCCACCAGCCTCTGCCTCCAGAGTAGACATTAAAGATGTACTCTTCTACCCTGGCCTCTACCTCTTTTTTTTTTTTCCCTTTCTTTTTCTTTTGTTGTTGTTATTGTTGTTTTGTTTGATTTCTCTGTGTAGCCCTGGCTGTCCTCAGACTCAGTGATCACCTGCCCCTGTCTCCCAATGCTAGGATTGAAGGTGTGCACCTCTGTGCCTTGCTAACCTCCACTTCTTGAAAAGAGTTTGTCTGGGAATTTACTGCTTGGCCATGAGAGCAGCCAAGGCATTCCTGAGAGCACACACAGCTATCTGTCTTGGGAAAAAAAAAGCCCTCTGCTGGCCACCATAACCCTCTGTCCTCTTGTCTGCTTAGGAGCTGGGTTTGATCCGAAAACCTGCCTCTTTCATGACCAGCATCTGTGACGAGCGAGGGCAGGAGCTCATTTATGCGGGCATGCCCATCACCGAGGTCTTTAAGGAGGAGATGGGCATCGGTGGTGTCCTCGGTCTCCTCTGGTTCCAGAGAAGGTGAGACACATGGGCAGGGGTGATAGGACACTGGGCCTTTGAGCCGGGCGTGGTGGCGCACGCCTTTAATCCCTGTACTCGGGAGGCAGAGGCAGGTGGATTTCTGAGTTCGAGGCCAGCTTCTACAAAGTGAGTTCCAGGACAGCCAAGGCTATAAAGAGAAATCCTGTCTCGAAAACCCAAAAAAAAAAAAAAAAAAAAAAAAAAAAAAAAAAAAGACACTGGGCCTTCCCCTGACACTGAAACTGGGGTGGGCGGACTAAAGAGTGTCACCATCATGTGGCCACAGGCCACTGTAAACCAAGAGAATGAAAAGGAGTGGCCTCAGGGGAGGTCTTGGGAACATTTAAAGAAATGGGACAGACAGTATGGTGACCTCTGGGTCAGCAGGGGGTCTGGACAGGTGTGGGGCTGCTAGAGCTGCAGTGCAGCCCCGGACAGGCTCGTTTCCCTCCGCAGTTCCCTCTCTGCAGGCTGAACTAACTGTAGGTGCTTGTGCTTGCCCTCCCGCACTCCCAGGGGCAGTCTTTAGGGGCAGTCTTTCGTGAGGCTGACTATTTCACAAGGCCGCAGGCGTGCGGTTGCACAGCACTGACGCATCTCCATGTGAGAACCTTGGCTTCTCTCCTCCTTTGCCTGTAGAGATGCAGCAGTCCCTAGGCCTTTCCTGGACAGTGTAGTGCATAGGTTTCTCTGTGCACTCCCCGCACCCTCTATCCCCCAGTCTCCAGATGTTGCCCTTGATTATAGCAAGGAGATTGAACACTGTAGGATGTATGGGGCAGGGCCACATCTCCTTTCTGGTAGCAGGCATGTGGAGAGAGCTGGCGTCACAGTTACAGGCCAAATCCTGTTCCAGAAAGAAACTCATGCTGACAACCAAAGTGTCTTACACTTTGGTGACTGGGGACCCCTTTCATCCACTTTTTTTCCCCATCGTTTTTTGAGGCAGGGCATCACCCTGTAGACCAGGCTGGCCTCAAACCCAGAGATCAATCTCCCTCTGCTTCCCACGTGCTGGGATTAAAGGTGTGCGCTACTGCCGCTCAGCTTCCCACGTGCTGGGATTAAAGGTGTGCGCTACTGCCGCTCAGCTGATCAGAGGTCATGAACTTTGGGGGGATTGATTTTGGGTTTTTTTGTTTGTTTTTTGGGGAGACAGGTTTTTTTTTTTTTTTTTTTTTTTTGCTTTTTAAGAATCTTTTGTTTGTTTACTTGTTTATTTTTTTTAAGTTCTTGGTGTTTTTCCCTGCATGTCTGTCTGTTGTCTGTGTGAAGGTATCAGATGCCCTGGAACTGGAGTTACAGACAGTTGTGAGCTGCCATGTGGGTGCTGGGAATTGAACCTGGATCCTCTGGAAAAACAGCCAATGCTTTTAACCACTGGGCCATCTCTCCAGCCCCATATATATGTCTCTTAAGAGGAGAAACATTTTGTTATGTATAGTGAAAACTGCAGTTCATAATGTTTCACCGCCTCAAGTCAGAGCCAAGGTGTTTGGGGCAGCATTTATTGGTGTTGCACAGTAGGACAGCATGTGTGAATCACGGTGTGCATTTTATGTATGCATAACTAAGGCTGTAAAGAAGTCACGTGGTGTGACATGGACAAGCACTGCAGATTCACTACAATTTGATTTTGAGTTAACTTTTGATCTTTACACATTCAGAAACTTTTTATGGGCTGGAAGGATGGTTCAGTGGTTAGTAACATGCCCTACAGTGTTTAATAACTTCAGCCTTGCACAAGAATCACACAGGGTTTGACTTGGAATTGGCGGTAGTATCAGGCTACAGAGGAAAATGTGTCCTTGTCATTGTAGCTCCTGGACCTTGTTCCAACTCTACACCTCTGTGTGCCCTCCTTTAGGCTGCCCAAGTATTCCTGCCAGTTCATTGAGATGTGTCTGATGGTCACAGCTGATCACGGGCCAGCTGTCTCTGGGGCCCATAACACCATCATCTGTGCTCGGGCTGGGAAGGACCTGGTCTCCAGCCTCACCTCAGGGCTGCTCACCATCGTAAGTCTGGCCTTCCTGGGCGGCGGCAGCTTTGGCTTCCTGCTGCCTCAATGCAGCAGGCTCCTAGAAGCCCAGGGTCAAAAACCCCAGCCAGATGCTGCTCAGGGGATCCTGGGATGCTCTGCAGGGCTGGGAGAGCCACACCCCTCAGCAGTGTTGCTATGTCTCTCCTACAGGGAGACCGGTTTGGGGGTGCCTTGGATGCCGCAGCAAAGATGTTCAGTAAAGCCTTTGACAGCGGCATCATTCCCATGGAGTTTGTCAACAAGATGAAGAAGGAGGGGAAGCTGATCATGGGCATCGGCCATCGAGTAAAATCGGTAAACTGAGGCATCTGTGGAATGAGTGATGATAGGAGGCCTCGAGCTATGTCAGCACAGTTGAGAGTGCTTGCAGTTCTGAAAGAGGACGTGTGTTCCCAGCACCTACATGGCAGTTTACAACTGTAACTGTAACACCCTCTTCTGGATTCTGGGCACCAGCAAATAGGTGGTGCACACACATGCGTGCAGACAAAACACAGACTTTCAAAAAGAGAAAGAAACACTCTTGACTCCCAGCATGCAGAGCTCTGGATCTATAGACAGATGCCAAAGGCAAGGTGACTCTTTCCCAGTCATGCTACAGATTGGTGGCCCTCAGGGTTCTTTCTCAGGTCATTCAGCTTCAGTTTTCCAAACGACCTTGTAGGAGAAAGATCAGGGAGAAGTGTCAATTACCTTCTGCCAGACCGCACTTCCTGTCACACAGATCTAGTGACCCTCAGCAGCCATACCGTGTTCGCCATGGTTAGCTGTGGCTGTTCTGTCATCCAAGCTAAGCGGGGCTTGTGGGGTGGGAGTGGGGGAGGACTGCAGATGGTCAAAGGCCAACCTGTTGGAGTCAGTTCTTTCCTTCCTCCATGTGGCTAGAACTCAGGTTGTCAGGCTTGGTGGCAGATGCCTTAACCCACTGATCCATCTCTGGCCCTTTACTTGTATTGCATTGGTTAAGGCAAGTCAGACAGATTTGGCATACTCGTATAAAGAAGTAGTAATATTAAGGCAAGCCTAACTGAGATAGATCCATAAGGAAAGACAGGGTATTTTAAACGGTTAGTGTGGCCCTGTGCATGATGACATGTGGATGCCCTGAGTGCATGTCCTTTAGGTCACCAGTGGTAAGATTTGGAGTATGCCTGAGTCATCTCACTCACCCACTGTCAGCCGTGGGGTCTCTATATTAGTTATGGTTTCTTTTTTTCCTCTTCTGTTTGTTTTTTGAGATGACCTTTTTGCACCTTGGCTGTCTTGGAACTCCTTATGTACACTAGGCTGGCCTCAAACTCACAGAGATCCTCCTGTCTCTACCTCCCAGGTCCTGGGATTAAAACTGTGCACCATTACACCCAGTTTAGTTAGGGTTTCAGTTACTGGGATAAGAATACCCCAATCTGAAGCAACTTGGGGAAGGAAGGGTTTCTTTTATCTCACAGCTGTTAGGGCAGAGTCCTTGGCTGAGGAAGGTTAGGGCAGGGACTCACTGGCAGGAACTGAAGGGGAAACTTCAATCATTAATCAAGGAAATTTCCCACGAAGTTGTCTGCAGGCCATTCTAATAGAGACACTTCCTCATTGGAGGTTTTCCTTACCAAGTAACTCCAGCTTATTGACAAAAACCAACCAAGACAGGGCAGTCTCTAAACAGATGGATAACTTCATCTGTCACAGGTCTGGATTTTTTCTTAAGATATTTGGGTACACGCTTTGCTGCCCTATTCCCAGCACTTGCAGAACGTTTTTGTAGCTCAACTGGATGACAGAGCTGCTCGGCAGCCTGGCTAAAACAGGCTTGAGAATGGCTGAATTCAGCGCCTTCTGCCTAATACCACAGATACTGGTTAACTTTCTAACCATCTGGGGGATGGGTGAGGCATCTGTCCACTTGTTGCACAAGCATATCCCTTGGCTGCTGTGTCTGAGCGGGTGTTTCTGTAACTGGATCTTTTTTTTTTTTTAGATAAACAACCCAGACATGCGAGTGCAGATCCTCAAGGACTTTGTCAAACAGCACTTCCCCGCCACGCCGCTGCTTGACTATGCCCTGGACGTGGAGAAGATTACCACCTCCAAGGTAAGGAAGGGAGGGAGGGTTTTGTGTCCACCTCTGTCCCACCTCCCATACCCACCCCTCCCTCCATCCCATTTTGGGATGGATTTCTTAGTTATGGAGGTTTTTGTTTGTTCTGAGACAGGGCTTATGTGGTATAGGCTGGCTTTGAAGTCACTATATAGTAGACAGTGCTGCCTGTCTCCCACAGCCCACCCAAAAGAGAATATTTTTGAATGGTGTCAAAGTTCATAGTCATAATGTTAGCAGCTTCCCGTTACTATGACAAACGCCTGGCAGGTTACAGGGGAGGATTCATGTGTTGTCTTCTAGGCGTTCCAGGCTAGAGTGGCAGGCAAAGACTGGCAGGACAGAGTGGCACAGTCCATCCCAGCAAGCTTTCTCCTTCCGCTCCACATGGGCACCTCCCTTGTGAGATGGTGCTTCCCACAGTCGTTGCAGGTCTCCCTTATGGAGTCCCCCTGGAAAGTTCTCACAGACAAACCCAGATACGAGACTCACCGAACTCCCAGGAGCTTCTCAGTCCAATTAAGTTATTTATCTGTTAGTGGTGATTTTATAAATGTTTAAATGGGGAGCAACGCCCACACAACATTGAGGCAGGAGATACTTAGAGTAAGCCTTCCAGTGTTGTGTCTGGATTGCAACCAGCGAAATCAGTATTAGAATAATAAAGATAATCTTTAGTAATAGAAACTAACAGTGAGGATATCAGGAAAAAAATGAGGAATGATAAACTATTTTTTTTCATTGCCTCTTCAGAAGCCAAATCTTATCCTGAATGTGGACGGCTTCATCGGCGTTGCATTTGTGGACATGCTCAGGAACTGTGGCTCCTTCACCCGGTGAGCAGCCCAGCCTCAGCTCCAGCGCTAGCTGATTTCTTCTGCTTTCCTCCCAACTGTGAGGGGACTTAGCAAGTGTGTGAGGCATAAGGAGAAGGCTATAAGTTGCCTCCAGCTCTGCCTCCCACAATGCACCACTTTTTCTACTTTGGAATTCTAGAACTGTTCTCTGGGAGGAAGTAGTGCTGTCTCTTTAAGAAGATGGTCACGTGATTCATTTTAAAAGAACTGGTTGTTTGTGTGTTTCAGGGAAGAAGCTGATGAGTATGTTGACATTGGAGCCCTCAATGGCATCTTTGTGCTAGGAAGGAGTATGGGCTTCATTGGTGAGTTGGCTGTGGTTTCAAGGGTTTCTTGCTACACTTTTTGCCCTGTGTGTGTGAGCCCCTACAACAGATGTCAGAATCTTCACTGCCATTCTTTTGTTTTTAATTGTTATTTGGGTGGGTGGCACATGGAGGTCTACATCATTCTCAGTTCTTATTTAACTTTTCTTCTTATCTTTATCTGTTTTCCTTTTATTACTGGGAATAGTTTCCATTACTTGCTAAGAAAAATGGATTCAGTCTAATGGTTTCCTTTTTACCAAGTCTGACTGATCTACCTATGAAGGGAATCTGGAATTCCTCTATGTGTGTGTGTGTGTGTTGCTTTATGGTTTTCTTATCTGCCCCCATTGCTGAGGGTTAACTCCTGGGAGGTCCTTGTGCCTGCTGAGTAAACACCTCACCACAGAGCTACATCCTCAACCTTGTGTCTACATCTTGTATGTCAGGAAGAAGTCTCCTCCCATTTTCTGACCTTCTTTGAAACTAATAACAGACACCTTGACTCCATTTTAGGGCACTATCTTGACCAGAAGAGGCTGAAGCAAGGGCTGTATCGTCACCCATGGGATGACATTTCCTATGTTCTTCCGGAACACATGAGCATGTAACTGAGCCAGAAACCCTACTGTAGTAAAAGGAAGACAAATGCCCCCCCCTCAACAATGTAGCGGACAGATAGCTGGAGGCAGAGTCCAGTATAGGCTGGGCCTGGAGCGGAAATAGCCATTGATGTGCAGGCATGGAAGGCCGACACCCACGGGCCCATTCAGTCCACACAAAGAAGCTTAGTATTTTTTTTTATATATATATCTCTATATAAGCATAGAACTTTAAAACCAAGCCAATACATGTGACATTTGCTCTGCTACCTGCTGTCGCTATTCTATGGAAGAGTCTGAGCAAGCACTGTCAAAATAGTGTTCTAGGGCCTTCTGATGTTGCTTTCTTTTTTTAATTAGTTAAAAATTTATTTTTTTCCTCTAGAGGAAGGGAATGCGAGTTTTAAGACTTCAAGATACTATCTGTCTGTAGGACCACTGTCTGGTATCCCACTTCCCACTCAGCTTCACACAGCGTGAAGAACACTGTATTAATCTCATTTTTAAGAATCTCCTTTTTTTTTTTTCTATGTTATGTGTTAAGGGTTTATTTAGTATCCCACTGAAATGTTCCCTGTTACAGACCAGTGTCTACTCATGTCAAGGGGAGGAGGGCTGGGACCATTGTATCCTTAGCCACTGTCGCACATGTGGTGTAGAAACGTAAATGTCAAGTTGTAACATACAAGTGTTTAAAATGGAAAGGCAAAGCAAAAAGCTGTGAAACGTCTCGTGTCTGTGTCCTCTGTGTTCATGCAGCTGACTTGTCTGTTACTGAAGTGTGGGTCCAAAGACTCACAGCTGTTCTACATCTGCAACCCACAAAGATTCTGGGCAGCTGCCACCTCAGTCTCTTCTCTGTATTATCTATCATGTTTGGTTTAAATAAACTAGATAGTAACAATGGCGTGTTGCTGTTCTGTGTTCTGTGGCCTCTGCTTTTATGACAAAGCTGTCCTGGAACTTGTAGACCAGGCCGGTGGCCTCTGCTGGGGTTAAAGGAGTGCACCAGCTATGCCCAGCTCTTGGTTTTAGCATTTTAAAATCTGCCTTTGCCTCTTGAAAAGAAAGATAATGAAAACCCAAGTATACAGTGCCCCCCCCCTCAAAGGATATAAAAACCCTAAAGGTTAGGCTTGGTAGCACCTTTAATTCCAGCACTTGGAAGGCACGGACAGGCAGATCAGAGTTCAAGACCACCCTAGTGTATGTGGCACCTTCTAGGTTTTAGAATATAGAGAACCTGTCTTCAAATATAGAAAAGACTGATCTAGAGAGGTGGCTCGGTGGGTAAGAGCATTTGCTGCTCATCCTGGGGTGCTGAGTTTAGTTCCCAGAACCACAGTGAGTTGCCCACAACCATCTGTAACTCCAACTTTGGGGGATTCTACACCAGTGGCCTCTTAGGACACCTCATGTGCACATACCCACGTGTAGACACCTGCACATAATTAAGAGTAATTTTTTTTTAAGATTTATTTATTTTATGTAAGTACACTGTAGCTGTCTTCAGACACCCCAGAAGAGGGCATCAGATCTCATTACTGATGGTTGTGAGCCACCATGTGGTTGCTGGGATTTGAACTGACAACCTGCTGAGCCATCTCTCCAACTCCAAAAAGTAATTCTTAAAAAATCTTCCAAAAGAAAAAGCTATTAAAACACCAGCTTATGAAAAATACACTTCTATACTGCACTTTCTGTTGGTATCAGGATTGGCTCTGAACCCACCTAGGCAACTGTGACCTGCACACCTGTTGCCAAGGCAACCGCCACCAGAGTCCCAGAGTTCACTTGGCAGCTACTATGTCACTATCTAAATAAAAGGAAGACCCTTCTAATCTCTCTCTCTCTCTCTCTCTCTCTCTCTCTCTCTCTGTCTGTTTGTCTGTCTCCACCCCCTCCTTCTCTTTCACTGTCACTTTTGCCCTTCTCTCCTACAATAAACGTCATGTGGAACTGTTTGGCCTGGTGTGGTCTGTCTGGAGCCAACACAACACTTTCTAACACAACACTTTCCCCTTAATGATGGCACCCATAGCTCTAGCTATTACTCAAGCCAAAACCTGGAGAGTCGCTTTTCTGCTCTACTGGGTTCCAAGTTCTGTTCCTTTATCCTTGAACTTTCCTCTGATCTATATCTGCTCTCCTTAACCGGTGCCTTTATTTCCTCTTTTGTCCTGGTACAATCCATCCTCTATCAGTGACATTTAAATACCAGGTTGAGGGCTTGCCAGGTGAAGACATTTGCTGCTAAGCCTGACCGTGTAAATATGCTGTGGAAGGAAAAGTTCTCTAACAGGTGTGCAAGGCACATGCAGTAACAATACTGCACACCTATACTAAATAATGTAAATAATACTGCACACCTATACTAAATAATGTAAATAACAATACTGCACACCTATACTAAATAATGTAAATAACAATACTGCACACCTATACTAAATAATGTAAATAACAATACTACACACCTATACTAAATAATGTAAAGAGTTCAATTCTGACACTTCACTATCTTGCTTAAAATTT
>LR750888.1:63584-98916 GCA_902729485.2 Mus minutoides | reverse complement strand
TTGTTTTGTTTTTTGATACAGGATTTCTCCATGTAGCCCTGGCTGTCCCAAAACTCACTAGACTAGCCTGTTAGGAAATTAAAAGATCCTCCTAAGAGCTGGTTTCATTCACTTTTATCTAGTTTATATGAAGTGGTAAGTATGCAGCAAACATTTGATTCAGCACTGCCGCATTTCGTTCTGTGTTCTTCCAAGGTAGGCAATATCCATTTTTAGGAACTCAGATATAAGTAACTCCTCACCTTCACCAACCTAGCTGAGACTCAGTCTCCATTTGAGACAGCCTAGCTTAGGTTGTCTTTCCACAAATGTTTCTGCCTTAGCGTCCCAACTGCTGGAGTTACAGGTGTGTGCTACTTTTACCAACCTAAGACTCAAAGTCTTATGCCTTTACTACCTTTTGAAAATAATTTTCTCAGCCTGGTGGCACTTGAGAGGCAGAGGCAGGTGAACTCTATGAGTTCAAGGCCAGACTGGTCTACAGAGTGAGTTCCAGGACAGTCACCCCTACCTAGCTGAAACCCTGCCTATAAATAAATAAATAAATAAATAAGCAAGCAAATAGATAAATATTCTGTTTTGTGGGCAAAAAAATATGGCTAATTGCACCTACCACCAACCAAGCCCAATTAATAACTCAAGTTCAAGTTCCATCCTCTAACAGAGTGATGTTCATTAAATTGTCCTTTGTACTCCACATGAATACCCCACCATAAAAATAAATAAATGTAGCTTGTTTTGGTTTTTTTTTGTTGTTGTTGTTTTGGTTTTTTTGGGGGGTTGTTTTTTTTTTGGGGGGGGGGGTTTCGAGACAGGGTTTCTCTGTATAGCCCTGGCTGTCCTGGAACTCACTTTGTAGACCAGGCTGGCCTCGAACTCAGAAATCTGCCTGCCTCTGCCTCCCAAGTGCTGGGATTAAAGGCGTGCGCCATCAAGCCCGGCTCATAAATGTAGTTTTCTAGGGCTATTTATTTATTGGTCCTGGGGTGATTAAACTGCCCTGGTTTCTTATATAGCTCATGTTAAATTGGGTGTGCTCAGGAACATTTTAGTAATCCCAAAACCCAGAAGAAGAATCAGGAGTTCAAAGTCACCCCTAACTACACACTCATCCTGGGCTACATGAGAGACACTTGCAAAAATAAACAATTAACTTTAACGATGTTGTTTTTCTTTATACTGCCCACCTCCTGGATTGGAAAGATAGTTTAGCAGTTAGGAGTGCTCTCTCAGAGAACCAGTTTGATTGTTGGCTCCCAACACCCTTATCAGGTGGGTTTTTTAACTGCCTTTATTTAACTCCAGCTACTGGGGATCTAACACCTGTCCTCTGTAGGACGTTTGCACAGACACTTTGATAAGAATAAAATTTTTAAAATGCTTTCTCTCCAAAGTCAATCGTTTTGTGTTTCGGGTCGGGGTTGGGGTTTCTCTGTGTATTCCTGGCTGTCCTCGAACTCAAGGAGATCAGCCTGCCTCTGCCTCCCAAGTGCTGGGATCGGCACAGGCCAGCAGAGGCAGTGGGTAAAGTGGATCTCTGTGAGTTCCAGGCTATCGTGGTCTACAGAGAGAGTTCAAAAACAAACAAAAAACTGTGTGTACGTGAGATGGTGAGGATACACTCCAAAGCAACATAAAGTAGGAGAAAATTCGACAAAACAAGCACAGGCGGCCACCATAATGGAGGAGAGCGACAAGGTAGACCTGAGTTTTTTCTGGCTCCGAGAACGGCGCTTGCCTCGCTAGGGGGCGTAAACACGGCGGAAGTGCGCAGGCGCAGCTCCTCCCCGCGCGCACTATTTAATCCCAGAATGCCTCTGTGTCGCACCAGAGTCGCCGCACCGTTTGGAAGCTGAGGGGGCTGGTACGGCGGCGTCAAGATGGCGGCGGCTGTGGCGGCGGCGGCCGCTGCTGCGGCCGCGGCTGCATCTTTTCAAGTGCTGGAGATGGAGAGCATGGAGACTGCCGTCGCCGGTTCCGCGAGCTTGGCCGCCGAGGTCCGAGGCAGCGGCACGGTAGACTTCGTGACCGGGCCCGGCATCTCTACCCTTGTCGACACGGGCGGGGGCGATCCGGGCCCGGAGGCCGAGGACTTCGAGTGCAGCACTCACTGCTCCGAGTTGTCCTGGCGGCAGAACGAGCAGCGGCGTCAAGGCCTGTTCTGCGACATCACCCTGTGCTTCGGCGGGGCCGGAGGCCGCGAGTTCCGAGCCCACCGCTCGGTGCTGGCCGCGGCCACCGAGTACTTCACGCCCTTACTCTCGGGTCAGTTTTCGGAATCGCGCTCGGGCCGGGTGGAGATGCGCAAGTGGAGCTCGGAGCCGGGACCCGAACCGGACACGGTGGAAGCCGTTATCGAGTACATGTACACGGGGCGCATCCGAGTGAGCACCGGCAGCGTGCACGAGGTGCTGGAGCTGGCCGACAGGTGAGAGACGGTGGGCGAGCGCGGGTTGGGGGGGGAGGGGACCCGTGTCTGTGGTGCCAGCTCCCTCATTATGCCCGCGGCGGGACAGCCACCGCGCCTGGCACTGAGGATGCCCCCTGAGAGTCTAGCTTGTGCGCATTGCACCCCTGAGCGCAGATTTCAGGTGGTAGGGGACAAAGGCGATGAAAAACGGTGGGTAGTGTTCGACTCCTGTGATGATGACATTTAAAAAAAAAAAAACAAACATAAACGGTGAAAGGCTAGCTACAGATCGGAGGAAATGTCATTTAAACCGACCTCGCAGTGGCAAGAGAAATTGGCCGTACAAAAGGGAATGGGTGCACGTTACAGGCTTCCCAAAGGCCGCAGTCAGGATCCAGGCTGGCTTAGAGAAAGGACGTTAAAAGAAAATCCAGCGATTCCGGATATGCTGGCTTAAAGAGTGTGTGAAGAATGTTTGGATTTTACTGAGTGTGATGGGTGAGAAGCTGGGTAGAGAGATTTTTCTGATTTTAATATTTAAATGTGAAATATTTAAATATTTCAAAAGTGAAAAGTGGGTTGTGGAAAATGGATTGTAGGGAGCCAGGAAGGACGCTCCAGAGGTTGGTTGGAGGCAGGTTGGAGATGCTGGTACTGTTACAAATCCTTTAACACATACCTCTTGAACGCCAGATACTGACCTCGTTAAAGTGCTGGGGGAGGGGGTATATCCAGCAGTGATCAAAACACATGAAAATTATTTTCTTATCAAACTCTCTGATGTTTAACAGCGAATATATAACATGTTGAATAATTATTACAGCTGTGATACAGAATGAGGTGTGGGGCTGTGCGTCATAGGCCCAAATGGAGAGGAGTTTTTGTTTTTTATTTCTTTGTTTTGAGACAGGTTTGCACTATGTAATGCTGGCTGTCCTGGAACTCACTCTGTAGACCAGGCTGAGAGAAACTATTTTTAAATTGGGCGCATAAAGAATGTTCAGAAATCATAGCAAAGGCATATAGGTGGCAAGGTAGTGTGTGCTTCAGGTAGAGGGAGAAAACAGCATGGGTTATATAGCTGCATGAAGGGAGGCAGGATGAAAGGAGCAAAATCATCAAGGTGGTGGGGAGGATGGATGGATCCCTTGGAACAGTGATGCTCACCCGGCCTAACACTGCAACCCTTTAATGCAGTTCCTCATGTTGTGGTGACCCCAAACATAAAATTATTTCCTTCCTAGTTAATAACTAATTTTGTTCCTGTGAATATCTGATATGTAGGCTATCTGATATTTGACTCCTGAGAAGGGGTTGCTTGATCCCCAAAGGGGTCACAACCTACATGTTAAGAACCTTTGCCTTAAGGCCTTATGGACCTGTAAAAGAAGCTGACCTTTTTAAAATTAGAAGGCATTGAGAATGATTCTGTTTTACTTAATAAATTAAAAAACGGTAGGACAAGGTGCGGCAAGAGCTGTAGCAGAGACTAGGTCATTGCAATAGTGGTGGAGGCTTGGATTGAAGAAGGGAGGTGATGAGAATGGTGTCATCTGTGTGTATGCTTTGGGATTTATGTATAAGGGTGTTTTACCTGTGTGTATATATGCACAGTATCAGTGCTTGGTGCCTAAGGAGGGCAGAAAGAAGGCATGTGGATGCTGGAAATTAAGCCTGGATCCTCTAGAAGAACAGCTAGTGCTTTTAACTGCTGAGCCATCTCTGCAGGCCATCTGTGTTTTGAAATAGAGGAGATGAATTACTGATGGGCTTGACACAGGAATAAGAAAAAAAAATTTTTTTTTTTTCGGAGACAGGGTTTCTTTGTGTAGTGTTGACTGTCCTAGAACTAGCTCTGTAGACCAGACTTCAACTCAGATTCACTTGCCTCTTCCCTCCAAGTGCTGGGATTAAAGGCCTGTGCCGCTACTGCCTAGCCAGCCAGAAGAATTTTTTTTTTAACCCAAGCAATTGGAAAGATCAGATTATTATTACAGTGTGGAAAAATGTTGGGCATTTAATCCCAACACCCTTGGGAAGCAGAAGCAAGCAGATCTTTGAATTTTAGTCTAGCCTGGTCTACATATCCAGCTCAGCTAGGCTGGAGATCTTGTCCCACGTCCTTATATTTCAAAAGAGATGTGAAAAAATAGGGGCTTCAGAGATGACCCAGATGTGGAAAACATGCCTGCACTGCAGGCATGAGGGCATGGTAGTGCATTTCTGTAGCCCCAGCCTTGGAGAAGAGAGCAGAAACAGACTGATTCCAGTCTGGCACAGTGGGTTAGGTCCAGTGAAAGACCTTGTCTGGAAAAATAATGTGGGGGCTGGACTGACAGCCCAGTGGTTAAGAGCACTTGCTTCTCTTACAGAGGACTGAGGTTGGTTAGGTTCTCAGCCCCAACCTTGTAGCTCACAACTATCTGTGCCTACTATTTCAGTGGATCTGATGTCTTCTGACCATCAAGGGCATCAGACATACATGGTACATAAATATACACGTAGGGAAAACACTCATACACATAAAATCTCTTAAAAAAAATTAGATCCAAAAGGGTGGAGATTAATCAAGGAAAGACATCTGATGTCAAAGCCTTGTGCCTACATTCATACTCAAGCATACAAAAGATGTGGAAAAGATCGGATCTGACAGGAAGGTCACTGAGCATAGTTAGGATAACTGGGTAATCTTCAGATTGAAGGACATTGCATCTCCAGTTAAGCTGTGAAAGAAATCACAAGGAGAAACAATGTAATAAAAAAGGATATTTCCAGGAGCTGGAGAGATGGCTCAGCCATTAAGAGTGGCTTGCAGGCCTTTAATCCCAGCATTCAGGAGGCAGAGGCAGGTGGATTTCTGAGTTCGAAGCCAGCCTGGTCTACAAAGTGAGTTCTAGGACAGCCAGGGCTAAACAGAGAAACCCTGTCTTTAAAAAAAAAAAAAAAAAAAAAAAGTGGCTGCTCTTCCAGAGGGCTTATGTTCAATTCCCAGAACTCACATGGTGGTTCACAACCATCTGTAACTCCACTTTGGTGGTCCAACTTCCTTTTCTGATGTTGGCAATAGGCATACATGTGGAGCACATACATAAATGTAGGCAAAACACTAAAACATAAATATAGTTTTAGAATAGGGATATTTCCAAACACTGAAATTATACTGGAAAAAGAGCCGCCGGGCATGGTGGCGCACGCCTTTAATCCCAGCACTCGGGAGGCAGAGGCAGGCGGATTTCTGAGTTCGAGGCCAGCCTGGTCTACAAAGTGAGTTTCAGGACAGCCAGAGCTACACAGAGAAACCCTGTCTCAAAAAACCAAAAAAAAAAAAAAAAGGAAAAACAACAAACATTTTGGCTGGGCGTGGTGGCGCACGCCTTTAATCCCAGCACTCGGGAGGCAGAGGCAGGCGGATTTCTGAGTTCGAGGCCAGCCTGGTCTACAAAGTGAGTTCCAGGACAGCCAGGGCTAAAGAGAAACCCTGTCTCGAAAAACCAAAAAAAAAAAAAAAAAAAGAGCCAAGGACAGTGACACATTACTGTAACCCCAACTCTTGGGAGGCTGAGCCAGGAGGAACAGGAGTTCTAGACCTGCATGGGTTACATAGAGAAATCCCGTCTTAAAAATAGAAAGAGAGCTGGTGGCAGTGGAGGCTCAACACACACCTTCAATCCCAGTACTTAGCACACAGAGGTGGGTGGATCTTTATGTTCGAGGCAGCCTGGTCTACAGAGTGAATTCCAGGACAGCCAAGGGCTACATAGTAAGACCTTGTCACAAACAAACCATCAAACAAACAAAAGTTGGGAGCATACCTTTAATTCCAGTGCTTAGGAGGCAGAGTCAGTTGGATCTCTGATTTCAAGGACAGGCAGAGCTACATAGGAGATCCAGTCTCA
Organism: Mus minutoides; assembly: GCA_902729485.2. NCBI lineage: Eukaryota > Metazoa > Chordata > Mammalia > Rodentia > Muridae > Mus > Mus minutoides. The sequence continues at coordinate 92,610 of LR750888.1, read as the reverse complement.
AAGCCAGAAAAAAGGGTAGGCATTAGATGGAAAATAAATTAGATAGAAATAAATGCAAATTGGGGGAAACTAGCATATAATTTATAATTAAAGCCATAGAATAGATTAAGTTACTTAACAGTACACATTAAAAATCAATAAAGAAAAGAGGGCAGGTAGAGAGGCAGGAGGATTTCTGAGGCCAGCCTGGTCTACAGAGTTCCAGGACAGCCAGGGCTACACAGAGAAACCCTGTCTCAAAAAAAAAAAAAAAACCTAACTTTGCTGGCGTAGTAGAACATGCTTTTAATCTTTACACGAGGAAAAGAGAGACAGGCTATCTGAGTTCAAGGCCAGCTAGGGCTACACAGAGGGAGCCTGTCTTAAAAATATAATATTATATATATCAATCAAAAATTTCTCCATCTTTCACAGGCACCATTCCCACACCCCCACCCTGGCTTACCTTCTCCCTCTCGCTCCGGGCCCTACAGGCACCATTCTAAATGTAATGACTGAACTTAATTTAGTGATCTCTGAGGCAGGATAGGATCATTTGTCTCTGCCTACATATACATCTCTGATCTAGCTCTACATGGCACTTGGATTAGAAATAATAGGGTAAGCAGAGTCTCTTGGCTCAGCATTGTTATCCCAGCTACTTGAGAGACTGAGGCAGAAGGATCACACGTTAGAGGCCAACCTGGGCAACTTATTAGATCCTGCCATAAAAAGAGAAGATGGGAGAGAGGGGTTGTATAGTAGAGCACCAAACTACCATGTGTGAGGCCTAAGTTGAATCCTTCTTAGGGTTTCCATTGTTATGAAGAGACACCATGATCAAGTCAAACATTTAATTGGGACTGGCTTACAGGTTCTGGCTCCCAGGTTCGCAGGTTCAGTCTGTTATCATCATAGCAAGAATCATTGCAGCATGCAGGCAGACATGGTACTTGAGAAGGAGCTGAGAGTTCTGCATCTTTATTTAAAGGCAAACAGAAGACTGGCATCTACAAACAGCCAGGAGGAGGCCTCTTCGACCTTAGTTGAAATCTGAGTACAGGACCTCAGAGCCCACCTCCAGAGTGACACTCTTCCTCCAACAAGGCCCTACCTCATAACAGTGCTGCTTTACATTGGCCAACCATATTCAAACAACCACAAGTCCCCATTATCATAATAAATATAAATATTATATGCCCAGCACAGTGCTTCTCATACAACAATGCCTAGTGTGTGAGAGCTATTGTTTTTATAGAGTAATGTTTCCCAAAACCTGTCTTAAGGAAATATGATTCAGAATTATCTGCTAAACATAGGCTGTAGAGGCAGCCTGGGAATCAGGTGGCCCTGGCACCCAGACTTGTCTGGGGTACTATAGACTCTAGAGCCTGGAACCTTCACTTATCACTCTCTAAGGTTGCAATGTTTCTTCAAGAGGGTTAAGAGAGGTTATCTTAATTTATCTGTATTTATAGTTAAGTAGTTATTAAGCACAATAACCATAATAAACCATTATTGAATAGAAATGGGCCTGTCATCATGTTGAATGATGGAAATGATGTCATCATGATGACATTCTTAGATTGTTTAAGGTTCTTCTCAATTAAAGGGTCTTTCTCTTTTATGACCATGGTCTCAGATTGACCACCCTTGGGCTAAGTACTACCAAATTTATGATTTGGATAAACACCCTGTTATGTTTTATTTTAACTTAAATGAATTTAGGTGGGTGGGCAATGTTCTATTAGTTACATATCAAACCACTTGACCCCAGGGAGTGGCACTATTAGGAAGTGTGGCCTTGTTGGAGGAACTGTCTCACTGTGAGGGTTCGCTTTGAGACCCTCCTCCTAGCTGCCTGGGAGCCAGTCTTCTCCTGGCTGCCTTCCAAATAAGATATAGAACTTCCAGGGGGAGGGGTAGAGGGGAGGGGATTTTCGGGATAGCAGTTGAAATGTAAATTAGGAAAATATCTAATAAACAAAACAAAATAAATATCTATCAATAGCTACAGCAAAAAAAAAAAAACTCCCAGCTCCAGCCGGGCATGGTGGTGCATGCCTTTAATCCCAGCACTTGGGAGGCAGAGGCAGGCGGATTTCTGAGTTCGAGGACAGCCTGGTCTACAAAGTGAGTTCCAGGACAGCCGGGGCTACACAGAGAAACCCTGTCTCGAAAAACCAAAAAAAAAAAAAAAAAAAAAAAAAGAAGAGCTCCCAGCTCCTTTTCCAGCACAATGTCTGCCCTCACTCTGCCATTGATAATGGATTGAACCTCTGAACCTGTAAACCAAGCCCCAATTAAATGTCTTTTAAGCTGGGTGTGGTGTTGCACGCCTTTAATCCCAGCACTTGGGAGGCAAAGGCAGGCGGATTTCTGAGTTTGAGGCCAGCCTGGTCTACAGAGTGAGTTCCAGGACAGCCAGGGCTACACAGAGAAACCCTGTCTCAAAAAAAAAAAAAAAAAAAAACCACCAAAAAGAAAAAAAAAAAGTTGTCTTTTATAAGAGTTGCCTTGGTCATGGTGTCTCTTCATAGCAAAAAACCCTAAGACACCTGCATACACTTTTTGTTGTGTGTCTGTTTTGTTTCTTGGCTTTGGATATTTGAGTTTATCATGTCTTATTTTAATGATAGCCAGCCTTTGGCAAACCCCTGAAAAAATCCTATTTCCTGTGGTTGCCTAAAAAGATGGAAGAAGAGACAAAAACTTCTGACACAGCCTAGGCTTCTGTTCTTTCTGATATTTGACCAAGCAGAGTCTTTAGGAAGTTAGTTCCTGCCTGCCTCTAGTTGAGACTGTATGGCCATGCTAGATAAAGCTTCTTCACCAAGACCCTTTCTCAATTAAGAAAAACACAAAACTGGGAGTGGTAGTGCATGCCTGACCTGTCTCCAAAAAAAAAAGCAAATAAATAAAAGGTTCCAATGACTGCAGAGGGATTAGAAAGGATGTCAGGAATGCATTTGGATTGGCGTTTGTCCTTGTATGTGTCTGTATATCTGTGTGAGAATATATTCATCTGAGTGCAGATGTCCAAGAATATCAGAAGAGCGTGTTTGACTCTTCCCACTTGAAGTTAGGCAATTGTAAGAAACTCAATATGGGTGCTAAGAACCAAACTCAAGCCCTCAAATGCCATCTTCTGGCTTCCAAGGGTGTACCAGCCATGTATGTGGTACGCAGATAAAATACCCATATATAGACAGTAGTGTTAGCATCAAGCCCCAGGTGACTCTCTACCTGCGTTGCCAAGGCAACCACCTTCAATCCCACAGCCCATCTGGCTCAGTCTCCACCCTCAGTGGTGTGATGTCATTCTCCCTATAAATTGGGAAGACACCCCCTCCTCGCTCTCTTTGTCCTCTTCTTCTCTCTCTTCTCTCCCCCCTCTATCTCTCCTCTTCTCTGCCCCCTCCCCCACCCGCTCAATAAACCTCTCCACGTGGAACCCCCTCAGCCTGGTCTGTTGCCTGGTTATTTGCCCAAACACACTGATATTTTTATCAATAAGTAGAATCCAGGCATAGTGGTGTAAGATCAAACAGAAAGACCCCTACTCCAAATGCAGGCTGTTCGCACACCCCAGGAATCATGAGAGACCGTCTTGATGCAAACTGCAAGAGGCGGAGCTCCAGGACAACCCGTATCCCACGCAGGAGACAGGGGAGTCGACCACGAGGCCCAAAAGTTAGGGGTTCATATAGGGGAAGGGTCAGGGGGAAGGGAGAAAGATGGCGTGATCATGCTGGATTGGTAGATTCAAACATCAGCATCAGCAAGTTATTATTCATCAACAAGCAGTATGTGCAGGTCAGGATGTTCGCTAAAACTTCTAGTTAATCTCAAACCTAACAGTAAACAAGGGGGAAGAGAGAAACAAGGAGGCGCCAACTTTGTTCAGACCAGATGGCCCCTCACTCTGCCTGATTGTCCTTGTATTCCTTTTTTATCTATCAGTTCCTGGAACAGCTCGGCAGCTTTAGGGCTGACTTATCCAGGCCTGTCCTGGCTCAGACCTTTGTAAGTTCTCTAGTACAAACTTTTAGCATGAATTTTATTTTAAATCCCTTTAAGTGGCACATGTTTTTTTTTTTTCCCCTCGTTCTAGTCAACCCCGCTCATTCCAGCCAGCCCCGCTCACTCTGGTCGCCCCCCGTACGGCCCCGCTCACTCTGGTCCGTCTCTCCTCTCTCTGGTCCAAGGATTCATTTATTATTATTATTCATAAGTATGCTGTAGCTGACTTCAGACGCACCAGAGGAGGGCGTCAGATCTCATTACGGGTGGTTGTAAGCCACCATGTGGTTGCTGGGATTTGAACTCATCACCTTCAGAAGAGCAGTCGGGTGCTCTTACCCGCTGAGCCATCTCACCAGCCCTTGGCACATGTTTTTAATTCCAGCACTCGGGAGGCAGAGAAAGAAAGATGGATCTGTGTTCTAGGACAGCCAGAGTTAGTGAGACCCTGTCTTAAAAACATAAAAAAGATGATTAGAACTACCACTAAGCTATCCCTCCAGTTCCCTTTTCTCATTTTCTAAAATTTTGAAATAGGGTCTCACTAAGTTTCCCAGGTAGGCTCTTACCCTGTGATTCTGCTGTCTCAGTCTCCTGAGTATTAGGACTAGAGGCTCATGCCTGTAAATGTATTACTGTATCTCTATGATATATGGGTACCACAGTGCACATCTGGAGGTAAGAGGAGAATTTTGTGACATGAGTTTCTCTTCCACCTCAGCATGGGTCCTAGGGATGGAAAGTCTCTTGGCTTTTTCTGGCAAGTGCCTTTACCCACTGAGCCATCTGCATAGAGAGACCTATTTTAAACCCTTCCTCCTAAAAAATACTTTCCAGCATACTGTTTGCTAATTTGCAAGGGGAGGGTAGTCTTTTTCCAGGCTTTTGTTTATAAGATTAATCCTACCATTTTAATTTGTATAATTCAAGTACACATACAACTATATAAAATAAATATTCCAAAATCAATCTTTTCTCTTTTTTTCTTGATTCTAGATTCTTACTGATTCGTTTAAAAGAATTCTGTGGAGAATTTCTCAAGAAAAAACTTCATCTCTCAAATTGTGTGGCCATTCATAGCTTGGCCCACATGTATACCCTGAGCCAGCTTGCTCTCAAAGCTGCAGATATGATACGGAGAAATTTCTATAAAGTCATTCAGGACGAGGAATTTTACACTTTACCTTTCCATCTCATTCGGGACTGGCTTTCGGACCTCGAAATTACTGTGGATTCTGAAGAGGTTCTTTTTGAGACCGTTTTGAAGTGGGTTCAGAGAAATGCGGAAGAGAGAGAGAGATACTTTGAAGAGCTTTTTAAATTGCTCAGATTGTCCCAGATGAAACCCACCTATCTTACACGGCATGTCAAACCAGAGCGGCTAGTGGCCAATAATGAAGTTTGTGTCAAGCTGGTGGCAGAAGCAGTGGAGAGGCATGCTCTCAGAGCAGAGAATATACAGTCTGGCACACTGCAGCAGCCCACTTCACAAGTCTCAATGTTACCTCGCTATGGACAAAACATGGACGTAATCATGGTTATCGGAGGTGTGTCAGAAGGAGGAGACTATTTAAGTGAATGTGTGGGATATTTTGTTGATGAGGATAGATGGGTCAATCTGCCCCACATTCATAACCACCTTGATGGACATGCCGTCGCAATTACAGAATCTTACGTGTATGTTGCTGGCTCCATGGAACCAGGGTTTGCTAAAACTGTGGAAAGATACAACCCAAACCTGAATACATGGGAACATGTTTGTAGTCTGATGACCAGAAAGCACTCTTTTGGGCTAACAGAAGTCAAAGGGAAGCTGTATAGCATTGGAGGACATGGCAATTTTAGCCCTGGCTTTAAAGATGTGACTGTTTACAATCCCGAGCTTGATAAATGGCACAACTTAGAGTCGGCACCAAAGATTCTGCGAGATGTCAAAGCACTAGCCATTGAGGACCGGTTTGTGTACATTGCTGCCCGCACGCCTGTGGACCGGGACACTGAGGATGGACTGAAGGCTGTAATTACTTGCTATGATACAGAGACTCGACAGTGGCAAGATGTGGAATCTTTACCGCTTATTGACAATTACTGTTTTTTCCAGATGTCTGTGGTCAATTCAAACTTTTATCAGACAGCATCATGCTGTCCCAAGAGTTACTCTTTAGAAAATGAAGAAGCAGTAAGAAAAATTGCCGGTCAAGTGTCTGATGAGATCCTTGAAAGCTTGCCTCCAGAAGTCCTAAGTATCGAAGGAGCAGCCATTTGCTATTACAGAGATGATGTCTTCATTATTGGAGGCTGGAAAAACAGTGATGATATTGACAAACAGTATCGGAAAGAAGCCTACCGATACTGTGCTGAGAGAAAGAGGTGGATGCTCCTTCCTCCAATGCCTCAGCCCCGCTGCAGGGCCACTGCTTGCCATGTCAGGATCCCCTACCGGTACTTGCATGGCACACAGAGATACCCCATGCCTCAAAACTTAATGTGGCAGAAGGACCGCATCAGACAGATGCAAGAGATACATCGGCACGCCCTGAACATGCGGAGAGTGCCAAGTTCCCAGATTGAATGCTAAGCTCGCCAGCGCTTGCAGCTGAAAACTGTTCTCCCTGTTCTGTGAGGCTGGAGATGCCTGGACTGTTACTTGGAAAAGTATGTCAATGACTTATTTTCTACTTGGACTTATTACCCTATATACAAGAAGTGTAGTTAAAAAACAAATAGAAACTCAGTTCAATGTGGTAATTTTTGTTAGGTTGCAGTCCTGACTTTGGTTTGTGTTTGTGTGCTGGCAAATAAGATCTTATTAAAGAGAAGTGGGGGAAAGCAGGTCTAGTTACTTGGCCTTTTTTCTGCCAACCATTAACTCCTTTGTCTTAGGGACTTACATGGGGCTCTAAGCACCAGTGTTATTTGCACATTTACTTTGATACTCCTTTAAGTTTTTTTGGATTGTTTGTTTTCAGTGATACCAGTTTATGCGTTAAGTTCTCATCTGTAGTAGACATGTGCAATAGTGAAACTGGATCTGAAGGTAAAAGCACAGTGTTTGAGCAGGATCATCTCAGAATGTAGCACTGACGCTTTGCTATATCTACAAATGCTGGTTTTATTCTTTGGAAAGGGTGACAATGAGAAGTTTGTGAGTGGCACATCATCTGGTTTGTTTGGTTTCTTCCACAGCTGTTTATAGACTTGAAGCCATCATTCTGAGATGACTGTTGGGAAGGTATTAATGTTTACCCGGTTGTCTAGAGAGGGAGTTACACAGGTGAAGTTTATTTCTCAAAGAGAAGTGCTCAGTGTAGCTGAGAAAGCAAATGAACAAACATTAGAAACACTTTGAAGGGTTGTCACTGTGTTGATGAGGATGCAGTGTGCCATGACAATCAACACACGATGCCTTCAGTTCATTTTTTGCTCCACTGAATATTATATATAGACTCTTCGTCAGTTCTTTCTACAAGCAAAGCTTTCAAATGGCAAGAAAGTAACAGTTTAGAAAATACTGCTAAGAGAAGCCATGTTATTTCTGGCCCCTGATTGTCATATTTTGCCCTAGACTTCTACTGGAACTTAGAGCCTAGAATATCAAATCTGAGTACATAGTTTTGGTTTTTAAAATTTTAAGGCTTTGACATACAGCATTTAACAGGAAACTATCAAAAAGTTATATAATCAATTCGATTGTCATCTTGCAGAAAAGGTTTTTAGTCTGTACATATTTTTATTGCATTCCCTAAAGAAGTGTTTTGTTTTGTTTTTTGAGACATGGTCTCACTATGTAGCCTTGGTTGACCTGGAACTCACTAGGTAGATCAGGCTTTGGCCATATATAGATCCTGAGGGACAAGCTTCCAAGGACCAAGAAGCAGTTTCAGCAGCAGCTGCTTCTACTCCTTCCAGTTCTCTGCTTTTGTGAGCTGTGACAATGATGTTGGACATATACATTCCTCTAATTCTTTGTATTTATTATGGTTTTCTGGAGCTGCTATTTTATATTTCATATTCATGATCTTTAATTTTCATTTGTATTAGGTATATCTTTGAGTCCCATTCTCTCTCAGTATCTGTGCATTCTTTTTTGCATATGGTGTTGGATTAACCATTCTCTTTTGAGCCTTGTGTAAGTAGCTTTTGCACTGTTTTTGATAATAAATTCCTACTCAGTGCATTGGATTTTTTGTTCATATGTAGGTACTTGGAATATATAATTTCCCATTTTTCTTTAAGAATCTGGATCTAATTTGTACTTAGTCTCTGAAGTCCCTTGTGCAGGGCTTTAGACTTGGCACTCTCGCCCTTAAGCTTTTGTGGGTAATCTTGATCTTGTTCTGTGACTATTTCAAATTTTGATATCATTTAATTCTAGATACAGTATTGATAAATATTGATATAGTATTGATATATTGATAGATATAGAAATATCATTTTTTTTCTCCTGTTTTTGTTTTAATGCAAATCTCAAATTAGAGAGACCTTCCCTCTCACTTTGTATGATCTAAGCTGTATTCTTGCTAATTTTATCTTTGATGTTTTTGTTTTTTGAGACAAAATTTATGTTATCTTGGGTGGCCTGGAACTCTCTTCGTAGATCAGGCTGGCCTGGAATTCACATAGATCCACCTGCCTCTGCCTGGGATTAAAGGCATGTCCTGCCATGCTAGGCTTGATGGCTCTTTAGTACACTAATTTCATTTTCTACTTCTTCAGTTTGTTTTGTAAGTAGTTCATGGTGTTTAGTTTGTCTTTCATGTAAATTGACTGTATCTGGGACCTTTAGAAAAGAGACATTAACACATCCTCAGTTACTGGTTCAGATGAGTCTGTCATTGGTGTTTTTCTGGCACTTCTTTCTTTTCTGATTAGTCATTCTTTGCAACTTACCTGTAGATATTTTCACTCCCATCACAAACACTGTTAATGCTGGATTGGCTCTGAGACTGTGTGAATATTCTTCGGAAAGGATTTCCACATTGATATTTGATACAACCTTGACGTGATTTATTGTATTCAGTCCAAAGACATCTTGCATAATTTGATTCATAAGAGCATTCATGAAGGCTCTTCTCTCTTTATGTCAATAGCTTGTACATAAGCATAAGTTCAGCTATGATTTTCACTGACAGTGTAATGCAGACTTTGTTTCTTTAGTATTCACTTCATGTTCAAAGGTTTTGTAGATTGGAGTTGCTTTGAGCATCCATGATGTTTGGGTCCAGTGGCATAGATGCTCACTCCCTTTTTGACACTGTAGAGTCTTCATCAGATCTGTGCAGCCACTACTCAAGGATAATCATACACATAAGCAGTATATAGAGCAGATAGGAGTAAAGATAATCCCCAAGAAGCTGCATCTCTGAAAAGCCCTATCATGTCATGGACTTTGACCTCATGGAAGTCACATGAAGGAAAACCCATTTTTCTGACTTTCTATACACTCCTGAGCTTTTTATGCAAGTTAGCATTCAAGCTAAATCTTTCAACACTCAGCATAGAAGACTTCTGCTCTAGATACTGGAGAGATGGATCAGCAATTAAAGAAACACTTGCTGCAATGGGTTCCCAGGGCCCACTTAATTAACGCAGCTCACAAGCCTAACTCCACCTTCTGGGGATCTGGTACCTTTGGTACCTGCACTCACACAGGCATACCCACATTCAGACATACACATGTATACATAATTAAAAGTAAGCTTTTCATTTCAAAAAGGCTCTTGTTGAAGTTGGGTATGGCAGTATTTACCTGTAATCTCAGCATTTGGGAAGATCAGGAGTTTGAGCCAGACTAGTTAGCATACATGTCAACAACAAAAGTGTAACTAATAATAAGAATAAAAACACATAAATAAAAAGTTAACTCTTGATAGTACTGTAAATCCAATATTTTTTTTCTTTAAGAATGTTTTTACCTTCTCACACACTCTGGAATATTCTGAAAAAGTTTAAGTTCTATCATCTGTGCCTCCCTTATTCCATTAGAGTTAACTTTATTATATGATAGAATATCAGAAACACAACCAGAAACTTTGGCTGTTTACTATAACTCTAAATGCTCTTGGATTCCATACTTACTTCCCTGGAGTTAATGCTAGTGTTCTTGCCTAGGATAAGGGTTTTTAATAACTGTTGAAAATCTGCTTTAAAACGATTTTAACTTAGATTGGAGTGAGTATGGGAAACTCCAAGTCCCTTTCCACAGAAGGGTTCTATTTTCTCCCTTTCCCTAACTCTTTTGAAATGTTCATCCTTGGATTTCTTTTGGTTGGTTGGTTGGTCTGCAGCACTGGGAACTGAGCGCAGGGCCTTGCACATGCTAGGGAAACACTCTACCAACTGAGTTGCTCCCCCAGCCCTTTCTGTAGCTCCTTTCATAACAAGTCTCGGCATCCTAAGAGGCACTCCTTAGTTGTAAACGGTCTGTGCAACTAACAGTCTTTGAAGCTCTGTGAAGGAAGCTTGCCTTCTCTCCTTCCACAAGTCATTTAGGATCTCATCAGTATGCCAGCTTTCTCTGGGAAAAGGTTCATGTATTTTGATTTTGGCTTTTTGGTCCCAGAGTTGTATTTTGGGACAGCCACCATTAAGTTGTTATTAGGGCCATCTTTTTGTTGTCTTTTCATTTCATGGCAGACAATATGACTCCTAACTTGATTGAAACCACTGTCTTTTTGACTCAGCAGGCAGCCTAGGCCTTGGCTGAATGAAGGGGTAAGTCCTTCCTTGCATGATGGTGTGCAGGTTTTCCTGACTACCAAGTTTCTAATTTTCATATGTGAATTCACGTGTGTGGCTTCACCACCATAACTTGCCTCCTAAATACTCTTAACTTGTTAGGAAGGAAAGAACCTAGACTTGCTTAAATCTGTTCAAGGCTGACATTCTGAAATTTTAAACGGACATAATAATAATAATAATAATAATCGTGCAGGTTTAATGTGGCTCTTTGGGAAAGAAATTTCTTTTATGAAAACAGTTTTTTAAAAAGCCAGCTTTTTAAAAGCTTATTCAAGTGAACCTTTGTTATGTTGCTTTTGTTTTCTTAGTTGGAAAGAGAGGTGTCAATTACATCAAAAAGTAAGGGTGGTCCATTATTATGAGTAAGGCTAACTTTCCACATTATAATGGGACCCTTCCTATCTTCCTTTCAAACTGAGAATGTCAGTCATGAGCTTTTAAGCGATCATCACTTGCAGCTGTTTGCATGATTAGTCTTGTGTATCCTGTTAGCTTTGCTTTTCTGTGCCAGTTCAAAATAACATTTTTGCTAAGAACATTTAAAATTAACTGATATCAGTTTTGTTTTGATTTACCTGGTTGTGTGTAGTATTTCCAGGACCAAAAATTTCCTTAAACTACTGAACTTAAAAGACTCTCGGTCTAAAAAGCCGGAGAGCCCATTTTTGTGCTTTAATCCTGTCATGACTAGTAGGCAGGCTCTTGTGCACACTTTCCCCTCTCTGACTGCAGCATGTGTGTGTTTGAAATAGTTCCTTCTCTGCTTCACGATTCTAGTGTCAACACTATAAGTAGACTGGAGCTGTGTTACATATTTTAGCTACTCAGAATAATAAAGTACACAGGACCTTGAACTAAACTTATGTGCAAAGGCCATATTAGCCACGTTTCGTGTCTTTGAACATGTATGGTGTTGTGAAACAAATATTATTCTTCTACACTAGAAAAATCCGGTGCTTCAACCTTAGAATATTTGAGCAGCAATTCAGTCTGTTCTCAGCCATCAAACATTTTGGCACAGCTTATCATCTGTTACTTTCTTGATAAAAGTCAATTTTGTTGTTTTACTTACAGCAAATGTTCTGGTGATTGAAAACCAAATAGTTATGGAGGGTTGTAATACAACAATAGTACGTTTACAAAGTAGTCTTTTGCTGCAAGGACTTCACTTAGCCAAATTACTGCTCACTGCAACCCTCACAGAGCTTCCCGCTTATAACTCTGACCCTTGCTAGGAGGGCGGGACCTTGAAGCACCTGTTAATCTTACCCCTCCTGCTTCCTGCACTTGTGAAATTCAACGCTTGCTAGGTGTTTGAAGATTTTACCATCTGTGAGCTGGGGCTTGTTGTGTTACTGGTAAGATAAGTATTAGTTTATAAACAGTTTTTTTTTGGGGGGGCGCTAGTGGTACCCAGGCCCCTATGCAAGATATAATCTTGATTATCTCCTTTTATGTTAGAGGAGATGTATTTAGAACACTCTAAGATATGTTTTATGTTCCTGAAGCTATCTTGCTCATGTTTAAGTTACTAATTGTTGAAATGTAAGTTTTCAATAAACGTATTTCTTTAGAGCTGCTTTGTACTGTGTGGTTCTTTTCTTCATTATCCACTGTTGAATGTAATCACCTTCCTTACTCCCTCATTCATCCAACCCTTGCTTCCCTTAAGTTGAACATTTTCCAGTACTCTTACAAGTTTAAACACTGCATTTATTTAAAAAAAGAATTAATTCTTATTGCTTAGACTTTTTATTAGCTAAATGAAGAGGCTCATACAGGTAGGGTACTTGTCGAAGCGGAATACTTTACTTCATCTCGCAGTGCTAATCCCGTGAAGTTGTCCCGTCTAGCTGCATACTCCCCAACATTGGCTAGCCCTGGTACCACGCAGCAGCTCAGAGCACTGCGGTATATGCTCATGTCATGAGCGTCATACCACTCATCGGTCTTTTCATCATAGCACTCAACATTAAAGGTGGTGGTAAAGCCATTAAAGCCACCCACCACAAACAAGAGGTCGTCCACTACCTCGATCCCAAAATTGCTACGAGGGTTAAACATAGTGGGGATCGTGCGCCAAGTATTAGCCACTGGGCTGTAGGCTTCTGCACTCCTCAGTCGATTGGCTCCATCAAAGCCACCTACCTGTGAAGAGCAAAAGAAACAAGGTTGACTGCTATCCATTGCTTCTGTTCACCAAGGAAGCCCTTGTGGGGAGGACCAGTGACACTATGCCTCTTTTCAAATGCTTGCCAGTGATAGGCTATTAGAAGAATCTAAGGGTGCCACTTTATCATTGTACAATAAAAACTCACTGCGTGGGCCGGGCGTGGTGGCGCACGCCTTTAATCCCAGCACTCGGGAGGCAGAGGCAGGCGAATTTCTGAGTTCGAGGCCAGCCTGGTCTACAAAGTGAGTTCCAGGACAGCCAGGGCTATACAGAGAAACCCTGTCTCGAAAAACCAAAAAAAAAAAAAAAAAAAAACAAAACTCACTGCGTATACATGTTCCCCGTAAGCAATTACACCTATTCCACTCCTCCTGCTCCTCATGGGTGCAATGACTGTCCATTGATTGCTCTCGGTGTTGTACACTTCTGCTGTAAACAGGCATTCGTTTCCATTAAACCCACCACATATGTAGACCTGTGTGGAGAGAATTCAGGATTGCTAAATTATACTGGGGAGTAGACAGAAGACAGGTGCAGGGCAGGGAATACATTTTTTGTTTTTTTTTTTTTTTTAACTTGAAGAGCTATCTTCTAAGGATGTGGACAGGACATGGTAGCTGTCCCAGCCTAGACCTTGGCCAGTTGCAGGCTAGCTGGTAGACATGATCAGGGTCAACTTGCATATTATTTTATGTATATGTTATTTATAGGTGTTTTGCCTACAGTTATGTCTGTGCACCACCTTACATGCAGTGTCACTGAAGGCTAGAAGAGGGTGTGAGATCCCCTGGGATATAGATGGTTGTGAGCTGCCATGTGGTGCTTGTAATTGAACCCAGGTCTTCTGGACGAACAGCCAGTGCTCTTAACCACTGAGCCATCTCTCCAGCCCTTTCCCGTGCTTTTCACCATGTAGACCAGGTTGGCCTCTCTCCCTCAACCTCCTGAATTAAAAGCCTATACCACAGGGCTGGAGAGATGGCTCAGTGGTTAGGAGCACTGACTGTTCTTCCAGAGGTCCTGAGTTCAATTCCCAGCAACCACATGGTGGCTCACAACCATCTGTAATAGGATCCGAAGCTCTCTTCTGGTGTGTCTGAAGGCATCACATATATAAAAATAAATCTTTTAAAAAAAAAAAAAGCGGGGCTGAACGGGGACGGCTGGAGCGAGCAGGGACGGCCAGAGTGAGCGGGGCAGACCAGAGCGAGTAGGGTTGACCGGAACGAGGAAAAATAAAAAAAAGAAACAAAGGCCTATACCACCACACCTGGCTTTCTGAGTTTTTCTCCCCCCTCAATTACATTTATTTGGATGCACACATATATCTTTGCCAGGACATGCATATGGAGGTAGAGGACAACTTGCAAGAGATCTCTTATATCTCCTAGATACTAAGGATAGAAGTCAGGTTATCAAATTTGAGACACCCAGAGGATCACTTTTTAAAACATTTTATTCATGTGTATGGATGTTTTGTCATTATGCCTCTCTAATACAACCATATGCATGCCATGTCCTCAGAGGCCAGGTGGTGTTAGATTCCCTTGTGTCTTAGGGTTTTATTGCTGTGAACAGACATGTCCAAGACAATTCATATAAAGGGCAACATTTAATTGGGGCTGGCTTACAGGTTGAGAGGTTCAATCCATTATCATCAAGGCAGGAAACAGCAGCTTCCAGGCAAGCATGGTGCTGGAGGAGCTGAGAGTTCATCTTGTTCCAAGAGCAAACAGGAGAAGACTGACTCCCATGAAGTTAGGAGGAGGATCTCCTTGCCCTCCCCCACAGTGACACACTTCCTCCAACAAGGCCACACCTCCTCATGTGCCATTCCCTGGGCCAAGCATATTCAAACCACCACATTCTACTCCCTGGCCCCCACAGGCTTGTTCAAACACGAGTCTATGGGGCCATGCCTAAACATAGCATAATGCAAAATAGATTTAGTCCAACTTCCAAAGTCCCCACAGTCTATAGCAGTTTCAACAATGTTAAAAGTCCAAAGTCTCTTCTGAGATTCATCCAATCACTTAACTGTAATCCCCAAAGCAAGCCAGGAAACCAGCTGGACAAACTCCAAACTCTGCATCACCATGACTGATGCCAAAGAGGTCTTCAGATCTTCAACTCCTTTTTCATCTTTTTTTACTATAACAAACATCATTACCTCGGGCTGGCTCCACTCCCTATTAGCAGCTTTCCTCAGCAGGTATCCCACAGCTCTGGCATCTTTAACATCTTGGGGTCTCCAAGTCAACTTCAACTTCACAGCTTCATGTTCCAAAGTCTGGGGTCCAGACGTGACTTTCTAAGCTCCTCTAGCATTCTTGACCCTGGTTGACTCCATTCCACTGCCACTGCTATTCTTGTTAATCATCCCAAGGAACTGGCATCTCCAATACACTGGGTCTTCTGCTACAACTAGGCTTCACTGATAGCCTCTCATAGGCTCTCTTCATGGTGCCAAACCTCAACTTCTTTGCATGACCCCTTCAATCCTGGGCTGTCTTCCCTGGCCTCTCACAGGGCCAAGCCTCAGCTGCTCTTCAAGACACCTTCATACCTTCAAAACCTGTAGCACTTGAGTAACTCTTAGACATTACCAAGTTCAGCTGCAGCATGAGGTACAACCTGGGCTATCTCTGAAACACAGCTTCTTAGTGATCTCAGAAAACACTTCCCAGATTCCACCTCAGTGATGCTGGTCTCTTCCTAATCACCGTTAATTTCATAGCTCCAGCTAACCATCATTGATTGTCCCAGTATTTTTTTTTTCTATTTTTTGACTCTAAAGCCAGAGCCACATGGCCTAAGCTGCCTAGTTCTGCTGCTTGCTGGTGCCAGAACATGGCCCTCTAATTCTATGACCAGCTTTCTGTTTTCCAGCTCCCTCACTTTTGAAGCTTGACTGTGCAGGAACTTGCTCAGTAGATTGATCTTGAACTCAGAGATCTGCATGGCTCTGTCTCCTGAATGTTAAGATTAAAGGTGTATACTACCATGCCTGCATTTAAGTGTTTCTTCACCAAGAACTTTCTCTGTCTCAGGCTAGCCTTGAACTCAGAGATTTGCTTGGCTTTGTCCTCTGGGATTAAAGGTGTGTCCTTTTTCATGATCACTATTCCTCAAGATCCAGATCAAAAGCGTGTCCTCCATTTCTGGATTGTAGCTCATTTCAGATTAAAATCTCAAGTGAAAACAGTAACCAAGTAATAATAACACCTAGATATGACTATCCCTTATTCAACTGTAAAAGCATAAACAGTAAGCTTACTTGGGTGGAATCTTGCTATGAGGTTACCACTTCCTTAATCTGTTTTATCTCCTTGAATATAGGATTCAGATTCATTTCACTTCCTGGTGCCCCTTTATTACTTGAAAATTTTAATTTCAAATTTTATATATGTCCTTTCTCAGTTTGCTCCTTTTCATTAAAACACTCATCATAATATGCGTGAACTTTAGTGACCACACAACAGAATTTATACCAGGTTATTTTGAGACTTCCTTTGTCAAAGCAATTAATCTAAGTCTCTTCACCTTAGCCTCAGGCAGACTCTTCAGACAATGGCAAAAAACACCCATATTCTTCACTAAAATACCACAAAAAACAGTCTCTCGGCCACATACTAACATTCTTCTCCATTGAAACCCTTTTGGGTCAGCAGGCCTACACAGTTCAAATCACCCTCAGCACCACTGTCTTCCATATTCCTACTCAGATGGTCCATTAAGCTCCACTTAAAGCAATCCATGGCTTTCCAAATTCAAAGTCCCCAAATCTACATTCTTGGTCAGGCCTATCACAGCAATACCCCAGTTCCTAGTACCAACTTCTGTCTTAGGGTTTTACTGCTGTGAATAGACACCATGATCAAGGCAACTCTTACAAAGGACATTTAATTAGGGCTGGCTTACAAGTTGAAAGGTTCAATCCATTATCATCAAGGCAGGAAACATGGCAGCTTCCAGGCAGGCCTGGTGCTGGAGGAGTTGAGAGTTCTACATCTTGTTCCAAGGGTAAACAGAAGACTGACTCCCATTGTGGTTAGGAGGAGTGTCTCCTTGCCCTCCCCAACAGTGACACACTTCCTCCAACAAGAGCATACATACTCCACAAGGCCATATCTCCTAATAGTGCCACTCCCTGGGCCAAACATATTCAAACCACCATACCTTGGACCTGGAACAGACTGTTAGCTGTCATGTGGGTACTAGAACCTAATTGGGATCTTCTGGAAGAGCAGCCATTGCTCTTAACCACAGAGCCATCATTCCAGAACCTCAGGGGCCATTTTTAATGCCAGTCTATAGAATCTAAATTTATTCTCTATATGTGTACGGATTATGTGTATACATGAGTGAGTGTGTGGGTGCCAGTATGTATATATTCATTCGGAGGCCAGAGAACAACATTGGATCCTCAGGAATTATCCATTTTTCAAAACATGTATATTGTGTGTATGTGCACATATGCGCATGTGCACATGCATACACAAGTGTCTCTGTGCATTTGCCATTATGCACATTTAGAAGTCAAAAATCTTAGAATTGATTTCTCCTTATGTGGCAAGCTCCTTTACATGCTGAGCCACCTGGGTGGTACCACCCATCTAAAAAAAAGATTTATTTGGGGGGCTGGTGAGATGGCTCAGCGGGTAAGAGCACCCGACTGCTCTTCCGAAGGTGATAAGTTCAAATCCCAGCATCCACATGGTGGCTCACAACCATCCGTAACGAGATCTGGCACCCTCTTCTGGAGTGTCTGAAGACAGCTGCAGTGTACTTACATATAATAAATAAAATAAATCTAAAAAAAAAAAAGATTTATTTATTTACTATATATAAGTGCATTGTAGCTGCCTTCAGACACTCCAGAGGAGGGCATCGGATCCCATTACAGATGGTTGTGAGCCACCATGTGGTTGCTGGAATTTGAACTCAGGACCTCTTGAAGAACAGTCAGTGCTCTTAACTGCTCTGAGCCATCTCTAAAGACCAACATCCATCTTTTTATTTTTAATTTATTTATTTCTGGTACGTGGGGGGGGGCTATTATGTGTATGTGTGTGCACTGAGATTATAAGCTTGCTCGACTATATGTGCACCACATATATGCAGGTCAGTACAGGGCATCAGATTCCCCTGGAACTGGAATTACAGATGATTGTGAGCTGCCACATGGGTGCTGATAAGTAACCCAGATCCTCTGCGAGAGCAACCACCACTCATAACCACTGAGCCATCTTTTCTGCTTTCCAACTTCTTTGGTGGGTTGTTTGTTTTGAGACAGAATTTCTCACTGTCTTGGAACTTGCCAACTAGGTTAGGTTAGTTAGTCATAGGAAAATAGCGATCTGCTTGTCTCTGTCTCCCCAACACCGAGATTACAAGTAAATGCCATCATATACAGCTATTTTTGTATGGACATGCGTGCTGAGGATCTAATTTGCAAGGCAAACACTTTGCCAGCTAAGCCATCTCCCCACCTACATAATTCTCTTTCATTTATTTATTTGTTTTTGTTTTTTCGAGACAGGGTTTCTCTGTATAGCCCTGGCTGTCCTGGAACTCACCTTGTAGACCAGGCTGGCCTCAAACTCAGAAATCTGCCTGCCTCTGCCTCCCGATTTATTTTTTATTTTTTCCTTGTGAGACAGGGTCTTTTTTTTTTTTTTTAAAGATTTATTTTATTTATTATATGTGAGTACACTGTAGCTGACTTCAGACACTCCAGAAGAGGGAGCCAGATCTCGTTACGGATGGTTGTGAGCCACCATGTGGTTGCTGGGATTTGAACTTATCACCTTCGGAAGAGCAGTCGGGTGCTCTTACCCGCTGAGCCATCTCACCAGCCCCCAAGACAGGGTCTTGTTTTCCCCCAGGTTAGCCTCAAACTCACTAGGAAGCTGAAGATGATGACCTTAAATTTCTGGTTCTCCTGCACTCCCCTCCCCAGGATGACAGCTGTGTGATCCCACATCTAGAGTTACTTGGTGCTAAAAATTGAACCCAGGGCTTCAATTTGCTAGGCAACTGATCTCTACCAGCTGAGCTACATTTCCAGTGCATGGTTCACTCTTTTTCTGTTGTTTTATTTTGAGACAGGGCTTACCTCACTATGTAGCCCTGACTGGGCTGGAACTCACTATAGAAACAAGGCTGGCCTCAAACTCACGGATATTTGCCTGCCTCAGCTGGGATTAAGGTGTGCACTACCACACCCAGCCACATCTACTTTGTTTTTTGTTTGTTTTTTTTTTAAGAGTCTCACTCTTTAGCCTATCCGATAGGTCCTCCTAGAGTTATGTAGACCAAGTTTGTCTTAAGCTCTGCAGAAATCCACCTGCCTCTACCTCCTGAGTGCTGGGATTATAGTGTGTGGCACCATGCCTCGGTTTTTTTTGAGACAGGGTTTCTGTGTGCCCTGGCTGTCCTGAAACTCACTTTGTAGACCAGGCTGGCCTCGAACTCAGAAATCTGCCTGCCTCTGCCTCCCAAGTGCTGGGATTAAAGGCGTGCGCCACCACGCCCGGCTTGACAGGCAGATTTCTGAGTTTGAGACCAACCTGATCTACAGAGTGAGTTCCAGGAGAGCCAGGGCTACACAGAGAAACCCTATGTGTGTGTGTGTGTTTGTGTGTGTGTGTGTGTGAGAGAGAGAGAGAGAGAGAGAGAGAGAGAAAGAGAGAGAGAGAGAGAGAGAGATGAAACTAGAGAGTTAGCCCAGTAGTTAAGAGTACATATTGCATATTGTTCTTGCAGAAGACTGAAGTTTGCTCTCCAGCACCCACAACTGACAGTCCACAAGCACTTGTAACTCCTTTCCAGGGATCTGATGCCTCCGGACTCTAGGCACCCACGTTCTTCTGCACATCCCTTCATATGAACATGCACACATAATTTTTAAAACATTCAAAAAAAGCTGGGCGTGGTGGTGCACACCTTTAATCCCAGCACTCGGGAGGCAGACAGAGGCAGGCAGATTTCTGAGTTCGAGGCCAGCCTGGTCTATAAAGTGAGTTCCAGGACAGCCAGGGCTACACAGAGAAACCCTGTCTCAAAAAAAAAAATTCAAAAAAGATTAAAAAATTTTTTTAAATTTTATGTTCATTCGTGTTTTGCCTGCATATATGTCTGTGTGAGGGTGTCAGATCCTCTGAAACTGGAGTTACAGACAGGTATGAGCTGCCATGTGGGTGCTGGGAACTGAACCTGGGTCCATATTGAAGAGCAGCCAGTGCTCTTAACCACTGAGTCATCTCTTCAGCCCCTTTAAAACTTTAACAAAAGTATTGGTGTGTGTGTGTGTGTGTGTGTGAGAGAGAGAGAGAGAGAGAGACAGACAGACAGACAGACAGACAGACAGACAGAGACAGACAGAGACAGACAGAGAGAGACAGACAGACAGAGAGACGGAGAGACAGAGAGACAGAGACAGAGACAGAGAGAGACCTCAGAAGCCAGAGGAAGATGTTGGATCCTCTGGACCTGGATTTAAAAGAAGTTGTGAGCTGCCTGCTTCATGTAGGTGCTGGGAACTGAACTCAGGTCCTCTACAAAAGCAACAAGTACTCTTAACAACTGAGCGTCTCTTCAGTACCCTACCCCAACCCCCCAAAACAACAAAAACAAAATCAAAAAACAATCTTAGAAACTCTTAGGAGAGGGATGTGTTCAGGCTGGGCATAATGGCTCACACCTGTAGTTAGGACAGTCAAGAGGCTCTGGCAGGGCCATCACTGAAGATTCAAGGCTAGCTTTGGCTACTCCGTGAGACCCTGTCTCAAAGGAAAAAAAAAAAGTCACAGTGGCACATGCCTTTAATCCCAGCACTTGGGAGGCAGCGACAGGAGGAACTTTGGGAACTTCCAGCCAATCAGGCATACATAGAACTGTCTCAAATAAGTAAATGGGGGCTGGAGAGATGGGCACTTGTTAATTTTCTGGGTTTGTTTGAGTATTTTGTCAGACAGGGTGACAATGTGTGTAGCCCTGGCTGTCCTGGAACTCACTATGTGAATGAGGCTGGCCTCACAGAGATCCACCTGCCTCTTTATCCCTAGTGCTGGAGATGAAAAGTGTGTGCTACCATGACCAGGCTACACTTGTTACTTTTGCAGAGGACCCACAGTTTGATTCCCAGCACCCACATGATGGCTCACAACTGTCCATAACTCTACTCCCAGGGATCTGATGCCCTCTTCTTATCTCCCTGAGCACCAGCCATGCCTATGGTGCAAATACATATATTCAGGCAAAACATTCATGCACATAATACAATTTTTAAAAATCGAATAAAAATAAAAACTTTGCTAGTGAGATGGTTCAGTGTGTAATGACACTTGCCACAAAACCTTAAAGACCTGAGTTTGTCCCTGGATCCCACCTAGTAGAGGAGAGAATCTACACCTGCAAGTTGTCCTCTGAGCCCCACATATGCTCAGCATGCTCTCCCATCAGAAAAAAAATTAAATATATGTATGGAAAATGTATAGATATTTCTCATAGTTATCAAAAATACAGTATGGCAAATAAGTGTTTACATAATGTCAGGTATTATAAGTAACCTGAAGATAATTGACGTATATGAGAGCAGAGTAAACATCAGTCTTCTTTGAGATAGTCTTCCTGCATAGCCCAAGCTGCCCTCAAACTACAGCAATCTTCTTGTCTTAGCCTCCCAAGGGCTAGGTTTATGGGTGTGTGCCCCCACACCCAACCGTGCATAGGCTATACACAAGCACCCTACCATGTTGTATGAGCCTTGAGCATCTGGATGCGGCTGTGTACAGGGGACCGTCATCCAATCTTCAGTGGATACTGAAAGACAACTGGGAGTGTTGCCATTCTGTCTTCCAGCCTCATCCCCAAAGGATGAACAGTATCCATCTTCCCCTTCCACCCTGGCTCTTTACCTTCCCGTAGAGCGTTGTGGCGCTCGCATCGCTCCGCTGCTCATGCATGGGGGCAATGAGTGTCCATTGGTTGGTCTCTGGCTCGTACCGTTCAGCAGTGTTGAGTCGCACGTAGCCATCAAACCCTCCCATGGCATAGATGAAATTGCTGAGGACTGTCACGCTGACATAGCAACGTCTAGAGTGCATAGGGGCCACTTGGTGCCAGGTTTTCTTCACAGGGTCAAAACGCTTAACACTATTGAAGTAGTCTACACTATCAAACCCCCCGATGATATAAACATAGCCTTTCAAGTAGGCTGCCCCGTGGTAGGCTCGAGGACTTTCTTCCTCACACGTGACATTCACCCATCTGTCTGCTCGAGCATCGTATGCCTCAATGGCATTGGTGGGGCTCCCGCCACTCCAGCCACCAATAGCAAATAGGATGGCATAGGGCAGGCGGGGCCTGGTAAGTGGGTTGGTGAAGTCAGAATTGGAGGGTCCGTTCATGTTCAGGTCATACATAGCCTTTAGGGCATTAATGATGACTGGCTTACATTCCTCACTGTCTTTGACATAGTCATTCATCTTAACATTATTCATGAAGTACTCAGCATGCATTAGGGCCAGACGAACCTAAGAAGAAAATACAGAAATTTATTCAGGTGAGGCCAGGATGTGGGGAAGTCCCGTCTCTTTAAGCCCTGCTGCATTATCTGCCTTTTGGGTTTCGGGGAGTATTTTGGTTTGTGCTTTTTAAAGTGTGTGTGTGTGTGTGTGTGTGTGTGTGTGTGTGTGTGTGTGTACTGGCAGAGACCAGAGGAGGGCATTGGATCCCCTGGAGCTAAAGTTGTAGGTAGTTGAGGGTCTGAGTGCTGTGAACTGAAGTCATGTGCTCTGAAGGAGCAGGCCATGCTCTTAACCTCTGAGCCATCTTTCCAGCCCCTTAGTTTGCTTTTTAAAAAAATGAAGCGGGTGCTATCCCAAACACTGTTACCTGTATGTGGGGGGTATGTTCTTCTAGCTGAGCTGCCTTGTCTGGCCTCAGTGGGAGGGGGAATGCCTAACCTTGCAGAGTCTTAAGTGTGTGTGTGTGGGGGGGGGATACCCAGCCCCGGCCTCCCCCCTCAGAGGAGAAGGGGAGCTGGAAGAGGAGGATTGTGGGAGAGAGTGTGTATTCAACTCATAGATTTTTTTTTTGTTTTTTTTTTGTTTTTTGAGACAGGGTTTCTCTGTATAGCCCTGGCTGTCCTGGAACTCACTCTGTAGACCAGGCTGGCCTCGAACTCAGAAATCCGCCTGCCTCTGCCTCCTGAGTGCTGGGATTAAAGGCGTGCGCCACCACGCCCGGCAGATGGTTTTGTTTTGTGGAGGTGGTATACATATCAAGAAATGAGCTAGACAGAAGGTATCTGAGGATAGAATTCTTGGCCACTGGTTAGAGCTTTTAGCCCAAGAGAAGCCATTTGATTGGCCAGAAATTAAATACAGCTCCATATGGAAAATAACAGTAACTAGCACCAGATAACTCCACTGAGTGCTACCCCTGTGACTTCCTTTCTGTCTCCGCTTCTGCCTTGGAGTGGGGAGCTTATCAATTGGCAACGGGGCGAAAGACCCTTTGAAATTCTGTGGGATGGCCTGCGGCTCTCCCCACACTAAGAGGCAATTTTGGCTAAAGGAAGAACTAACCACTTGAAGGGAAGAGGAAATCTGCCAACTTGGGAAGAGCAGGAGACGCCCCTCCCTCGCTAAGCATCAACACAGATCCGGGGATCTGGTATGCACCTGGCACTTTCCACCTGCTCCGGTTTCCTTTCCACAAACTCATACCGCACACCTACTTTGAGTTGACTTTCCTGTGAAGGGCTAGCAGAGCCAGGGACTAAGGCATATCTGCTCCCAAGGAGTTCACAGTCAGCGGACAATGGGGATACATATTTATACGGCAGACAAAGAGAGCAAGAGACCTATTTTGTGGCTCTTAGGGACGGTCACTCTGGGTAGAGGGATCAAATAGGATCAATTAAGTATTTGCAAAGAGTAACTAAACTTGACCTTAGGAAGTAAAACTGAAATATGTTGCTTCCTATTTTGGGGGTCGTGAGAAATCCACTTTAAAATGGCCTCAAATACTGCGTCCTCCTGCTTCACGTTGAGTTCGTCTTTCTCAATGATATCCTTAAGCTCAGTGACAGAGAGCTCCAGAAACTCTGCCGAGACTTTCACCATCTCCTCAAAGTTGTGCAGGATGAACATGTAGGCCTTCTGCCTCAGCTCAGGGCAGTAGTAGTAGTCCGTGAACTTGCAGATGCCGATACAGTTATCCAGACACAGCTCCGACTTGAGGAACTCACAGCACCCCCTAACAATGCCCATGATGTTAAACTGGTCAGCAGCGGCCAACAGCTTCTCCACGTTGTCAGGGGTGATAGGCACGGTCCGAGTGTACGCATACTCAATAATTAGCTTCATCATGTCGGGGGAAATGCCGGGAATGTTGTAAACCTTCTTCTCAGTGTTGTTCCAGCCACTTGTAAACAAAGCTCTGGGAAGGGGGGGGGGGGAGAAGAGAGAAATTAGCACGGAAACATTCCCCTCCTTTTTTTTTTATTTTTTAAAGATTTATTTACTATTATACACCCTCTTCTGGTGTGCTGTCTTCAAGCACACCATTCATGCATAAAATAAAAAATTTTTTTTTTTTTTTTTTTTTTTTTTTTTTTGGTTTTTTCGAGACAGGGTTTCTCTTTAGCCCTGGCTGTCCTGGAACTCACTCTGTAGACCAGGCTGGCCTCGAACTCAGAAATCCGCCTGCCTCTGCCTCCCGAGTGCTGGGATTAAAGGCGTGCGCCACCACGCCCGGCCAAAAAATTTTTTTAAAACAAACAAACAACCTGGGCTTCAGAGGATAGAGAGTGTATGACCCAGCAGTGAATACAACCTGGGCCTCAGAGGATAGAGAGTGTATGACCCAGCAATGAATACTTGTTGCTCTTGCAGAGAACCTGGGTTTGATTCCCAGCATGAATCCGTAGCCCTCCTCCGGCCTCCATGAGCGGTAGGCACGAAAGTATGCATAGGCATACACGCAGACAAAACATACACACAAAATTAAATCTAAATCTGCCTTCTCCCATTGCCCACCAAATCTCCCGTGTGTACAGACAACCCAGTACCAGAGTGGCCCTTACAAAGAGTTCATGTCCCCCTTGCATTCAAAAATGTCCCCGGACTTTGATGATAAGAGGAAAATACCATTCAAAAAACCAAAAGGAGCCGGGCGTGGTGGGGCACGCCTTTAATCCCAGCACTCGGGAGGCAGAGGAAGGCGGATTTCTGAGTTCGAGGCCAGCCTGGTCTACAAAGTGAGTTCCAGGACAGCCAGGGCTAGACAGAGAAACCCTGTCTCGAAAAACCAAAAAAAAAAAAAAAAAAACAAAAGGAAAAGAAAAGGCTGGGTGTGGTGACACAAGCCTGTAATCCCAGCACACCATCACACACACACACACACACACACACACACACACACACAAGTGAGTGCTCCGACGTAGGAGTGTTCATGTGGAGGGCAGAGAACTTGTGGGAGTTAGTTCTCTCCAGTTAGCTCCCAGGGATTGAATCCAGATCATCATGCTTAGCAGCAAGCACCTTTACTACTGAGCCACCGTCCATATTTAAGATTTTTTAAAAATTTATGTGTAGCCCAGTGTGGTGGCGCATACCTTTAGTGCAAGTACTCAGGAGGGAGAGGCTGTTGGATCTCTGTGAGCTCCAGGCCAGCCTGGTCTACATAGCAAGTTCTAGGACAGCCAAGGCTACACAGAGAAACTCTTCCTCATAAAACAAGAAGAAAAGGAAGGAAAGGAAGGAAAGGAAGGAAGGAAGGAAGGAAAGGAAGGAAGGAAGGGAGGGAGGGAGGGAGGGAGGGAGGGAGGGAAGGGAAGGGAAGGAAGGAAGGAAGGAAGGAAGGAAGGAAGGAAGGAAGGAAGGAAGAAGGAAGGAGAGGAGGAAGAGGAAAAGGAAGAAGAGAAGGAAGAAGAGGAGGAGAAGGAGGAGGAGGAGAAGCAGTCAGGTGGTGGTGCATGCCTTTAATCTCAGCACTGGGGAGGCAGGCAGATCTCTATGAGTTTGGGGCTAGCTTGATCTACAGAGCAAGGACAGCCAGGGCTACACAAAGAAACCCTGTCTCAAAAAACAAAACAAAACAAAAACAAACAAGCCAAACCAAAAAGAAAAAAGAAAAAAAGAATAAGCTTTATGAGAACAGAAATGTTCACCTCTTTCTTTTCCTTCCAATACCCAGCAAACCCCCAGTAAGAAAACAAGCAATAAATGACAATTATGTGTTAGGCGGGCCCCTGTAAATAGGTACATTTCTGGGTATTGAATAAAACAGAGTATTTTGCTTTTCTAAGAGGCTTAAGGACCAATGGGGCTTAGGTATCAACTTCTCTTTAGGACCCATGCTTGCCAACCTACATCCTCTGCCAAATGCAGCCCAAAGCCAGTCAACCCTTTGCTTTGTACTGTCCCCAGGGAACAAGATTTTTCTTTACATTTTAGAATTATGGAGGGAGCAGAGTATTAAAAGAACATTTTGTGACATTTTAAAACTGTATTCAAATTTCAGTGTCCATAAATAATTTGTATTAGTCCTGTCTTCTGGGCCTTTTCTTTTCTTTTCTTTTCTTTTCTTTTCTTTTCTTTTCTTTTGTTGTTTTTTGTTTTTTGTTTCTCGAGACAGGGTTTCTCTGGATAGCCCTGGCTGTCCTGGTACTCACTTTGTATACCAGGCTGGCCTCGAACTCAGAAATCCTCCTGCCTCTGCCTCCTGAGTGCTGGGATTAAAGGCGTGCGCCACCACTCCCAGCTTTTTTTTTTTTTTTAAGGCAGGATCTCACCTATATAGCCCTAGAACTCCCCATGTAGACCAGGCTAGCCTAGAACTCACAGAGATCTGCCAGTCTCTGCTTCCTAAGTACCGGGATTAAAGACAGACAGAAACATCCCGGCCTTGTTTGGCAGTTCTTGACAGAAAGGCAGAGTTGAATGGTTGCCAGAAAGTACACGGTCTGCTGAGCTTAAGCTATTTAACATCTTGGAGCTGTAGAGATGGGTCTCTTTTCAATAGAACATGGGGTTCCATGCCAAACACCTACATGGTAGCTGACAACAGTCTACAATGCCTGTCCCAGGGGACCCAATGTCCTCTTATGGCCTCTTATGGCCTCTTCAGGCGCATCATATATTTGGCCCAGACAGACATACATGCAGGCAAAATATCCATAAATAAAATGAATAAATACAAACTTTAAAAAAAGATATTTACTATCTTGTTGTTTTGATTCTGTTTTGTTTGTTTGTTTTAGAAATAGATTCTCACTCTGTAGCCCAGACTACCCTTGAACTACTGATCCTCCTGCCTCAGCCTCTCCAGTTGCTGGGATTACAGGCATGAGCCACTAGGCCTGGATTATAAACTGGTCCTTTTAGAGCCTTATCTAGAGTGGCCAGATGTGTGATTGTACACTGGTTCATGGGCCATAGCCAATGGGTTGGCTGGGTGTTCAGAGACTGGTAAAATTAGTGAGAAAGACATCTGTGGAAGAAGTATGTGTATAGATCTCTCCAAATAGATAGAGGATGTAAAGATACTGTATCCCATGTAAATGCTTATCAAAAGGTGACTTCAGCCTAGGAGGAGTTCATTAATCAAGTAGATATTCTGTGGACAGCCAGCCTCTTTCCCTGGCCTTCCTGTTATTGCCCAATGGGCCCACGAACAAAGCAGCAATGGTGGCAGGGATGGGGGTTATACATGGGCTTGACAACATAGACTTCCACTCACAAACGCTGACCTGGCTATAGCTGCTGCTGAGTGCCAGATCTTTCAAAGGCAGAAACCAACTCTTTTCAGGTCTGTCCAACTTATTTTTTTTTATTTTTTTTATTTTTTTGTTTTTTTCGAGACAGGGTTTCTCTGTGTAGCCTTGGCTGTCCTGGAACTCACTCTGTAGACCAGGCTGGCCTCGAACTCAGAAATCCGCCTGCCTCTGCCTCCCGAGTGCTGGGATTAAAGGCGTGCGCCACCACGCAATGGCATGCTGTCACCTACAAAGCTTAGATGTGAGAACAGCTCAAACCGATTATAAACACAGAGCCTCAGTGATGGAGACGCCGCTCAGCTTGGGCACCCCCCCCCCCAGGTGTACCTAAAGTAGGAGCTGCAGCTACAGAGGATGTTCTTGTGGGCATTGAACTCGAAGCCATTGACTTTGATGACCACGTCGCAGAGCTTGCCCTCAAGCCGGAGCTCGTTGAAGATCTCACAGGTCATTGCGCTCATCTTCCTCTCCATGTGAGGCTGGTGGAACCGGGTGGAGGCCGCGGTGCTCTCCATCTCCATGGCTCCTTGGGACCAGGGGAGAGAGGCTGCTCTCCTGGGGTGTTGGGGAGGGTTATGGGGGGCCCCTTTAGCCAGCTGTCGCTCCTTTTCCCTACTACATCTTTCATATAGGGACCATCAGGCAGCCCAAGTTCCAGAATCCTGGGCAGTGAGATCACTCAGGATTGTGCTCTCAGGTTCTGGAACCCCCTTCTTTTCCTTCCCCTCCCCCCCCAGAACATACAGGTAGACCACCCCACATCTCTTTCCTGGACCTCAGACCTGGGGCAGAACTGTGGCCACTAACACAATTGAGCCTTTACGGAGTCTGCTGCGCGTTCCATCTTCAGGTTGGGTCCCCACCTCCCTGCAGCATCCTTCCAAAACTCTCACTGGGCTCCCCATGGGTGCAGAGGCAGAAGCAGAGCTGATTAAATGCCATGCTGGCCAGGGTCTTCCCGCCCCTGGGATGCCTTACTGGCTTACTTTGCATGTGGTCTAGTGATGATGAAGAGACCAGTTAGGGAAGTGTCTCCTGGGTGCATCCTCTGTCCAAAATGCACTTGGATACCTGGTAGGTTGTTCTTTGCAATGCAGGGGATGAAACCCAGGGCCTCATACCTGCAGCTAAGAACTCTTTCACTAAACAGTGACCCCCAACCCCAGTAAAGACTGCACTTATGTTCCAGAAAGAGTAAGTGACAGGCACCCACACACACCAAAGCCTCATGACAGCCAGCCCACGTACAGGACCCCAGCGTCTTAGTACTCCCCTCCCCCTCGCCCCCCAACGTTTACCCCCCCCACACACACAGTAGA
>LR750888.1:19329-63484 GCA_902729485.2 Mus minutoides | reverse complement strand
GGCGGGGACGGTCCCGCGTGGCAGGATCGCGGGTGCGGAGAGACCCAGCTGTCCTGATGCCCATCGCGGCGCTCGGGTCAGCGGGTCTCTTGGGTCTCACGACAGGTAAGCAGCCTGATGAAGGCCACGGTCCTGATGCGGCAGCCCGGACGGGTGCAGGAAATCGTGGGCGCCCTTCGCAGGGGCGGAGGAGACCGCCTGCAGGTACCGGGACTTGGGGTACTGCGGGAGGGTGCCTGCCCTGCGGCCTTCCCGTCAACTGGGGTTCGCGCTCTGCGAGCCTGCGCCTTAGGGTGATCACGGAAAAACAGATTGGTTCACCTCGAAGAGCCTACCTCCCCTAATAGCCAACTTTCATAGTAGTCAGATGTGGCCCTTTTCCTGCCGCTTGAAAGCACGTGGGTGGAGCCTGTCCCTCCCTCTCCCCCGCCCCCAGTCGAAGATAGGGAGATCCACAAAGGTCTGAAGGCACCTCAAGAAAGAACCAGGATATAAAGATGCCACAGAAAATTACCCCACACTCGGAGGACTTTGCTTTCTTCAGGGTTAACTCGTGTACTGACACAGGATCACTTTTTTCCTTCTTCTGTCTCTTCCTAACCTTGCAAAGGCTTTGCTGCAACCTGGTTAGACTTACTCCACTACCCTAGGCTTGAGGCAAGGGCCAGGATAGTACCTAGTCAACCACCACCATCTATCTCCCTTTTGTCTCTTAGGTGATTTCCGATTTTGACATGACGCTGAGCAGATTTGCTTACAATGGACAACGATGTCCCTCTTCCCACAGTAAGTCACAGTTCAGCCTTCCTTGTAGGGCTCAAGATGACAAACTACTGCTAAAGAGCAAATAAAGGAGAGTTTTGTGTGTGTTTTTTTTTTTTTCAGATATTCTGGATAACAGCAAGATTATCAGTGAGGATTGTCGCAAAGAGGTGGGCCACTCCCTTCTTTGCTCAAAATTGCCTGTGGTATGCTTCTGGGGTTGAACCACAGCCTTCAGGACAGAAATCTTAAGAAACTCCATTCCTTAAACACAGTGTGGGAGGCCTGTGATCCCAGAGGCTGAGACAGGAGGATCCCAAGTTTAGGGGCTGCCTGGATTCCAGAAAGAGTTCAAGGTCACTTTGGACAAACGCTGTAAGACCTCAGAATAAAACGTTTGGAAAAGGAAGCTGTATGGGTGTTGGTGGCACACACCTTTAATCCCAGCACTCAGAAGGCAGAGGCAGCAGATCTCTGTGAGTTTGAGGCCAGCCTGCTCTACATATTAAGTCTCAGGCCAGACAAGGGTACATAGTGAGACCTTGTCTCACAAACAGAGGGAGTCTGTGTCAGAGGAAGCTTAGTGACATGCGTGATGAAACTCGGCATTTGCTCCTTACTTTCACTTGGTTTTGTTTTTCAGTTTTTCTTTTTTAAAAAGTTGTTACAGTAAAGGAGATGTCGTTTTCTTATTGGGTTTATTTTTTATTATTTTAAAGTGTGTGTGTGTGTGTGTGTGAGTGGGGTCCGTATACATACAGGTATCCTTGGAGGTCACAGGAGTTTAAGAGCGTGAATTGCCTGATGTAGGAACTGAGAACTGAACTCCAGCCCTCTTGGAAGAGCAGTCGGTGCTCTTAACTTCGGAGCCATCTCTCCAGCCCCTGCATCTAGTCTTAATCCATGAGGACAGCTTTTCCTTATTGGCTGAGACACAATGATGGGTAGTTTGTGTGCGAGCACTATGCTTACTGCTATCTATGGGATTTGCAGGAGGCTTGGATGCCAGATCTTACTGAACAACCCTCTGCTCCCAAAGGTAGAACTACCATATTACTGTCTTCGTCTAACATGCGAGAAAATAGGTGCTTAGAGAGGGTGAACCGTTTGCCCCAGGGTCATTTGATGGAGTTGCAGGTGTTGGTTTTATAGAGACTTTGTCCCAAGCTCTTTGCCCCATTTTATGCCATGCTCTTGATGATGTCATTTTCTGGTAAGGGAGCAGATGAGGAGAGTCTTCCGGATGGATGTGAATCCATTGCCGTAGGGTGTGCACGAACACTGAGAAGCCAACTCTAGAGGCTGGGCTTTTGATTTACTCGGTCCCAGGCTTGTGCCCTGAGTGGCTTTTCCTAGAGCAGAGCCAGGCTAGGCTCCTACACGTGGCTAAGCTCATTCCTGTAGATGACTCAATGACTTGGTTTCTGTTATTCACTGAGGTTACGTGCTAATGTGTATTGGTAGCTTACATTGGTTGATGCTTCCTGGGGGGTTTGTTTTGTTGACATTCTCACGAAGCCTAAACTGGCCTGGAGCTTGCTATGAAGCTGAGGCTGGCTTTGAACTCCTCTTCCTCCTGATTTCAGTTTCTGAATGCTTGCATCAGACATATCTAGCTTAGAGTTTTGTTTCTATGGTATTAAGGATTTAACCCAAGGCCTTCCAATAATTTGTTTTGTTTTTCAAGACAGGGTTTCTCCATATAGCCCTAGCTGTCTTGGAACTTACTCTGTAGTCCAGGCTGGCCTCGAACTCACAGACATCCACCTACTTGGATTAAAGGCATGTGGTACCACCTCCTGGCCCTTCCAAGACTGTTAACCTGATTGCTTGTTGTGAAGATGGCCAGGAACAAAAGGCTGCACCCTACCAAATGAGCTATACCCCTGACCAACACTGAAGCTCTTAAGACATTCCAAGAATACTCTGCTTAATGCCATGTAATCCCTGCATTTAATTCTCTTTTTGGACAGATGGACAGGCACTCCATATGAGCTCCTAATAGTCCCAGGACTACATGTGTCCATTAAAATTCTTTTTTTTTTTTTTTTTTTTTGGTTTTTCGAGACAGGGTTTCTCTGTGTAGCCTTGGCTGTCCTGGAACTCACTCTGTAGACCAGGCTGGCCTTGAACTCAGAAATCCGCCTGCCTCTGCCTCCCAAGTGCTGGGATTAAAGGCATGCGCCACCACGCCCGGCTTTTTTTTTTTTTTTTTTTTTTTTTTTTCTTTTTTTTTTCATTAAAATTCTTTATTCTGTCGATTCTTATTTTTGTCCCAAGGAGCCTCACCAATTGTTTCTGCATGACTTATGATCCCTGAAGTAGCTGTCCCAGAGGGTCAAAAGTCCTGGTTTCCTAGAAAGAAACCTTAGCTAAAAGAGGCACATGCAGATGCTCTGGAATTTTCCTAATGGTGACATTGATGGAATTGTCACCAATGTGCTGTCTCTCTAATGCCAATCTGCAAGGTCTGTTTTATGACTTTTTTTTTTTTAAAGATTTATTTTATTTATTATATGTAAGTACACTGTAGCTGTCTTTAGACACTCCAGAAGAGGGCGCCAGATCTCGTTACAGATGGTTGTGAGCCACCATGTGGATGCTGGGATCCGAACTCATCACCTTCGGAAGAGCAGTCGGGTGCTCTTACCCGCTGAGCCATCTCACCAGCCCCTGTTTTATGACTCTTATCATGTGCTGGCAGTCCAACCCCAGCCTCAGCTTCATGCATTTTAGGCAAGTGTTCCACCACTGAGCAGGACCTCAGTCATAATTGCATGATTTCCTTTTTCAGCTATATCTGTGGAGCACTTTAATAAATATTTCTTTTTCTTTTCTTTTTCTTTTAATATGCATGGATGTTTTATCAGCATGTATGTCTGTGCACCATATGCACAGAGTGCCAACAGCAGCCAGAAGAGGGTACTGGACCCCCTGGACCTGGAGTTAGAGAGGGTTGGTCCCCACCCTGTGGATGCTGGGAACTGAACTTGAACACACTGGAGCAGCCAGTGTCCCTAACTACTGAGGGGCACACACACACACACACACACACACATATATGTGTGTGTGTGTGTGTGTGTGTGCGAGAGAGAGAAGGGAGAGAGAGAGAGAGAGAGAGAGAGAGAGAGAGAGAACCCATAAAGTCAGAAAAAGACATATCCCTTGGAATTGGAGTTCCAGATGTTTGTGAGCCACCTTGTCAGTGTTGGGAACTGAACTCCGGTCTCCTGCAAGAGCAGCAGGGGCTCTTAACCTCTGAGCCATCTCTTCAGCCCATGTGTGTGTTTGAGACCAGTTCTCATGTACCCCTGTCTAGCCTCAAACTTACTGTGTAGCTAAAGATGAGTTTGAACTTCTAATCCTCCTGCCTCCATCTCTCAAGGGCTAGGCTAAGCAGGCAGCCAGCCAGGGGAGCGGCATCGCCAGCCCTTCCCTGAAGCTTGCACTTCTGTGTCTAACTCATCCGCTAATGTTTATTACTGTTATGTGTACGCTTATTTTGCCTAGACGTGTGTCTGGATACCACATATACGCCTACTGACCCTTGAAGTCAGAAGGAGGTGTCAGGTGCTCTAGAACTGGAGTTACAGACAGTTGTGAGCCACTGTGTGTGTGTGGGGGGGGCGGTGCTGGGAATCGAACTCATGTCCTCTGCAAGAGCAGCAAGCCTTCTTTACTACAGAGCTAACTCTTCAGCGCCTGCTGATTTTTGTAATCGTGACGATTGCTCTTTAAGAAAGCTCTCCACCAACGGGCTACTTCCCTCACCCACTCATTTCTTTTTCTCCCCTCCCTCTGTGTATATGTGTATATTTTGACTTTGAGACAGAATTTTACATATGTAGCCTTGGCTACATATCTACCATCTTCCTGTCTCCTCCTTCCAAGTGCTGGCATTCCAGACATTGGCCACCAAGTCTAGCTCATGTTGAGGGCCCTTAGGCCTCATTCTTAGGGTGGGTGCCCAGGAGCAATAAACTCCGGAAGTGCAGGCACACCGCACACTATATATAACAGGTAAATGTGAGCAGTCAGAAAAGCATGAGGAGAAACTTGACTTTCATAAATGGGGTGCCCCTCCATGTGAAAGCTTGAAGAAAAGTCTCTTACTCAAAGCTCGTCTTTGATGGGGTTTTGGTCTCAAGCGGGGCCGATTCGATGTGCACTAATGACCTTTCTCCTTGTTGGCTGTCCCAGCTCACAGAGCTCTTTCACCACTATTACCCCATTGAGATCGATCCACACCGGACCATCAAAGAGAAGCTTCCTCACATGGTGCAGTGGTAAGTGGCGTGGCGCTGGGATGAAGGATGGAGAGGGCCAGGCTGCCTGTGTCCTTCCAGAGCTTTGGAGCTTACATGCTTCCTTCCTGAGGGCCATGCCTCTGACCCGGCCCGGCTCTAAGGAGGAACAGCCACCTACACACGGGCTCCCTGCTGCTGTGACAGTGGGAAGGCTCAGGGACTTCTTGGGGGAGTACGTTAGAAATGCCTTGGCTTGCGAGATAAGCAGCAAGTGACCTTGTCTTGGTGTGTTTTGTTCTTGTGTCACGGATACACAGTCTGGATGATGCATAATGAACAGAGCCTTCGAAAGGCTGGGAAGTCCCAGATGAGGGGACCAGTTTCTGCCAATGGCTTTGTTGCTATGTCACTCTGTGGCAGGAGGGCTGAACTTGCTTTTATAGCTTAATGACATTATTCATTCTTGGAGGCAAACCCCTTTGACCCCAACACCTCTGTGTTGGTGATTGTGGTCATTAACTTTTCTCTTGCTGTGTGCTAAGATCCCACGACAAAGGCAACTTATGGAAGAAAGTTTATTTGGGGCTTACAGGTCAGAGGGTGAGTCCAGGGAAAAATCATGGCAGGGGACATGGCAGCAGAAAGGCAGGCATGGCTTTTGAAACTTCCAAGCCCACCCCCACCCCCACCCTACCCCTTTGCCCAGTGACACACCTCCTCCAACAAGGCCAAACCTCCCAATCCTTCTCCCAACAGTTTTTCTTTTTCTTTTTTTTTTTTCTTTTTTTTTTTTTTTTTTTTGGTTTTTCGAGACAGGGTTTCTCTGTATAGCCCTGGCTGTCCTGGAACTCACTCTGTAGACCAGGCTGGCCTCGAACTCAAAAATCCACCTGCCTCTGCCTCCCAAGTGCTGGGATTAAAGGCGTGCACCACCACGCCCGGCTCTCCCAACAGTTTTTAAATGCTTGGAACCAAGCATTGAAATACATGAGCCTTGGAAGGTTATTCTCATTCAGACCACCACACAGTGCCAGTTTACAACTTGGGGACACAACCAGACTGCCAGATTCTGATGGAGACAAGCCCTACTAAGCCTGGCCATGGTGGCCCATGTATCTCACCTCAACACTTTGGAGGTTAGGACAGGAGGAGCAAGGTTGCTCTTAGATACATAGGAAGTTGTAGGCTAGCCTGTGCTGCCCAGAACTCTCTTGAAAAACAAAACCTAGGCGAGTGGTGGCAATGCACACCTTTAATCCCAGTACTTGGGAGGGAGAGGCAGGCAAATCTCTGTGAGTTCAAGGCCAGCTTGGTCTGCAGAGTGAGTTCCAGGACAGAGAAGGCTACACAGAGAAACCCATTCTCGAAAAAGAAAACAAAAACTAAAGCCCACCAATACCCAGCATGCCTGGACAGAGCCCTGTGGGGGAGGGAATTAAGAAGCGTTCCGATCTCTCCAGTCCACTACACAGCCCTTGCCCACCTCTCCCCTCAGTTCCTCACCTTTCTTCTAAGGATGGCTCTAAGTTCTTCAGGAGATGGCTCTGTGGAACAAAATGTGTACCTTCCATCAGTGGGTGCTGCCAGAGGGGACAAGGGACAGGGCACTGGTCTTGCTAGGGTGACTGAAACGACTCGGGGTTGTGGGTTGTTCATAGGTGGAGCAAAGCCCACAGTCTCCTGTGCCAGCAGAGGATCCAGAAAGTCCAGATCGCTCAGGTGGTTGGAGAGTCCACTGCAATGCTCAGGTGAGCTCCTTGCTGCGGAAATGTTTCCACCCCACTGGGCCAAGCAGCTCTGCGGGCTGGGGTGCGGCTCCCTGGCTGAGTACTGGCCCGGCATGCTGGAGACCTGCGGATTTCGTCCCTGGCATTGAAATACAAAAATAAAGATAAAAGCCAGTCTAAAACTGTTTGACCCAGGCAGAGAAGGCAGAGGCTTGAGTAGAGTCAGTGGTTGGGAGAAGAGGAGGAAAGGTGGCCCCAGAAGCCATTTGCCTCAGGGGATGGTGTGCCAAGTGGCTAGAGCTCCTTCTCCTACAGTCCAACTCCTTT
The DNA here is from genome assembly GCA_902729485.2 of Mus minutoides. NCBI lineage: Eukaryota > Metazoa > Chordata > Mammalia > Rodentia > Muridae > Mus > Mus minutoides. The sequence continues at coordinate 56,421 of LR750888.1, read as the reverse complement.
TAAATAATGGTTTCAAAATGGACAACAATAACAGAATTCTTTTTTTTTTTTTTTTTTTGGTTTTTTTGAGACAGGGTTATAGCCCTGGCTGTCCTGGAACTCACTCTGTAGACCAGGCTGGCCTCAAACTCAGAAATCCGCCTGTCTCTGCCTCCCAAGTCCTGGGATTAAAGGCGTGTGCCACCACCGCCCAGCTTTTTTTTTTTTTTTTTTTTTTAACTTTATTTTAATTTTGTTTTTCAAGGCAGGGTTTCTCTGTGTAGTCCTGGCTGTCCTGGAACTCTGTAACCAGGCTGGCCTCAGACTTAGAAATCTGCATGACTTCGTGTTCTCTAGTGCTGGGACTAAAGGCGTGAGCCACCTCCACACTGGGTACCAACATTCTTTTCTTTCTTTCTTTCTTTCTTTTTTTTTTTTTTTTTTTTTAAGAATATTTAGTGTGTGTTACAATTAAATATATGTTTATTCAGATAAGGTGTTCACACATACATATTCTTTTTTTGTGTGTGTGTATATTTATTTATTTATTTATTTCTATTCTCTCTGTGTGTGTGTGTGTGTGTGTGTGTGTGTGTGTGTGTGTGTGTGTACATGTACAGAGAGACAAAAAGAAGAATTTAAAACTCCTTGCCTGAGGTGTTAAGGTGGTGGCCTAGTTGGTTAAAGGTGAATTCATCAAGCTTGCAGACCTGACTTCTATCTCAACACCCATCTAAAAAGCTGGGTGTGGTAGGATGTGTTTGTTATCCTAGCACTGAGGAAATGCAGATAGGCAAATCCTGGGATGACCTACTGACTGGCCAGCCAGCCTAGCCTAACCACTGAGCCTGCATCCCAGTAAGAGACCCTGTCTGTGAACAAGGTGAGAGTCAGTGAATGGCTCAGCCTGATTCCTGCCATCCCCAGAACCCATGTAAAGTGGAAAGAGGGAACCAACTCCTGGCAGTTGTTCTTGACCTCCACAAGTGTACGACGGTACACCTGTACCTATAAACATAGGCTTTCAAAACTAGAAAGTACGGTGAATTCCAAACAGTGGTGGCACATGCCTTTAATCCCAGAACTCAGGAGGCAGAGGCAGGCAGATCTCTGAGTTCAAGGTCAGCCTGGTCTACAAAGTGAGTTCCAGGACAGCCAGGGCTACACAGGAGAAAACAAAAAAGATGAATGGTTCCTGAGGAAGGACACTCAAGGTTGACCTCTGACCTCTACACTTGGGTCACAGGTAGACACACACACACACACAAATACCTAGCCCAAGTAGAAAATAAGGACTAGGAGTCAGGGCTGCTGCATTCATAACCATTTGGTCTCTTTGCAGGGAGGGCTATAAGACGTTCTTTGACACACTCTACCAGAACAACATCCCTCTTTTCATCTTCTCGGCGGGCATTGGTGACATCCTGGAAGAAATTATCCGACAGATGAAGGTGTTCCACCCCAACATCCACATTGTGTCCAACTACATGGACTTCAGTGAGGATGTGAGCCATGTGTCGGTTGGGCGGCCCAGGAGGGGTGGGCTGCCTGCAGCCTTGGTGACTTCTGCTTGCCCAGGTGGCCTCTTTGCCCTCTGCTGGGCATTTTTATCCCCTTCATCTTTCTTTCTTTGAGACAGAGTCTTGCTAAGTTCCTCAGGTTGGCCTGAAGGTCCTAAGCTTAGTCAGCCCTTTGCCTTCTGCCTCCTGAGTGGCTGGGCCTGTCGGTGTGAATCACGGCACTTGGCTTCATAGGTTATGTATTTCTTTTCTTCCTTCCTCCCTCCCTCTTTCTTTTTTTTTCCTTGTTCCGCTCGATCCCGCTCGCACCGTCCGGCCCCCACTCGTTCCGGTTGGTCTCTCCGGTCCGGTCCAAGGATTTGTTTTCTTATTATTCTTCATAAGTATGCTGTAGCTGACTTCAGACGCACCAGGGGAGGGCGTCAGATCTCATTACGGGTGGTTGTAAGCCACCATGTGGTTGCTGGGATTTGAACTTATCACCTTCGGAAGAGCAGTCGGGTGCCCTAACCCCCGAGCCATCTCACCAGCCCTCTTTCTTTCTTCCTTTCTTTCTTTCTTCCTCCCTTTCTTCCTTCCTTCCTTCCTTTCTTTCTTTCTTTCTTTCTTTCTTTCTTTCTTTCTTTCTTTCTTTCTTTCTTTCGGAATAGGGTCTTTTTATATAGCCCTAGCTATTCTAGAACTTACTGTGTAAACCAGGCTGGCCTCAGGTTCACAGAGAACCACACCTGTGCGCCCCTCCTTGACCCTCCCGGCCCCCTGCCCAGAGCTAGAACTGAAGCCTTCACTACCACACCTGGCCTGTGCTCTACTTTAAATGGACCAGTGGACCTCCTGGGCTACAGGAGACTCTGCCTCAAACAAAATCAGTGGTAAATTTTGTCTCTCTGGCCTATAACCCAGGGCTTAGCGCACGTGACCCGGAGAAAACCCTGGCCTCCTAGGCAGGAGCTCTTATCTCTAAGTGCTTCCTGTATCTGACCCAGCAGCCTTCTGGCTTCCACCAGAACGGAAGATCAGTAACACCTGGTGACCATTATTTAAAGCAGGAAATGCAAAGTTCTGTAAAAGGCCAACACTAGACTTGTGTTCCCAACTGCTTAGGAGACTAGTGGCAGGAACATTGAAATTAAAAGCTCAAGACTTGATTTCTTGAGCTACAGAACAAATTTCACAGTGATCCTCGAAAGGCTGAATAGAAAAAAAGATGTGTCCCAATGAATACCGGAGCCAGGCATGGTGGCACACTCCTTTAATCCCAACACTTGGGAACAGAGGCAGGGGAATCTCTGTGAGTCTGAGGCCAGTCTGATCTACATGGTGAGTCCTCTGACTCACTGTGTGTAGTGAGACCCTGTCTCAAAAAATGAAAGAAGGAAGGAAAGAAAGGAAGAAAGATCGGCATGGTGACATACGCCTTTAGTCTTTGCACTCAGGAGACAGAGGCAGTTGGACCTCTGAGTTCAAAGTCAGCTAAAGCTTCTTAGAGAGACCGTCTCGAAAGAAAACATTAGGGGTGTAGCTCAGTGGTACAGGGCTTGCGGAAGGCGTAGGCTAAATCCCAGTAAAGGCCAGCTATGATACTTGGGCTTCTGGGGTGGGCACTCTGTTGCACCTCCTCTCAACTTTGCCGTCAACACCCTGAATGCAGCCAAAGGCAAGACACAGGCAAATGAGTCTAGCCAGGTTCCATGGAAATGTAAAAACAGACCAAAGGCGACCCTAGTTCTCTAGCCTCTGGTTTAATCTCCAGTGTAGCTTTGAAGTTGTCTCTGGCTCTGGGAACTGTCTCTTCTCCCATGACAGACAATGGAAGGTAGGCCCCGTGGGTCCCCCTAGCCTTGTTGTCTTTCTCAGGGTTTTCTGAAAGGATTCAAGGGCCAGCTCATCCACACCTACAACAAGAACAGCTCCGTGTGTGAGAACTCCAGGTACTTCCAGCAACTTCAGAACAAGACCAACATCATCCTGCTGGGAGACTCCATCGGGGACCTCACCATGGCTGACGGGGTCCCCGGGGTGCAGAACATTCTCAAGATCGGCTTCCTGAATGACAAGGTAGGCAGCCGCTGGCCCCTCCCCTCTGGCTTCTGCGTGGATTCCTTTTCACAGGCGAATGCCTTTAATGGGCTAGATATTGGGGCCAGAGAGGAGGCACATAAGTCATGGTCTCCATCTTGTGCGCATGCGATTTCCCCTCCCTCCCCTCTCTGGGCGAGAGGATGTTGATGGTGAAACAGGATTTCATGTATCTCAAGCTAGTCTTAAACTGTGTAGCTGAGGCTGATCTTGAACTTCCAACCGGCTTGCCTCAACTTCCCAAATGGCTGAGACTACGTGAATATGCAGTCATACCTCAATTTATCTTCTCTCTTTTGGTGGACTACCCCCCACCCTGTGAGTATCTGTGTGAATATATAGGAAAGTGTGTGTGTGCACGCTTTGCTGGAGAAGAAATAAGGAACTGGGAGATGCCAGGTAAGTGCTCTGTCATTCAGTTAAATCCCAAAGCCTCAGCACACTGCCGTGCGTTTCCCACCATGGCCTGGCCCGGGGCTTGATAGAAAAGAGTCACTCCAGCCCATCATCCTAGCATACACGTGTGACTGTGTGCTCTCCATCTGTCAGGCCCCATTCTAGTCCTACAAATGCTGCTAACCCATTTAACTCTCACTTCTACGCTTTGTGTTCAACTCCTTGGGTTTTCTTGGGAGCAGGGGATCAGTTTTGTTTTGTTTTGTTTCCAAGACAGGGTTTCTCTGTGTAGCCTTGGCTGTCCTGGAACTTATTCTGTAGTCTAGGCTGGTCTCAAACTCCCAGAAATCTTTCTACCTCTGCCTCCTGAGTGCTGAGATTGAAGGCATACACACAGCTTTGTTGCACGCCTGACTCCTGTCTTGAAGGCTTGGCTGAGACGGGAGATGCCAGGGTTGAGAACGTGGTTCTATAAAAGGAAACAAAAGAGGCAGAGCTGGTGGGGAGGGTCAGAGTCCAGGCCAGGAGGGCACAGAAGAGGTGTCCTTCAGGGTGGACCTGGACAGCAGAGGCTGGAGCCCAGTGCATGCCAGAGCATAGGAAGCTGCCATGTGACACGGGGGCATTAGTTCTTATTACTGTCTGTCAGACGCTGGCCTGTCTGGTCCCCTGCCCCCCCCCCCGCCCCCACCTGTAAGCTCCTCAGGTTTTCACAAGAGAGCTGGGGGAGTGGTGCTTGCCTGCCTCTATCCCAGGCCCAGAGTACGGAGTGCAAAGGGGGACATTTGAGGGACGGCACATCTGCTTCCCTGGCAGGTGGAGGAGCGGCGGGAGCGTTACATGGACTCTTACGACATTGTATTGGAGAAGGACGAGACGCTGGACGTGGTCAATGGGTTGCTGCAGCACATCCTGCGCCAGGGGGACTGCGTGGAGCTCCAGGGCTCCTAAGGCTCAGGCTCAGCCCTGCCTCAGCCATGAGGAGACCCTGCCCACAAAGCAGTCCTCTGTGAGCACAGAGAGAAATTCAGGGCAGACTAGAGCTGCTGGGCCCTCCCACACACCCCGACTCCTTCCCCATGCCTCTGCCTCCCTCCTGCTCCTTGGAAGAGGCTCCAGGGAGACCTCGCCTGTGGGAAGGCGGCCAGTGTGCTTTCAAGTAAACCGTGGACCACAGCCTTCTAACTGCAGTGTGAGCCTTCTACAGATCATCTGGTCCAAAAGTTCTAAGAACATTTTCAGGGCTGGGAATACAGATAGCTCAATGGTGAAGCCACTGCCTAGCATATGGAGGGCCCTGGGTTCCTTCCCCAGCACTGTACGGGGGTGGGGGCAGAGAAAAAGAAAAGCTGTATGTCCAAGAAATATAATGTGTGAATCAGATGAAAATTAAAAAACAAGCTGGGTGGTGGATGCGCATGTCTTTAATCCCAGCACTTGGGAGGCAGAGGCAGGCGGAACTCTGAGTTCGAGGCCTACAGGGCAAGTTCCAGGGCATCCCGGACTATACAATCTCCCCCGTCAAAAAACAAAACCTCAAAAAGACAGGGTAGCTTCAACTCATGGTGTGGGAGTGGGATATGCATCAGGAACCATGATCCTCAGGGCACAGGAACATGTAGTGGAGACCCACAGAGCTGGGCTAGACTCACCGGCCCAAGTCGGACAGCCCGGGGCAGGAGGGGCGCAGGGAATGAGGATGATTATAGGAAAAACAGAAAAGGATGCTGAGACAAGAGATAGATGATTTGGGAGGACTGCCAGTCAATACTGCCACAGCCTCAAGTGTTTCTTTGTGTTGTGTTCTTTTTAATATCTCACAATACTGTGGGCAGCAGAGCCACAAGCTAACAGAAACAATTGCTGACGTATACACAGGACATCTCTCCTTATCGAGAGACCTCCCTGTTCCTTCCACCAAGGTCAATAGAATGTTCAGGTCCTAGCCTTGAGTCAGAAGTGTGCCTGCTATCCTTCCGTGTCTCAGCAGGCCAGGAAAGCTGCCAACAGACCCTGACCTGCTTTGACTCTGCCTGGCAGGCAGACTCTTTTTTTTTTCCCCCTCTCTTTCCTAGAAGCAGGCAAACAGCTCCCCACACGGAACAAAGTTTGAGAACAGGGGGAAAGTGTAGAAACCCAGTGTGGGTGCAGTGTGAGCCTGCTTACTGCCTGGATCCTGGAAGAGCTTCGGAGTATATCTGTAGATCTGAGAGGGTAGGGGTGGAAAGGTGTGGTCCTCACCTGGGATGGGTACAGCCTTGAAACTTGAAATTCGGTTGAGTTGAGGTGGCCTGTCTTAGACCCCCACACACACACACTTGCACAAAGGAGTCATTTGAGTACGCACTTTTCATGTCCTTGGATCGTTTTCTCCGTTTTTTTGATCCAGTGCCACCAACATAATGAAAGGGACTTTTTTGGTTTTTCAAGACAGGGTTTCTCTGTATTGCCCTGGAACTCATACTGTAGGCCAGGCTGGCCTTGAACTCAGAAATCCGCCAGCCTCTGCCTCCCAAGTGCTGGGATTAAAGGCATACGCCATTGCTGTCCAGAGGATTCTTTTTTTTTTTTTTTAAATTCATGTATATGAGTGTTTTACCTGCATGTATGTATGTGTACCAGATGTGAGCCTGGTAATTGCAGAGGTCAGAGGAGTGTGCCGGGTCCCCTGAACCTGGAGTAGCCATGGTTGCTAGCCACCGTGTGGGTACTGGGAACTGAACCTGGATCTTCTGTAAGAGCAGCCAGTGCTCGTAACCACCCACCTCTTCAGCCCTGTGAAAGGGATTTGAGGTTAGACACCCAAGACAGACTGCAGAGCAAAGCAGAAGTAATTGGTTTGCTAGCATTTTGCAATTTCAACTGTTCTCAAAAGACTGATGAGCCAGGCAGTGGTGGCACATGCCTTTAATCCCAGCACTCAGGAAGCAGAGGCAGGCGGATTTCTGAGTTCGAGGCCAGCCTGGTCTACAAAGTGAGTTCCAGGACAGCCAGGGCTATACAGAGAAACCCTGTCTCAAAAAACTTAATAATAATAATAATAATAAAAAGACATGATGAACTAGGGGGGTTCTCCCTGTGGCTCCTGTCAAAGAATAAACAGAAGGGCTGGTTCTCCGGAACCTTTTCTCTGGTCCCAATAAAGTTGTTCATGCACCCTCCTGTCCAAGAGGCTGGTTTTCCGAAGCGAGGTTTACATGTAGATCGGAAGGGACCAGGAATCCAGGGCTAATGAATACCTGCTGAATGTACATACATGCCATTCTGGGCGCTTAGACACCTGCCGTCTCAGTGACCCTGTGAGCAGAATCCCTTTATGTTGGTAGCTCAGACAGGATGAGTAACTTGCCCAAAAGCTGTAGCTAAGAGCCGAGTTCTGGGTCACTTCTCCATCTGCTGGCTTCTCAGCTTCACTCTCAGCTGTCCTAGAGTTGGTTTTTTGGGTGGGGGGGTGGGGGGAGCTTTTTGGAGGCTCTGATGACCAAATGCCAATCACTGGCCTTAGGCAGTGATCCTGTCTTAAGATCCTGGGATGTGTTAGCTTTCTATTACTATAACAAAAATACAGCAATCAACTTAAAAAAGGGGGAGGGGATACTGGGCCTTATAGTTTGGGAGGTTTCAGGGTATAGTACTTGGCGACAATTGCTTCCGGCCTGTGGTGGCAGAGTAGTCATGGTGGGAGCGCATGATGGAAATAGCCTATTTGCCTTAGGGTAGCCTGGTACAAGAGACCAGGGCCCTTACAATCCACTTCAAAGAATACACCAATTGTCTCAGTTCCTTTTCTGTTGTAACAAAACTACCTAGATGGCTTATAAATACAGTTGATTGGGCTTGTGATTTCAGAAGGTTAGAGTCCATGACAGTGGCCAAAAGAAGTGGGAGCGCCTGAGAGCCTACGCCTTGATCCATAAACAGGAGGCAGAGAGGACACAGGGGAGTGAGGTAGGGCACAGAGGATGCTTTGGAAGCCTCAAAGCCTGCCTCTGAGGCATACGCCTACCAACAAGGCCACACCTAATCCTTCCCAAACAGCACTGCTAACTGGGGACCAAGTATCCTAATATATGATCGAGTGGGGGCTGTTCTCATTCAAACCACCATGCCAATGAAACTTTCCAGTAGGCCCCCCACCTTCTAACAGCCTCCTGGGCTGGAGACCAAGCCTCAGGGGACATCCTGATTCCAAACTGTAGCACTGGGCCAGAAGATGCTGCTAAGGAATAGTGAGGAGTCGGGATGTGGCCTTGTCATTTTCTGGAAAGCCCCAGTCTGCTGAGAAAGCACCGGGGGGGGGGGGGGGGGGGGGGGGGGGGGGGGGGGGGGGGGGGGGGGGGGGGGGGGGCATCTCCATTACTGTGTGCAGAATGAGTCAGGCAAGTGAGGGTGAACAGACTGGCGGGGGAGAGAGGCAGTTCTCTCCAGGACTGGAACATCTGCAGTCAGTTTCCTTCCCTCTGGCCAGAGGGAGAAAAAAAGGAAGGTGGGAGTGTTGCAGTACTGAGGTATGTATAAACAAGTGTGATCTGGCCTGGGTGGCTTAGTTTGATTCTTGGCTTTGGAGGTTGTCTGAGGTCACGGATGCTGTTTTGCCTTCAGCTAAGACAATAAGGGACGCGAATCCTCTGCACACCTCTCCTGCAGACCCTCATCTCTGGATAATAACTCCCAAGGTCCCAGGCCTCTTTACACACCACAGGCCTCTGATTAGGCCTGAAGGAGGGAACTGTGAAGAGCTCCACCTGGCGTCTGGAGCCACAACTGCCTGACTCATGAGCCCGGGAGAGATTGCTCAGCCCTTAGGTAAAGTGCTTGCCATGCAAGCCCAAATCCCCCCAAACCATGTAACAGGCAGGCACTGCATGCACCTGTAATCCTAGCTCTGATTTGCAAACCAGCCAATCTAGCTTAATGTTTGACCACCAAGTTCAGTTGAGAGATCCTGTCTGAAAACATAGGTTTATGTAGAGGCCTGGCGAGATGGTTGAGCAGCCCAGCAGGGTGGTACACTTGGGAGTCAGGGGCAGGCAGCACTCTTGAGGACGGCCTGATCTACATAGCAAGCTCCAGGACAGCTGGGTGTACAAAGAGAGACCTGCCTCAAAAAAAAAAAAAAAAAAAAAAAAAAAAAGAGGGCAGGGAAGAGAGGACTCTGTAATTAAGAGCACTGACTGCTTTTCCAGAAGACCTAGCCTTGATTCTCAGCACCCACATGGCAGTTCACAGTTGTCTGTGATCCAGTCCTAGGAGATCCAATGGTCTCTTCCAGCTTCTCTGGGCATCAGGCATACATATGGTGTACAAACATACTACAGGTAAAAACACAAACACAGGGCTGGTGAGATGGCTCAGCGGGTAAGAGCACCCGACTGCTCTTCCGAAGGTGATAAGTTCAAGTCCCAGCAACCACATGGTGGCTCACAACCATCCGTAACAAGATCTGGCTTCCTCTTCTGGAGTGTCTGAAGACAGCTACAGTGTACTTACATATAATAAATAAATCTTTAAAAAAAAAAAACACAAACACATAAAAAACTCTAAAAGATAAAGGTGAGAGAGCCCATATTGCTTTCCAGGAGGGCCACATTCAGTTCCCAGCACACATGTAGCAGATAACAATTGGCTATATATAACTCCAGTCCCAGGGCATCTGATAGACCCTTTTGTGGATTCTGTGGGTGCCAGGCACATACGTAATACAAAAGACATACATGCAGGCAAAACATCCATCCATCCATCCATCCATCCATCCATCCATCCATCCATCCATCCATGCTCAAATACAAACACACTAATTTAAAAAAAAAAAATGGAGAAATTGCCAGGGACATTGGAACTCAGCCACCAGTTCCACACACATACAGGCATACAATAAAAACAACAAAAAGAAAACCAAACACCTATCCACTTCTTGAGGTCTTCAGTTTAACCTTTTATTGACACAAAGGAGAAAGGACTGGGTCAGTTTAGCCTTTGAGTCCAAGATCCTGCCCACCTTCCTCCCCTCAGATTAGCACCAAGTGCAGGTTTTCAAAACCCTTGAGCCCGAGCAGGCTTTCCTCTTACACAACCTTTCAATTTAGAGGAAACTTTTTTTTTTTTTTTTTGGTTTTTTGAGACAGGGTTTCTCTGTATAGCCCTGGCTGTCCTGGAACTCACTCTGTAGACCAGGCTGGCCTCGAACTCAGAAATCCGCCTGCCTCTGCCTCCCGAGTGCTGGGATTAAAGGCGTGTGCCACCATGCCCGGCTAGAGGAAACTTTTAAAGATGAAAGACCTGACCCCGGTGGCTTGGGAGGAGACAAGTGAGAAGGGTGGGCAACTGGAGCCACCCCTTCCTGAGGAGCAGGCAGAGCTGAGACAGGAGAGTGCAGGCTCTCCTCACCCAGATTCATGCCCCTGCAGAGCTGCCATGACAGAGGGGACAGGGACAGGCAGGGATGGGGAGATGGGACAGGACAGTACAAATAAAGGGCACATTTGGGAAAATGAAGGACCAAGGAGCTCACCCTTGCTGAGCCTAGTGACATGGGTGGGAGGATGGGTGTGTGGGGTCGGCAGTGGCCCCCTCCTGAACTGGATCTATCACTAGAACCTTAAGGAAGAGGCTTAGGGTTGGAAGAGAAAAATACAGATGTCTGTGCTGAGAACCGGAAGCCATGGCCCATGCATGGAAAGACCACAGTAGTCTCCACTGATATCCAGTGACTCCCAGAGTTACTCCCCCTGAGGGAGCAGGGGCTGTTAGCAGGCCAGCTCCATGCCCACTGCCCTCCCCCCCCCAGCCGAGAGGCCTTTGTGTCTGAGGTCAGGCCTGACACTCTGGCCCTCAGAGCTCCTCATGGACCCGCTCCTGGTCCTCATCTGACTTCAGCTTGAGCTCCTCAGCTGTGATCTTGCCATCCTGGTTCCGGTCCTGGTTCTGAAACATGTCACTGATGGTTTTGTCTGGGTTCTGCCCAGGCATGAGGCGTCCTTTGCCTTCATTCACTTGAGCCTTGATGAAGGAGGAGAACTGGGGGAGGGGAGAGCAGAGGAGGACAAGGCCACGGTGAGGCTGTGGATGGCCTTGGGAAGGGGCCCTAGGTGTTGGTCCACATTGTTACCCCCAGCCTGATACCCAGAGGATTTGGGTCTGAGATGGAGGGTGGGAAGAGGACAGGCTGCATGCACAGTGTGCAGGAGGGAAGGTATGGAGCTCAGCAGAGGAGAGCAAGGTAGGTGGCCAGAGGGCAATGGGCATGCCGGCTTCTGGGTCGGAGTTGTTCAGCAGAGGGGAGCAAGGCAGGCAGCCAGAGGGCAATGGGCATGCCGGCTTCTGGGTCGGAGTTGTGACTAAGTTCCTGACCCACCTCTTCTGGGGGCACCTCTCCATCTTTATTGAGATCCATGTCTTCAAAAAGGCTAGTGGGAGGATCCTGGTACCACACAAACAGGTAGCCTGTGGGCAGGCCATCCTCTCGGGATACCAGCTCCACCTCAAATAGCAGCACAGCACTGCCAGGGACACCCCGGGCTGGAGAGATGTTGGAAAAAGAGAACAGAATTCCAGTGAGGTTTGAAGCTTAGCCTTAAACGCAGGCCTCCATTTTCTCTTACGGAAGGGGCATCGGGTGTTTAATCATCCTAAAGGTTTCCCTGGTCCCACCCACCTGAGATGGATAGGGTCAAACCATGGGAATAGACTTAGAATCTGTTTCTCACCTCCATTCTCCCCATGAGCCAGGTGTGGGGGCACAATGAGCTGCCTCCTCTCTCCTACACACATGCCCTGCAGGCCCCTGTCCAGACCTTCGATCACTTTGTTGGCTCCGAGGGTGATCTCTTGAGGGGCCTCATAGTCGTGGCTGTGGGGAGAGTGGATTCCCAGGTCAGCAGCAGGGGCGGGCGACTGAAGGCTCGTCTCTTTCAATATCTTTTATCATTCTAGAAGGGCAGTTCTCACTTCCTCCAGCTTTACACCCCCATTTCTCTGCTTCTCACACCCATGGCTCCCCGAGGCTCGGTGAGATGGAGAGTAAGAGACTGTGAGACCCAGAGACAGGAGAAGGAGCCTAGCAAGCTCACCCACACCTAAACCCACCATCTGCCCAGCCCTGGCCCTGCCCAAGAACCCACGATGAGAAGAGCCTGGTGCCGTCCAGCAGAGAACAGTTATAGTGGTAGCGAATGAAGTCCCCGATCTTGGATGTCTCATTGCAGCCCTCAGGAGGCCGGGACAGCGTCTTGATTTCCACAGGATCCGAAGGGTTGTGGAAATCGATGACGTGGACGTCAAAGATGAGCACAGCCGAGCCAGGGATCTTATCTCCTGGGGCCAGATGGGGCAGTTAGCTGAGGGCTCTGGGTGGGGGGCTTCTCACTATCTCCGTGGGGCCTGGGCTGGATACCCCTTCCCAATCTCAAGAAACCATGCAAGGTCAGATGGCATATTCCAGAATAGGTGCTTCCTGCTACCTACATCTTGCTGTTGAAGGAATGGGACAAGGGACAGGAAAATCCTTCTCCACCCAACACCTTGCAAGCTCCTGGTAACACCCTGTGATGAGTGATGCCCAGTGCATTAGTGAGGAGCTGGAGGCTCCCAGAATCTCTAATGTAGGCCTCTTTGCTCAGTGGTGCTAAGACTCTTTATCCTTAACTATTCTGTCCCCAAAGTCAGGCTTGCTCTCCTTCTTCGCTGTGGGTGGGGGTTAGGGGAACAGCATAGAGTCTCCCTGGGTAGGGATCCAATGGGTGACCAACCGAGTATAAGCTTCACATGTTTGGGCAACAAGAGGGACAGCAATCTCAGGGGTACACTTCAGGGGAGCAAAAGGGTGGCCTGGGGACCAAACCCTACCTGTCCCATTCTCCCCGTAGGCAAGGTGAGGGGGCACAGTAATCCTCCTTCGTTCCCCTATGCATGCGCCTTGCAGCCCCTGGTCCATCCCAGGGATGATGTAACCCTGCCCAACATAGGTATTGTAGGTGTGGTTTCGGGAGTAGCTGTAATACAAGGGAGAGGATGGGGAGGGAGTCAAAGGGGCCTCACCCCTTCCAAGCAGTTCAGAGTGCCCCTCAGTCTCTACCCTCCCACCTCAGGACACCCCCCTGACCTGGAATCAAAGAGGGTACCATCCATCAAAGAGCCATTGTAGTGGTAACGCATGAAGTCCCCCGCCACAGCTCGCCGGACACAGCCCTGGGGCAGTTCCAGAGTCTCCAGCTGGACTGTGTCCTTCGGGTTGTGGACATCCAGCAGCAGGACATAGAAGACCAGGGAGGCCTGCGAGGGTATCACAGTCCCTGGGGGAAGGCACAGGGCTTGAACCATTCAAGTGGGGAGCAAGCCCAGGCACAGCAAGGGGCCTCGTGCAAAGGGACCTACTCTTTTGCCTATTCTCCTCCTCTAGGTTGTCCTCAGAGCCATCACCAACCCGTACTGAACTTCTATGTGAATCAGAATAAAGCAATCCTGTCTAGGGAGGGGAATTTCATCTCTACTTGCTTCCCTGGCTGGCTGCCCTTGGACAGTATACAACCTGAACACTTCTATGTGTGGAGCCTGGCTCTTCCTCTTCCGGAGGATTCCCTTACCATAGCCTTTCTCCCCATAAGCCAGGAAGGGAGGGATGATGATCTTTCTTTTCTCTCCAGGGCACATGCCCAGCAGCCCCTGGTCCATGCCTTTGATCAGCCAACCAGAGCCAATGTAGGTGTCATAAGTGCCTCCCCTACTGTAGCTGCAGACAATAAAGCAGAGAGGCTGGAGGCGACAGAGGCAGGGCACACCAGGGCTCCCTTCTCTGGCTCCCAGTTCCCAACACCCTTAGGACTGCTCCCAGCTTCTACCTGTTGTCAAAGGCAGTGCCATCCAGCAGAGTGCCGTTGTAGTGATAGCGCACAAAGTCACTGTTCTGCACCATTCGGGGGCAGTGGGGAGGGCGCAGGAGGATGGTCGTCTGCACCGTGTCTGCCTTGTTCCACACGTCCAGCAGGACCACGTCAAAATAGAGGGTGGCATCAGGGGGGATGAGGCCCGCTGTGGGGAAGCAGCAGAGGCGGGGCTTAAAGAAGTCCGCGGAGGCGGGGCTTAAAGAAGTCCGCGGAGGCGGGGTTTACAGAAGTCCGCAGCCCAACTGGAGGTCCCCAGACCACTACTTAAGATGTGCGAGCGACTCCTATGCTATCTGCTGTACCTCTGGCTCCAGCTACCCTCTCCCCTAACAAAGCTGTGACTCCTGTACCTCTAAACAGGACTCTGAATCCAACCAACTCTTCTCATTCCAGAGCGAACTGACGGCCACAGCTCCCACCAATCAGATTGTGGACCTTGGCCTAGTCACTCAGAACCTTTGAGCTTCAGCATCTTGTCTATCCCTGCCTCCTGCCCCCACCCTCACACACCTTATACCGGTTCCCCGGCCTCCTTACCCACACCGATGCTGCCGTAGCCCAGGTGGGGAGGCACAATGAGGCGGCGGCGCTCGTTGACACACATGCCCATGAGACCCCGGTCCATGCCGGTGATGAGGCGGCCTACGCCCACAATGATGGCCACCAGGGTGCTACGGTCATAGCTGGGGGAGGAAAGGGGACAGATGAGCATGCATGCAGCCACACAATGCCCACCACTCACAGTCTCATACACACGCAGGACATGGTGCGGACACACACACATTCCTCACTTCCTCTTTCCTCCAACCCTCTCTTCTGGGCTAGCCCTTATGTCCCTCTTAGGATAACAGGCTGGCTGGGTCTGGTAGCTCACACTTTTAATCCCAGCACTCTTGACAGCAGAGGCCGGTAGATCTCTGTGAGTTTGTGACCATTCTGGTCTATGTAACCAGAGTTACATAGAGAAACCCTGTCTAAAAATATATATATCAATATTAACATTAACATTAATATTAAGCCGGGCGTGGTGGCGCACGCCTTTAATCCCAGCACTTGGGAGGCAGAGACATGTGGATTTCTGAGTTCGAGGCCAGCCTGGTCTACAAAGTGAGTAGGAAAGCCAGGGCTATACAGAGAAACCCTGTCTCGAAAAACCAAAAAAAAAAAACAAAAAAACAAAAACCCATTAATATTAATAATAGGCTATTAGAAGAAGGGAGTCCCAGAGGAGGCCAGAAGCGTTCACTCCCCAGCAAGGAGGGTGGAGCGGAGCAGACAGAACTTCTGATAGCATAGCTCAGGGGCAAATTGAGTATTCATTGAGAACTTACTGTATGTCAAATTAAGCTCTTGGCATTTTGCATTCATCATTTCACTGAATTTTTCTCCCTGTGGGGTGGGTATTGTGGTTTTCAGTTTTCTTTCCCTTTTTATTCTGATACTGGGAAGAGAATCTAGGGTCTCCCGTATGTATGTGCCAGGCCAGCCCCAGGCTGCTGAGCTCCTACTCCGGCTGTTTTCTGTTTGGCTTTGCAGACTCATCACACCACCTCAGCTCCTCTGTTTCTCCCACTGAGCATCCTTTCTTCAAGGAAGCAGAGGTGGGTGGGCCCTGGCAAGGCGCTGAGAACAGCCTTCCTCGGAAGAAAGCCCATTCTAAACTTACCCTGGCTTTTGTCTGTTTTCACAAGTCAACAGAGAGTCCTTTTCTTTAAAGGAAAGAGAGATTTGTATATGTGGGTATGTCTGTGAGTGTGTGCATACCTGTGTGTGCACTCCTGTGTGCATAGATAGGCAAAGACATCCTCACCCGTCACTCTATGGCTCGTCGTTGGAGGCAGCTTATCTCCTTAACTCGGTGTGCATAGGATGCCCAGGTTCTCATGACTGTACACAGCAAGTGTCCTAAGCCACTGCACCATCGCTTCAGCCATCCCCATCCCTGCTCTTGGAGTCGGGTGTCATATGTAGTACTTGCTGTCCTGGAACTTTCTATGTAGCCAAGGATGACCCTGAACTTAGGTTCTTCCTGCCTCTGCCTCCTAGGTGCTGGAATTACAGCTGGGATGCTGGAACTATGCTTCCAGCCCCAAGAATGGGATATTAAACTTTTAAAAAAAGATGTATATAGGGCTGGCGAGATGGCTCAGCAGGTAAGAGCACTGACTGCTCTTCAGAAGGTCCTGAGTTCAAATCCCAGCAACCACATGGTGGCTCACAACCACCTGTAATGAGATCTGACGCCCTCTTCTGGTGTGTCTAAAGATAGCTACAGTGTACTCGCATACATTAAATAAATAAATCTTAAAAAAAGAAAAAAAGTATATAGCCGGACATGGTGGTGCACGCCTTTAATCCCAGCACTTGGGAGGCAGAGGCAGGCGGATTTCTGAGTTCCAGGCCAGCCTGGTCTACAGAGTGAGTTCTAGGACAGCCAGGGCTATAAAGAGAAACCCTGTCTCAAAAAACAAACAAACAAACAACATCGTTTAAGAGCACTGTTTGCTCTTCTGAAGGTCCTGAGTTCAAATTCCAGTGACCACATGGTAGCTCACAACCATCCATAATGAGATCTGACGCCTTCTTCTGGTGTGTCTGAAGACAGCTACAGTGTACTTACGTATAATAATAATTAAATCTTTGAGCCGGAGTGAGCAGGGCTAGAGCAAGCAGGGCCGACTGGTGTGAGCAGAGGTCCTGAATTCAATTCCCAGCAACCAGGTAATGGCTCACAACCATCTATACAGCTACAGTGTACTCATATACATAAAATAAATAATAAATCTTTTAAAAATATGTATGTATGTATGTATGTATATGAGTGTTTTGTCTGTATGTCTCTGCACCATGTGCATGCCAGAATGTCATGTCTGGTACCTATGAAGGGCAGAAGAGGGAGTCAGATCCTTTGGAACTGGAGTTACAGATTGTTAGGAGCCACCATAAGAGTTTTCAGAACAAAAACCAGGTCCTCTGCAAGAACAAGTGGTGAGCCATCTCTCCAAGGTCGGGAGATGCTATTTTGGTTGAAGATATCCAAGGACTAAAAAAGTTTTCTAGTTTCAACATTTAGAAACTGCCCTAGCCAGGCTTAAGACATCTCCACCAGCCGGGCATGGTAGCGCATGCCTTTAATCCCAGCACTCGGGAGGGAGAGGCAGGCGGATTTCTGAGTTTGAGGCCAGCCTGGTCTACAGAGTGAGTTCCAGGACAGCCAGGGCTATACAGAGAAACCCTGTTTCGAAAAAACAAAAAAACAAAACAACAACAACAAAAAGATTCCCACCAGGGAAGATACTCCCAGCTCCCATCCCCACTATAGCTGGAAGGCTGAACATGGTGGTACACACCTTTAATCTTAGCTTGGGACAGGTATGCCAATCTCTGTAAGCTGGAGCCAGCCTGGTCTACACAGTGATTCTCAGGGCAGCCAGGGCTGCATAGTGAGATCCTGTCTCAAATAGGGAGGCTGGAGGATATCTCAGGGTTTAGAGCACTTGTCACATTGGCAGAATACATGGGTTCAAGTCACAGCACCGACATGGTGGCTCACAGCCACCCAGCCCTCTTCTGACTTCCTCCAACATGAGGCATGCCCCCTGTGCGCATCCTACATTTAGGCAAAAGATTCATAGACATAAGATAAATCTTTTCCAAAGGCTACTTACTGGGTTGTGCTCTTAACTCTCTTCCTCATCTTGCCCATAGGGCAGGCTTTACGTCTGGTCTATTGCTGTATAAAAGCCAGTGGTACCGGATGGTGGTGGCACATGCCCCCCCCCCTTTTTTTAAAGATTTATTATTATTTATATGTAAGTACACTGTAGCTGTCTTCAGACACATCAGTAGAGGGCATCAGATGTCATTACGGATGGTTGTAAGCCACCATGTGGTTGCTGGGATTTGAACTCAGGACCTTTGGTAGAACAGTCAGTGCTCTTAACCGCTGAGCCATCTCTCCAGCCCAGCACACGCCTTTAATCCCAGCACTTGGGGGCAGAGGCAAGTGGATCTCCGTGAGTTCGAGGTCAGCCTGGTCTACAGCATGAGTTTCCTAACAGCCAGGGCTACATAGAGAAACCCTGTCATGATCCACCCGCACCCCCACCCCCAACCCAACAAAACAAAACAAAAAGCCAATGCTGTACACAAAGTTTTTATGAGTTAAACACCATCAGACTTATGGTTCTGCCAGAGTCTACGCCAATCATGCCCTGAACCCACTGGAGGCCCTCAGGCCCTGTGAAAACCACTGTCACTCATTGTCATCATTCAAACTGGAGGTAGTGTTCCCATTCTATGTTTCAGACAAGGGAAGTTAAGACTCCTCCTCTGTCACAGCCCGAATTTAAACCCAGGTGGCCTTACAAATATGGAGAAGGTATTCTCATCCACTGTACCAAAAAATCTCCCTCCAGAGTCAAGACCACTAATTGCCTGTGGGCTGAACTGTCTATCAGAGAGGAGACTGAAAGACAACTTTTCTTTGTGGTGTAGAGTTTCAAGTGTGATAGGGCCTGACGTATCCCTTATAGCCTGGAAAGAGGCTACCACACAGCTCTAATCTGTCCCCCCCAAACCGATGGGTATCTGTCTGGCCGACCAAGGTCCTGGGTCAGAATGGAAGATGCTGGCCCTGTCAAGCCAAGGCTGGCAAAGAAGCCTGGTGTTGGCTGCTAAAGCTAAGATGGAGGGGCTGAGTTCCCAGAGGCTTGGAGAAGGAGGCACCCAGAGTCCCCAGGATGGCATGTCAGACTTTGTGACACGTGGACAGTTTGGTCACAGCACCAGCTATAGTCTACTCCCAAATTATAATGCCCACTCTGCTTAAGACTCTCCCTAGTGTTCTAGGGCCCTACACCCTAAAGGAAATGGTATTTTTCGAGTCTCCAACCACAAAGGCATAGAAAACTGGAGATAGAAATAGACAGGGAGCCAGAGTGTGTGGAAAGGGAGGTGGCTCCAGGCCAACCATCCATCCACTCACCTCGGGGTTTACGAGTAGTAGGCTCAGTCTCTTTGCCCTCTAAGACTGCATGCCAGGGTACCATTTGTGTTTAAGTTATGGTAAGTATATGTGGCACCTCACCTGAGCATCAAATATTCCAGGGGATTAGGGGGGACATGGGTAGGGGCGGGAATCTTTTAGGAATTGAAAATTTGGTATTGAAGATAGGAGGCATCCTTTGAGGTGCTCTCCCCAGGATGCTGTTTGTGGCAAAGGATTATAGAAAGACTAGGGTTAGGGTTAGGGTTAGGGTCCTTAGAAGGGGCAACATTCTCTGGAAGCTCAGGAAAGCGGTGCTGAATCCGGGAGTGCCCAACCTCTTACCTGGAGTCAAACTTTTTCCCGTCTTCGAAAGTGCCATTGTAGTGGTAACGCACAAAATCCCCCATCTGCACTTCGCGGGGGCAGGCCCGGGGGATGTGGTATCTCTCGATGACCACATCTTCCAAGGGGGCTCCGGCCGGGCTAGCACGGCCCAATCCCCTCTCCAAGGTCTGTAGAAGCAGCAGCAACGGCAGTATGCAGAGCCGGTGGAGGGTGTGGCTGGAGGACCCCACAAGGAACATGGTGCCCAGACCAGGGACGCTGGCAGTGAGAGCAGACGCCAGCCGCCTGCCTCCTTCCCCCTCCTCTCAGAGCTGACTCCCCCCCTTCCTGTCCTCTCTCCCCACCCCGCCCTGGCGGGTCCACGTGGAATGGGGGCTGGGGAGAATGAGCTGGCTGGGCAGGGTGATGTTTTTATAGTGGACTAGGAGGAGGGGGTCAGGTTGAGAGTCTCTGGAGTCCCAGGAATTTGCCACAAAGATCTCTGAGACTCCCTCCCCCAAAACTCCATCCGGGCTGAGACCCGGGGCTTGGCCCAGAGGGAGGTTCAGGAAAGATGAGAAGTTGAAGTGGACTTCCAAAATGAAAAAGTTTTTTCCAGAGTCTCTGGGTCCTAAAGCCTGTTGGAGGAATCTCTAGCTTTTCCTGGCACCCCAAATCTAGGCCCCTTCTGGTGGCAGGTGAGGCTTTAATCTGAGGGCTATTTAAATTCTACACACACACACACACACACACACACACACACACACACACACTCGCCCTCCCGCGAAAGGTTGGGGAAAGGGGGGTTAGGGAGAATGTTTTCTAGGTGAAAGGCTGTCTTGTCCTGCAAAAGACGCAGGAATCTTGCTCCAGCAGGAGGCTGATGGTGTTAGTGCTAGGTGTGCGGGGTAACACGAGGTGTGTTCCCTCTCGACGCCAGCGCGGGTGTTTACCGGGCCACCTAGAGGGTGCAAAGGGGACTCTGGGAGAAAAAAACAAGATTATGTGGCTTCATCCCGAGTGTTGGCAAAGTGGACAGAGGGGGCACTTAAGGAGGGGGACACTGCTGATGGGGAGGGGCTTTCTGGGCGTGAAACGTAGCCCTACCCACCCCTATCTGCCAGGGAAGGCCAGTGGTGGTGTAAGCATTGCTAGTGGTCGAGGTAGCCCACGTAGCGGACTCGAACGTCAACTGAAGGTCCTAAAGAGGCATCCCAGCCTCCAGGCTCTAGCCTAGGGCCCGGCACTAAGACCCAGCAGGAGCTCCGGGGGTGGGTGGGGTGGGCTGGGCTGGAGCCCGACGGTCGCCGGCTGCTCCGTAAGCCTCCGGGCGCGGCGCGGGCATGGCTCGCGCGGCGTGGGGGCTGCTGTGGCTGCTGCTGGGCAGCGCCGGGGCCCAGTACGAGAAATACAGCTTCCGAGGATTCCCCCCGGAGGACCTGATGCCACTGGCCACGGCCTACAGTCACGCTCTGGAGCAGTATGAAGGCGAGAGCTGGCGCGAGAGCGCGCGCTACCTGGAGGCGGCGCTGCGGCTGCACCGGCTGCTGCGCGACAGCGAGGCCTTCTGCCACGCCAACTGCAGTGGCCCCGCCACCTCTCAGCCTCGGCCCGCGCCTGGCCCGGACGGCGACCACGACGGCGATGGCGAGGACTGGGCGCGCGAGCTGCGGCTCTTCGGCCACGTCCTGGAGCGCGCCGCCTGCCTGCGGCGCTGCAAGCGGACGCTGCCCGCCTTCCAAGTCCCCTACCCGCCGCGGCAGCTGCTGCGCGACTTCCAGAGCCGCTTGCCCTATCAGTACCTGCACTACGCGCACTTCAAGGTGGGCGCGGCCGGGGCCGCCGTCGAGTTTCCCTAGAACGTGAGGCCCGCGGTGCGTCCGAGGCCCCACTGACCCACTCCCCACGCTCCTCACCAGGCGAACCGACTGGAGAAGGCGGTGGCTGCGGCCTACACCTTCCTCCAGAGGAACCCCAAGCACGAGCTGACTGCCAAGTATCTCAGCTACTACAGGGGGATGCTGGATATTGGAGAGGAGTCCCTCACCGACCTGGAGGCCCAGCCCTACGAGGTGTGGAGAGAGTGGGAGGGATGACTAGCCTTGGTGCGCCTTCCTACAACTTCTTCACCCAACACACACACACACACACACACACACACACACACACCTTATGAGCCTTCGGGGTTCCCTTGACTCCCCCCTGCCATGCTCCTCTTTAGGCTGTGTTCCTCCGGGCTGTGAAGCTCTACAACAGCGGGGACTTTCGCAGCAGCACAGAAGACATGGAGCGGGCCCTGGCTGAGTATATGACAGTCTTTGCTCGGTGTCTAGCTGGCTGTGAGGGGGCCCACGAGCAGGTAGACTTCAAGGACTTCTACCCAGCTATAGCAGGTATCTACCATTCAGACCACTGTGGAGTATCCCTCGCCCACGGTGCCCTGGCTTCCCAGGCCTTCTAAGGCCTCTTAATGCATGCCCTGGTCTAGCAAAGTGCTCCGAAGCTACACACGAGTCAGGCCTTTTCTGTCTCCAGCCTGATGAGAGAAATGCTGGTATACATAGCAACTTCTGGGACAGCTATATAGAAAAATAGATTGCCCCCCCCCAAAAAAAGCGGGGCACAGTGGCACATGCCTTTAATCCCACCACTCAGGAGGCAGAGGTGGGCTGATCTCTGTGAGTCCAAGGCCAGCCTGGTCTACAGAGTGAGTTTCTGGGCAACTAAAGCTTTTATAGAGACCTTGTCTCAAACAACAATGAAGATGAGGAATTGACCCCAGGCCGGCGTGGAACACACACTTTCTCTCTCTCTCTCTCTCTCTCTCTCTCTCTCTCTCTCTCTCTCTCTCTCTCATGTCAGATAGAGATTCTCGGTTATGGGAGAGGGGAAACAAGTGCTTCTCTGCCCACACAATATACTGTGTGCCAAGCATTTCATACACATGATCTCTTAACAAGGGAAGCAGGCTCCGTAGCAGATCTTGGTCTCCACCGGGGATTGGGGTTAGCACACGTGGCTTCCTAACGGCTGCACCCTTCCTAGATCTCTTCGCAGAATCCCTGCAGTGCAAGGTGGACTGTGAAGCCAATCTCACCCCTAACGTAGGTGGCTTCTTCGTGGACAAGTTTGTGGCCACCATGTATCACTACCTGCAGTTTGCCTACTACAAACGTGAGCTTCCAGGATGGGCTGGGTAAAGTGGGGTGAGGGAGTTAGGAGAGGACAGTACACGGGGGTGGGGGGGGGCTCCCAGAAGCATGAGAATATGTCTCTCAGATGGAAGACTCTGGAGAAGGGGAGGAGAGGCTAAGGGTGGTGACAACACAGGAAGGAACCCAGGCAGGCAAGAGGCCTCAAGAAAGAATCAGAGGCCCCTCTTGGGTAGACTAGGTTGGCGACACTGCTCAACACTAGACAGTGTATGTCGCCACACCAGCATCATGCCAGGGACATCCCTAAACCCATTCTTTCAGGTTAAACCGAGGTTTCTAAAGAACAAGAGACTATTAGCCCCGTGACTAGGGATTCACAGGGAGGTCCTGCCATCAGCTGGGGTCAGGCTGGAGCAGTCCAGGGTTCCTACAACTCAGAGGTGTCACACTTGAAGGGCTAGAGCAGTGAGTGGAGGGGCCAAGGACAGGGACCAGGAAACTCTTCCTGAAGACCGTGGCAAAGATGCTGAGGACCTGTAATTCCCCCCCAACAGCCGTCTAGCCAGCAGTATCACAAGCAGTTTATCTAATCCCCCTGTGCTTCCAATCCTTTGTCTATAAAACACAACTGATTGAGAGGGTCAGTGACTCACACTGCCTGGTACGAGGGAGGGCAACACCCAGGGCCTGCTGGGTTGTGTTCGCTTGGGCGGGGTGAGGAGCCAGCGCATATTCTGAGAGGCATCTGGGGGGGGCGTAGAGGCTGTGGGTTTAGGTTGGAAAGTGGGCGTGGGGTGGGGGTGAGTGGATTGCCTTTAAAGGAAAACATCAGGGTCACCCCTCCCTCTCTCTTGCCTGCAGTGAATGATGTGCGCCAGGCTGCCCGCAGCGCTGCTAGCTACATGCTCTTTGACCCCAAGGACAGTGTCATGCAGCAGAACCTGGTATATTACCGCTTCCACCGGGCTCGCTGGGGCCTTGAAGACGAGGACTTCCAGCCCCGGGAGGTGGGCATTGGTCTCATATGCAGTTTTGTGGTTTGGTTTTTTAAAAAAAAAAAAATAAAAAAAAAACCTTGGAAGTCTGGAGAGGAAGGGGAAAAAATGAATATGGTCTGTGGCTAGAGTCTAGGCTTCAGGCATGTCTAGGATGTGGAAGGGATGCAAATAGGTGTCCACACATGCCTGCTTCCACCTCAGTGATGTTCTTTGAGTCTGCACCCCAACCCACCCCAACCCCAGGATCTGTCTGTTCATGAACGAATGAGAAAACCCCATGGGAGTTTAGAGCAAGGCTGGCAAATATGGGCCCCATGGTACCATCCCTGCCTCCCATGCCTGTGGCAGACATTACTAATGGATCGACGCACTCTTCCTCCTGGAATCCACAGAATCCTTCTTTTTTTTTTTTTTCTTTTTTTTTAATAGATATTTTCTTTATTTACATTTCAAATGCTATCCCGAAAGTTCCCTATACCCTCTCCCCACACAGAATCCTTCTTAATCCAGTGTTCCGAGTAGCTAGGATTATTCTACGAGCTGATCCATTTTCCCCTGATTCTTGAGCCCTGTTTTCCTGCTGTCTGGCAGCAGGGACCACTTCACCCTGTCCTTCCCTCTTCCTAGGAAGCTATGCTCTACCACAACCAGACCTCTGAGCTTCGGGAGTTGCTAGACTTCACACACATGTACCTTCAGTCAGACGATGAGGTGAGTGTCTTCCTGTGAGAGGCTGGACCATGATGGGGACAGGTTAAGCTCTTTTCCTGAGGCCACTGTGTGTGACAGCTCCAGGCTGTGGTGAAGCAGGAGTTTCCCGCGCCCCATCTCTATTCCGCTGTACCTTTGTGTTCCCATGGCTCTTTCTCTGCCTATCCCAGGCCTACAATGCTTCCTGGGCTCCCCACTCAAATGGTAGCTCCTCTAGGGATGTCCTTGCTGGATGTCCTGGCTTTCTTCTGGGCTTACACTGGCTTCCCCGCCTGCCTGGCCACCTGGCCTGAGACCTGAGTTACTCATAGTCCTCAGCCATTTTGCCTTGGCCAGCTGACCTCCTCAACAACTGCATCCCAGGATAGGAGACTAAATTATCCCCAGCTACAACATCTAGCTTTTCTTTGTGCTCAGAAACTGAGATTGAGCCAGTTTACAAATGATGGAATGAATGAATGAATGAATGATACCATGGAGAGACAATTCAGAGTGAGGGTTTGGCAGCCTGGGTATATTATCATTATTATTATTATTATTATTCCAATCTTTGGTGTTTTGCCTGCATGTATGCCTGTGTGAGGGTGTTAGATCCCCTGGAACTGGAGTTACAGACAGTTGTAAGCTGCCGTGTGGATGCTGGGAATTGAACTCAGGCCATCTCGCCATCCCATGGCCTGGGCTTTCTGTTGTTTTTGTTTGTTTGTTTGTTTTTTGTTTTCCGAGACAGGGTTTCTCTGTGTAGTCCTGGCTGTTCTGGAACTCACTTTGTAGACCAGGCTGGCCTCGAACTCAGAAATCCATCTGCCTCTGCCTCCCAAGTGCTGGGATTAAGCCCTGCTGGCCTGGGCTTCTTAAGGGATTGCTGCGTGGTTTATTTATTCAGTACTCACATCCAGTGAACTCAGGAGCAGTCTTCATTGTCACACATGGCTGCCTTAGGCGGTGTTCCTCCCAGTTCTGTCATTTGCCAGCCGGTTGGCCTTAGCGTCCCCGTTTTAAGTAACATAGCAAAACCCTGCTTTTTATGAGAAGAATGCCCTTTGACTTTTATTGTGGCGACAATTAAATGAGATTATTTAAAGCACATAGTGCATGCAGCTGGCACTCTGTAGATGCTCAGAACCTGCAGTGACAGTGATGACTGTCACTCTGGGTCTGTTGTTTGCCAGATGTCAGGCTTGGGTTGCAGTAAGTGGCTGAGAGAAACAGTCTCCCTGAGGTTCTCATGAGGGGGGCACAGCTACAGAGGCCAGCATGGGCACCAGCGAGGGTGATGCTTGAAGGTCTCAGTCTGGAGTGGACATGTGGCTTTGATGGAATCCACGGGCCCATCCAGGTCAGGGCTACCAAGGCATTCCTGGCAGGAGAGGCAGAGCCAGAAGACAAAATGCACAGACTAGCAGTGTTCTCACTGGGTGTGGGGCTGAGGTGCAGGCAGTGCTGACGCCAGCACCCTGCCTGCCTCTGCTGGTCGAGCCCCAAGTGTCACTCAGGGAAGCAGTTTCAGAATGGGACCCAGCAGGACAAACCCTGACATCCGGTTAGATGCTGACACTGGGGAGTGGAAGGGTCCCGGGTCGCCTGCTCAACTCCTACCAGGACCATACCAGAAAACCTACACAAGTGGGTGGGGACTGAAAGATGGGGGATAGGGGGTGTTCTGATCTGAAGGGCAGCCTATTTGGATGTGGGTCTGCTGTGACTCCATTTCTCCCCCATCCCTGGGCTGCTATAGATGGAACTGGAGGAGACAGAATCATTCCCGGAGCCCGAAGAACCTCTATCTGATGCTGAGTTCGAAGGCGAGGGCGACTATGAGGAAGGTCTCTATGCTGACTGGTGGCAGGAGCCAGATGCCAAGGGTGATGAGGCTGAGGCCGGTCAGTACTGGATTGTGCTGAAGGGATAGGAACACAGCTTGGGATGGGTATTGTAGACAGGGTTCTCTCCCTGGGCTATAGTGCCAGGGTGGGTGCTGTCACCCTGCTCAAGGGTGCAGCCTGTTAGTGATCTATGCTCCTGCTAGGGTGGTACTCAGACACCTGTTGGAATAGGCAGGACTAACTCTTGCTCTCTCTTTCCTTTTCAGAGCCAGAGCCTGAACTGGCATAAGGCGGTGACATGGTGCACTCTTTGAGCTCAGGACACCTGGCTGGGGGCAAGAACTATTTATTAAAACTTAAAATAGCCGGGTGTGGTGGCACGCACCTTTAACCTCGGCACCCATGGGAGGCAGAAGCAGGCAGATCTCTGGGCCAGCCCGGCCTACACAGTGAGATCCTGGCCAGGCCAGGCCAGGCTATGGAATGAGATCTTGTTTCAAAACAAAAACAACTGAGTGTGGTGTCGCATGCCTTTATTTGCAGCAGCTGGAATGCAGAGGCAGGTGGATCTCTGTGAGTTCCAGGCTAGCCTGACGTAGTGAGTTCTAGGCCAGTCGAGGCTCTGTTGTAAGACCCTGTCTCAAAATAAAACAAAAGGAAAACCCTCAAAAGCGACACAGTTGGCCTAGTTCCCACCCAGACTTACCTCTCTCTTGTGTCCTTGAACCGCAGACTGGTGGCCATATTGCTGGTTGGGAAGTGAACTCTTGGGGTCCCTGTCTCCCTTTCTGCTCCTGCGGAAGTTTTCAGCTTCCGGCTTGAGTCTCACAGGAACAAGGCCAGCCAGGTGGCGGTTGTGTCTGAGCTGCGGAGTAGGTTGTGAAGAACATTGGGCTTAGAGCTCTGCTGCTCAATAAATGTTTATTGTTGAATGAATCATAACACCTGAGGCCAGTCTGCAAGGTGGAGGTGTCTGGGTACAGGCCCTTGCCTCCCTCTCTCTGCCAATCTACCCTTTTCTGTGCAATGCCAGTTGGTGTACCCTATGGCCTTGGCAGGTCCTTTACTCCCCTGATATCTGATTGAGAGCTGGGGATCCCCGTGAGCTGTGAGGAACCTCAGACCTGCCACTAGGGGGCATGAAGACACAGTATTCTAGGAAGCCTTAGGAGGACGGTGGTTTCCGATTTCTAATCAGGGATGTCTGTATTTTTCTAGTCCCAGGCCACTCTCCTTGAGGCTTAAGAGGGATATGAAGAGGGGATTAAAGACATTCACTACACATTTTTCTTTCCTGGAATTTCCCTAGAATTAGAGCATACATGCCCAGTCTGGCCATTGTGGGAATGAACCCCAGCTCAGTAGCCAGAGGAGCCCCATGTTTGATGACTTTGGACTTCTTGAAATGCAGTGGGACAGCCAGAGTTCACTTGTCCAACCTTGCACTGGTTCTGGGGGGTCAAGAGTCTGGAGGAGTGGAGGGCAAAGATGCTGTTCTAGTAACTACTGCCCCCACTCCATTCCAGTGCAGAGAGTTAGGGACAGAGAGGTACTTTCAAGAGTGTCAAGAAGGTGACAGGTCTTACTCTACACCTCGACAACTCTTATGGAGCAGCGGCCTCTACGATGAGGAGTGGAGCTGACCCAGCGAAGGGCATGATGTTCTCATTGCTACCCCGTGCTCCCAGGTGCCAGATGGTCAATCCTGGGACTCACGAACTTCTGTGTCCTAGAGGACTGATGTCCCATCTGTCTCTCTCCTAGGCTCTGCTCCAAGTCTATTGGCCTTTAGAGATAGAACTGTGTTCCAGATAGGTAGCTTTCCTGTAACCTCCGTCTCGGTCATAAGAGAGTCTAGAGTGGTTTCCTGACAGCTTCCAGGTACTAGGATGGCTCTGCCTACCCTTCCCCTCCCAGGCTGTTGCGCTGTCAGCATCTAGTGGCCTACCTCCTGCTCCAGGGAGAGGCTGCCCTCCAGGTCTGGCACCACATGCTGCAGGGAGCAGGATGTGCTTGAACATGTCTGCACAGATGTGCGCTGCTGTGAGCATCAGCTCTGGAATCTGGACTGCTGGGTGTGGGTCTGAAAAGTGCCTGTGTGTCAGAGTGCAAAGAAGTCTGTGTCTGTGTCTGTTGTCTGTGTGTGCCTAATGTGCATGCACTTGTGTGCAGAGGTCTGAAGGTGCCCAGAATATCTTTCAGTGTGTATGTCTCTGTCCACATATACACGTGTACCCAAATGTGTTTGGGGAAGGCTCCATTGATCCACACGTGTATTGAGTGCCTTTCACGTACCAGGCATGCTGCAGGTTGCTGGGCACAAGATCATGAGCAAAGTAGGCCAACCACCCCGCCCTCTCAGAGTTCTGTTTCACTGGAGGCAGGTGGTGAGCGATAGATCTTAGATAAATTGTTAGTATCCCAGGACTCAGGACATAGAAGAAGTCTTACCACAAGTTCCAGGCCAGCCAGGGCTACATAGGAAGACCCCATCTAAAAAACAAAAATTAAATTATGCTAGATATATCAGATAAGAAAAATAGAGCCGGGTAAGAGGGATCCAGAATGCTGAAGGGTCTCAGATGACGTGTGTGACTATGTTTGAGTAGGCATATGAATGTGCATGTGTGTGGCTGTCCAGTATGCCTCACTCAGCTCCCCTTTCTCAGGGAGCTGGCAGCCCCTCCCATCCCATTGCCAGGCCAGCTGACTCCCCAAACCGGTGAGACAGAATCCCAGCCAGTCTCCGCGTGGGCCCTCCAGCCCATTCTCCCAGCCGCACCCTGTCCGAATGCTCTCACCTCGCCTCACCACCCCACCAGCTCTCCCATTCTCAACAGTATGCTGGGTGGAGGTGTGGGATGGGCAAAACACTGGGCTGTGACCTCACCCAATCAGACCAAACTCAAGAGATGCCACAGGAGTGTCCTGGATCCAGAAACTGGATGCCATCCGTCTAAAAGCAAAACTCTATAGTGCAGGGTGCCCCTCGGGTACCAGACTGGATCATTGTTACCCTCAAAACTGCCCACCCTTATTCCCGGTGTGCTGGAGTGATGTTCAGAGAAGGGAAAGTGAAGTGTTATGATCTGAAGGAAGGTCAGATGGAAGGGAAAGGCCCTGGGCTTGGGGTTGTCCACTGGGGCCAAGAAGAATGGGCTATTGCACCCTTACTGTGTTTATCCTACAAGGAATTTGAAAAGGGAAAGTGGGGAAGGGAAGAGAGGAAAGACAAAGAGAAGGGAAAGGAACAGAGCCTGGTGTCAGGCCCATAGGATGTAGGTCTCATGTTGGGGGCCCTGGGACAGTTGTTGGGATCATGTAGGAGAGCAGCTTCCTAACTTCTGAGAGTGACGGTCAGCAGAAGAAAGAGCCCTATTAGCTCTCCCTAATCCCACTAACTTCCCTTCTCAGCTTGAAAATAATTTTTTTTTTTTGAGAGCTAGAGAGATGGCTCAGCGGTTAAGAGTAAAAACTGTTCTTCCAGAGGTCCTGAGTTCAAATCCTAGCAACCACATATAGAAAACTGTAATGCAATCCGATGCCCTCTTCTGGTGTGTCTAAAGACAGCTATAGTATACTCATATAAATAAAAAATAATTAAAAAGAATTTTTTTAAAGATGTATTTAGCTGGGTGTGGTGGCGCACGCCTTTAATCCCAGCACTCGAGCACTCGGGAGGCAGAGGCAGGCGGATTTCTGAGTTCGAGGCCAGCCTGGTCTACAGAGTGAGTTCCAGGACAGCCAAGGCAGAGAAACCCTGTCTCGAAAAACAAAAAAAAACAAAAAAAAACAAAAAAAAATGTATTTATTTATTATTTGTAAGTACACTGTAGCTGTCCTCAGATACTCCAGAAGAGGGCATCAGATTTCATTACGGATGGTTGTGAGCCACCATGTGGTTGCTGGGATTTGAACTCTGGACCTTCAGAAGAGCAGTCGGCGCTCTTAACCACTGAGCCATCTCGCCAGCCCTAAAAAGAATTTTTTTTTTAGCCACTCAAATTTAGTAGTTGGGTGCAGTTTTCACTTTTATGGCATAAATGTTAGTACTCACAAACTACTATGATGGGATCAGCCTTGAAAAGAACACTTAAGAAGGCTGGAGAGACGGTTTAACAGTTAAGAGCACCGGCTGTTCTTCCAGAGGACCTGGGTGATTCCCAGCATCTACATGGCAGCTCTGTACAATTGTCTGTACCTCCAGTTCCGGGGGATCTGATACCCTATTCTATCATTTGTAGGTACTACACATATGGAGTACACAAATATACTTGCAGACAAAATACCCAGACATATAATACAACTTTTAAATCTAAAAATCAAAAAAGGTTGGAATCCTTAATGTCTAATCTGATGTTGCCTGACTCTCAGAAGAGAGTCTCTTCTGGGAACAAAGAAGGGGTCCTTCTCCATGTCAGATGGTCCTGTCAAGCTGGCTCTGGAGCAAATAACTTTACCTAACAAAGTTCTGGTGACCACAGGGCCCAGGGCCATCATCCTTGTTTTCTAACTCTGGCCTTCCTCCAGGGCCTCTTTTATAGTGTCTTTCTAAGGTCAGTCCTGGAAAATGACCCTGATTTCATGGATAGGGAAACAGAAGCCCCAAGAGTCTAGGCTGGATACCAGGTCCGGACCTAACTCTGATCTGGACTAGAATACAGCTCTGGCTGCTTCCCTTTACGATCAAGTTCCAAGATGACTGGAGATGCACATGAGTCTGCTGGGAGCCATAGCAAGGAGCCCCAGCTGAAACAAAAATCCCAGGCCTAACCTATGGTCTGATCACCTCATAATCACTACCTCCCTGGGTCTCAGCTGGCGCCAAGGACTCCTGGATAGCATCTCTTTTGTCCCCTGAAATAGCCCTTGGTATAGAAGCACCTATTCTGCCCATGACTCAGGTGGGGAAACTGAGGCGAGGTTGTGCTTACTTGCCTGCCTTCCTCCCACATACATACACTTGACCCCTTGACTACCTAGAAGGGCTCTCTAAGGTCATCAGAAAAGCAGAGGCCAAAGGAACTTGACATTTTTCCATTTGAGGTCATTGCTTCCATCTTTCCTTTAAAAAGAAAGAGATTCACCAGGCTGGGGGTCCGCCTCAGAGGCGTTGCCCATCTTGCATGGAGCTCTTGAGTTCCATTCTCAGTTCTGTGCAAACTAGGTATGATGGTACAGAACTGTAAAGCCAGCACTCCGGAGATGGAGGCAGGAGGTTCAGAAGGTCGAGATCACCCTCAACTGCATTGCAACTTCAAGGCCAGCCTGGGCTTTGCAAAATCCCTCTGGAAAGAGAGGAGCAGAGAGAGGGAGTACTGCCATGTTCCTTGGATGGAGTCAGAGGTGACCATGCCTGAGTTCCTTCTTTGCCCCTTAACCACTTGGCTAACTTCTTAGGGTCTTCCTGGAGGAGGAGGAGGAGGAGGAGGAGGAGGAGGAGGAGGAGGAAGCTGGTAAGGGATGGGTTCAGCCAGTCCAAGTGGGAAGTCTAGCTTGTCTCCCCGGTTTGTCCAAGTGTGGAGTAGGTGGGGTTATTTGAGGGCCTCCCGGTCACACAGAACCATTACATTGTTTTGCTATCTCGGAATGAGATTAGACGATCCACCACGGGCCTAGGGTCAGGCCTGGAAGTTAGAAATCGCTTGTCTGATGACTTTAGCCTCTAGCGGCATCCCCATCGCTGTGCTGCTTATTGATTTTTAATACCTTGGTATCCTCAAACATGGAAGAGTCTCATGGTGTTGGGAGCTCCTGCTCCCAGAACTCTCACACACTCCCATCCAGCTGGCTTCTCTCCTTCACTCTTATCTACAGCTTGGCCCTGCCTCCCCCCCCCCCCCCCCCCCCCCCCCCCCCCCCCCCCCCCCCCCCCCCCCCCCCCGCCCCATGTGCCCTCCCCCCCTCACTACTTCCAGGTTCTCTGTTGGGATCATAAATTATCCATGAGCGGTAAGCTGGCTGCTGCTTCAACTGGAGCTGAAGTGCTGATGAAATATTCAAGGACCTCGACTCTCACATTCCCCAGGGGCCTGGCCCTAGATTCTGAGTGCTGCCCCAATTCCTACTGAGTCACTGAGACCTTGGAGGTGTGCGTGGTGGTCTCTTTGCTTCACCCTGCACCCTGGCTCTGTTTGCTGGGTACCATCGGTGGTGACCTAGAAGAAATAAGGTCCAGGTCCTGGTTTAGAGCCTAGGAGGGTGCCCTAGGCATCTGCAGCCATACAGCAGCCTTCCACCCTGGCTATCTAACCCCTCAAATGTTCCTCAAGTCTTACTTCAGATGACAGAAGTCAAGCCTGAAGAATCAGTCCTTGCTTTCTTCTCCTCTGTCACGACCCTTCCCTCCCTGGGTTGAAAAGAGGGGTTGTTTGGGAGACGACCCAGTGGACGGAAAACAAAGATTCTGTTTCCAGCTCTGCTATGCATTTGCTGTTTATGGGGCCTTCGACAAGCCCCTTTCCTGGCTCGAACCTCTGTTTTCTCAGATGTGCATGAGACTGAAGATCCATTTCTTCCTGAGAACTCCACGGTGGGAGAGATGTGTGTGTGTGTGTGTGTGTGTGTGTGTGTGTGTGTGTGTGTGTGTTGTCCTGCAAGCAGGTGTGACCACACGCACAGGTGCAAGCTTGCTCAGGAGTGAGGGCCTGCCTGTCTGTGGGAAGGGCTCCTGGTTAGCACAGGCATTTCCCAGAGCTTGTGGAAGGGAGGGTGGAGGGAGGGGCAGGCAGGCTGGCAGGCTGGCAGGGCAGGTGGAGCCCCACCTGTGTCAGCCTGTGCTTGGAGTCGCCCAAGCCAGGAGCAGGAAGCTGGGTGACTCAGGTGGCAATGTCTCTTGCTTGTCCCTCCCTTCCCCCCCTAAAACCACTCAAGTGGGATTTGCTGGTGGTTGCTCTGAGAAGTTCTCAAAAGACCCACTTCAGAGCATATCCATGTTACAAGCCTGTCCTGAGACTTCACTGGTGGGTGGTTGGGGCAGAAAGGAACCAGCTGTTTTGGGACTTCATTCTAGAAGGGTGGTAGTAGTGGGTAAGGGGGACAGCCCAGGACAGACATTCTCTAAAGAGATCCAGGGTTCCTCTGGGCTGCCCTTCCCCCACCTCTGGTATCTGGCCCTGGCCCATACTATTTCTGTTTCCCTATCTCTGTTTTCTTGTCTCCCTGTTTTGGCATTCCACCCCGCCCACATGCCTTGCTGCGAAGTGTCATGTCTGTCACTAGAGCTACCTCTGTAATTAGGAGCCTTCCTTGGCTGGGAGCACACCCACAGGACTAGCTGTGGGCAGCATCTGGCCTCAAAGCTGCTCCACAGAACCAAGTGGCACAAATAAGGCAGGAGTGCACCCACCCTTCCTCCAGCTCTAGCTGAAGTGAGGACTCCTCCAGCAGGGGGTCCAGAGACTTCCAGGGTCTTCAGGCTGTTAGTGTCTCTCTGGATACGGATCCGGCCTTGAAGGGGTCATGGTGAACAAGCCCCTCCCCCAACATCCGTGGGCAGGGGCTGAAGGACTTGAGGAGGCCCGCAGATAAGTTGCGGATCTATATGCGTTTCCGAATCTGTTAAAAAAGCAATCCCAGCCGGGCGTGGTGGCGCACGCCTTTAATCCCAGCACTCGGGAGGCAGAGCCAGGCGGATTTCTGAGTTCGAAGCCAGCCTGGTCTACAGAGTGAGTTCCAGGACAGCCAGGGCTATACAGAGAAACCCTGTCTCGAAAAACCAAAAAAAAAAAAAAAAAAAAAAAAAAAAAAAAGCAATCCCAGCATAAGAGAACCCCCACAATGGCCACCAAGGCCAAGAAGGACTTTAGAATTCTTGCTCTGTCAGAACATGATAGCCCCAGGGAGATTTGTCCCCAGCTTCCAGCCCTTGAGACATCTACCTTCCCTCCTGTCTTTGCTCATAACACAAAGCCACCTCTGGCTCTACACATGCGTGAAGACACAGGAGTTTGCGTATCCCCAGTTGCACCCTTCCGTCCCCCCAACTGAACTTGTGATTTCTTTGGCTTACCACCCAGAAGTGCCAGAACCTTTGGGACAGAGAGCTGTAGTGAAAGATTCATAAGCTAAGAAGCACCGATCGTGCTGGACAAGGAACACCGGGGTTTCAGGTACCTGGTCTGCAAGGGGTGTGAGTTCTTCACAGCCTTCTCCCCTAGTTGGCCCTGGGTGGAGACTCAACCCCAAGAAGGTTAGGACAGAAACAAAAAGCTGGAGCTTTTAGAGGATAGGACTGGGGACAGAAGACCTCTTCCTGGGGCCAAAGGATGGCTCTGTACTTGGAATGATAGGTAAGCATGCTAATGACACCATTAGATTTTAATAGCCAGGGCAGAGGCCCCTGCATGATTCAAAGGTGGGTATTTCTTAGGAAATCTAAGGCTAAAAGGTCTGAGTGTGTGTGT
Source organism: Mus minutoides (assembly GCA_902729485.2). Lineage (NCBI taxonomy): Eukaryota > Metazoa > Chordata > Mammalia > Rodentia > Muridae > Mus > Mus minutoides. Next base: position 22,157 of record LR750888.1, on the reverse strand, counting down.
GTGTATTCTATAGGTCCAAATACAGCCATCCATCAGAAGAGCTCTCCACCGCATAAAAGCTAAGTTCTAATGAAGAACAGAAACACAGGCTGGAGAGAGATGGCTCAGTGTGTCATAAAGGTGTTTTCTGTGCCTGCCTGGCAACCTGAGTTGAATCTCCAGAACCCACATTAGAAATGTAAGGAATTATCACAAAGTTATCATATGACCTTCACAGGCAAGCTATGGCACACCCACCACCATCACGCATACTCACGATAATTAGAAGAAGAAAGAACAGAAACTCCTCAGTCTGCTTCCTTATTTGGCCCAGAGGCCTATCAGGAGGCACGGGGAAGAAATGACATAAGCAGAGGAGGCGCTCTGACTGCTCTGGACACTATCTGATTGACTGTCACCTTTGCCTTAAAGAGGTTCTTCAATGCACAGTCCCTCATCTTGATCACTGGCTTCTGTCTCTGGGGAGCTTGGGATGGGCTGGCTGGTGCTCTATTACTCCCGACTCTCAGGCTCCAAAGGCCTGCAAGGTTGAATCAGATACGTCTTGGTGGCCCAAGGATTTAGTGCCTACTGAGCTCCAGGCAAGAGAAATGAGGCTAAACCGTAGGGGTACGAGTTGAAGCGAGACATTAGAAGAAACTCACTGCTATCAGAAAAAGGAGACAAGGGCATTTGCTATAAGGGAGACCGAAGAATTTCCCTTTTTTGGAGATTTGTCAAATGCAAAAATTCTTGCCTTTAAAGGCTGGGAAGCAGAAGGTTGGGTTGGATGCTCTTGTCCCTCTCCTGCAAGTTCAAGCTGCAAAGGAGACCAATGCTCAGCTCTAGTCCTATGTGTCCCCTTCCCTCCAGGAGACCAAATCCCCTATGCAGAAGAACTGATTCCAGGAACAGCTATTTTCTGATTCCTTTATGTATCCTCAGATGCAGGCGAAGCCCTGGTACTTGGCAGGCACGTAGTAGGAGATTAAGAAACACACAGGAAGTGCATCCATCTGGGAGGAACTGGTGCAAGTTTTCTACATTGGATCCTCCACCCCCGGGGTTTTAGCTTTGGCCTCCGCAACGTGCTGTGGCTTGTTACATACAAATACAAGCAGTGGTGCCTTCTGTGGACACACATAGTTTATTCAAAAGCCCCAATCCTTCCTCCAATTCTACCTAGGTGACTCTATCCCTCCCTACAGCCTTCCCCTGCTGCCAATGGGCTGAAGTGAGGAGAAAGGCAGCAGAGAAGCCTTCAAGGAGCTTGGAAGGGATGTGTGACTGGGTGGGAGGAATGGGTGAAGATGGAACCCTGGCAGAGGCAGCAGCTTGGGATGGTGAAGTTTTCCTGAGCCCTGGGCTGATCACTGTGGAGGGTGGCAAGTGGGTAGGTAGGGCGGTGGATTAGGTAGAGATAAGGATCCCCAGGTAAGCTAGCAGGGGTGGGAGTCAAGGAAACAGTGGATGGGAGGGGTCCTGGTAACTTGCCATGTGCACCTACAACTGGATTGGGGATGCTGCTATCTTCCTCTCCCTTCCAGGAAGACTTATTGGCTGGAAGAGAACAAGTTAAGCCTCGTTCCTTTCTCTATTTGGAGGAATGTGGTCAAAGATACTGTTAAGATATCTTCATCTGGAGTTATTTTAGCCCGTAAGCGCTCATGCATGTGTGTGTATATGTGTGTGTGTGTGCTTTCAGGAAATCCTTTTCTAAACAGCCACTCCCCCACCCCACCCCCTAACACAAGCTGTTTCCTCTTGTCACTCTGTACACTCTTGAGAGGATACTTTTAATTTTCTGTGCAGCCAAGGTATATGCTGACACCCAGCATACAGTTGGTGCTCAGTACTCAAGTTGAATGAGTGAATGAATGCCTTGGGTTCATGTTACAGCCGCAACAGCAGTCATCAACGGTAGGAAGAAAATACCCACATCTTCTTAGGCTACCTACTGAGTTCTTTTGGATGGCTCAACAGCCTTGTCTACTCTGAAGGGGCTTGCTGCCCCCCCCCTTTTGTTTAGACCTTTGCTCCCTTTCTTTCCATCTAATGTCTGATTTCCCCCCAAATCCATCAAAGTTTCCTTACACCATCATTTAATCTCCTTTGTCTGTTTCTCCCTGGAGAGGTATCCAACACCCCCCCACTCCCCGCCCCGAAACGCACACTGACCTTTTCTGCTCTGGGACTTGAAATAAGAAGGTGTCTGAGGGCTGGTGAGATGGCTCAGCGGGTAAGAGCACCCGACTGCTCTTCTGAAGGTGATAAGTTCAAATCCCAGCAACCACATGGTGGCTCACAACCATCCGTAACGAGATCTGGCTCCCTCTTCTGGAGTGTCTGAAGACAGCTACAGTGTACTCACATATAATAAATGAAATAAATCTTAAAAAAAAAAAAAAAAAAAGAAGGTGTCTGAGTTTAGAGTGAACCATAGTTTCTAGTCTCGTGATCTCTTTGAAGCTTAGTTTTTTAAATCGCATTACATTTTATTTACTTTTAAGTGTGTGGCACTTGTGCCAAGGCGGGAGATCAGAGGGTAGAGGACAACCTGTGGGACATGGCTGTCTCCCTCCATGAGGTATCAGACTCAGGTTGTCACATCTGCACAACTGAGGCACCACACAAGCTCATTAAAAATATTCTTTTAGGGGCTGGTGAGATGGCTCAGCGGGTTAGAGCACCCGACTGCTCTTCCGAAGGTGATGAGTTCAAATCCCAGCAACCACATGGTGGCTTACAACCACCCGTAACAAGATCTGATGCCCTCCTCTGGTGCGTCTGAAGTCAGCTACAGCGTACTTATGAAGAATAATAAGAAATGAATCCTTGGACCGGAGAGA
>LR750888.1:0-19274 GCA_902729485.2 Mus minutoides | reverse complement strand
GAAGGTGATGAGTTCAAATCCCAGCAACCACATGGTGGCTTACAACCACCCGTAACAAGATCTGATGCCCTCCTCTGGTGCGTCTGAAGTCAGCTACAGCGTACTTATGAAGAATAATAAGAAATGAATCCTTGGACCGGAGAGACCAACCGGAGCAAGCCAGGCTGTCCGGAGCGAGCGGAGCTGAACGGGGACGGCCGGAGCAAGTGGGGACGCCGGAGCTAGCAGGGCCGGAGCAAGTGGGGCTGAACGGGGACGGCTGGAATGAGCGGGGCCAAACCGGAGCAAGCGGAGCAGATCGGAGCGAGCGGGGCTGGCTGGAACAAGTGGGGGCCGTACGGGGGTGGCCTGGAGCAAGTGGGGCTGGCCGGAGCGAGCGGGGTCGAGCAGAGCGAGCGGGGTTGACCGGAACAAGGGAAAAAAAATAAAAAAAAAATTAAAAAAAATATTCTTTTAGAGCTGGGCGTGGTGGCGCACGCCTTTAATCCCAGCACTCGGGAGGCAGAGGCAGGCGGATTTCTGAGTTTGAGGCCAGCCTGGTCTACAGAGTGAGTTCCAGGACAGCCAGGGCTATGCAGAGAAACCCTGTCTCGAAAAACCAAATATATATATATTTGGATATATATATATATATATATATATATATATATATATATATATATATATATTCTTTTAACATGGATCATTTTGAACCCACTTTGTAGACCAGGCTGGCCTCTAACTCACAGAGATCTGCCTGCCTCTGCCTCCCCGAGTGCCACCACTGCCTGGCTGCTCCAGCACTTTTTCTTTTTTTAAAGATTTATTTATTTTATTATGTTTAAGTATACTGTTGCTGATTTCAGACACCCCAGAAGAGGGCATCAGATTGCATTACAGATAGTTGTGAGCCACCATGTGGTTGCTGGGATTTGAACTCAGGACCTTTGGAAGAGCAGTCAGTGCTCTTAACTGCTGAGCCATCTCTCCAGCCCTGCTCCAGCACTTTTAAAATTTTTATTATTTATTTATTTTGGTTTTTCGAGACAGGGTTTCTCTGCACAGCCCTGGCTGTCCTGGAACTCACTTTGTAGACCAGGCTGGCCTCGAACTCAGAAATCCACCTGCCTCTGCCTCCCGAGTGCTGGGATTAAAGGCGTGTGCCACCCCCCCCCNTCTCGAACTGACTGTTTCATTGGTTTAAATACTGACATTCCTCAGCTGTTTAAGTGCTACTATAAAGCTTATTTCATTTAATCTCTCCAACCTAAGATAGATAAAGCTAATGAACCCACTTTACAGAAGAGATACAGGGTGAAAGGTACACTAACTGGCCTAAGGTCATACAAAGATTAAGGGGAGAACCCAAACCCAGGCCTTCTAATTCTAAACAGAAGGGATCAGGGAACACTCCATCTTTTGTAGGGGGGAGAAATCCCAACCTAGCACAAAGCCTATGAAATGCTTTACAAACATCTTATTACTACGTTGAGGCAAGAATGAATAAGCCTGACGCTGAGTTGGCTGGCTAGTGAAGGCGTCAGTCCTTTCCCATGCCTCCCCCTGACTCACCTGTTGGACAGGTAGGAGGGTAGGGGGAAGGGGAGAATAATGAGTCTTACCTGCTCAGGGCTAGGGTGGGGCAAGTCACGCCCCACCTGTTCCATTGGCTTTTTCCTTAGTCTTACTGACAGCTCTCTGTCCAATCATAAAGAAGAAACTTTCTATTTGCCAATAGATGCAGAGTGAGGATGAGACCTCAAGTTGGCGTCCACCCCAGAGTCGAGTGGCAGTCCCTGGGGCCAATGGTGAGCGCATAAACAGAGGCGGCCGTGGTAGAGTTCCCGGCGCAAGGCTCCGCCCCTCGATGGGATAGTCAGGCTGGGCAGCCAGTGAGATAGCCTCAGAGGGTGGGAGTCTCCCTAGTGGGCGGAGCTTCGAGGGGGCGAGAGGTGTGGCTTGGCTGTCAGGTCCCTTTGCCTTTTGTTCGGTTACTGAGTTGCTGCCTTGGCCAGAGTCCGGAGTAGCCGCCGCCCGAGCGCGCCGAGCTCAGTTCGCTGCCCGCGCCGGCTCCCTCCCGGCCAGACCCGACCCCGACTCGGCTCAGCCCGGCTCCACGCTCAGGTACACCCGATCGGGGTACGAATCACTGCGGGAGAGTAGGGACAGCAAGCGGCCGAGAGGCTGGTTCCAGCGGTTTCAGGGCAGGTGAGGGCGGGTGTCAGGGAGCGCATCCTACACCAGCGACAGGGGGCGCGCTGGGGTCCGGGGCGCGGGACCCTTGGGACAAGCAATCCGGGTTGGAGCGCCCCTCCAGGCTCCGTGAACTGCAGGTCTGAGAAGGGTGGGGAGGAACTAGGGCAGGTGCCTCGGAGTTCGCGCCTCCCCCAGAGCTCGCCCAACACGGTCCCTGACTCTCCCCTGGAGCTGACCGAGCAGACTTTGACCCTGCTCTGCCTGGTCCCGGAGCCCACAGTGACAGGAATTTACAGCTCGGGAAACTTGCTGCCTAGTCTCTTTGGGGCCACCCTCACCGCACCCCACGCGTCATCCTCGTTTTCCCTCCCTCCCTACTCCCCCAGGCCTGGGTGGGGCCCTATTGTCTGCGCCCAGCTTTCCAAACTGTGGGGGCCGAGTGCACATTTTCCCAGGGACGCGATTCCCACCTGCTGAAGAGAGCAGGTGAGCGCTTGGAAGACGGAGGCCCTGCCTTGCAGCTCCGAGCTGGACCTGTGGCGCCTCCCTCCGCTCTAGTGTACGCCGGTCAAAGCCTTCTCCTACGGAGGTGGGATAGGGTGACGGAGGAACTGGTGAAGGGTCTGGGATCAGTGCCCTACCGATGTCTGACACTGGCGGCTTGGCCTGGAGTCTGGGCCGGTAGAGAAAATTTAAGAAGCACTCGCCCAGTTTTTAGTAGCTGTGGTTTCCAGAGTGTTGATAGGGAAACAGCAGTATCTTTTGATTTCTGCAATCCATTCTTGTTGAGAAATCACTCCAAACAAACTTTCCAGGAGAAAGTAACCATGGGTGCCTTCTCTAGGATTTTCCCGTCTCCATGTTGAGAGCTGATTCTAGGCTTGGTGGTACTTCTTGGAGGAAAGCCCCTTCCCCCAGTCAGCTCCAAGCTGAACGTAGGCCAGTGTGTGCGCTTTGACCCTGTTCTCCCTGCCCCCATCTCCATCCTGTTTGCCTGGCCCCTAAGGCTGAGGTAGGGATCAAGGGGGGTGGGATGGGGGCGTTGCTGAAGGGGAAGTGTCTTCTTCCTTCCCGTTTGCCTCCTCCCGAGACCACCACACCCCCTTATATGAGGCCTGATTAGTATCTGTCCTCCCAAGCTCTGCCCCTTCCCCAGGAATGGGGTTGGGACAGGGCTGGGCCAAACTAGGAAGATGAGGAAGAGTTGATTGATTCGTCTCTCCCTAACTCCCCCATTCCATCCCCCATTTTATTTAGCTGGCTGACAATTGAGGCAGGATAGCATAGGGCAGGAATGTTGCTGGCCGTTCCGCTGGGTTTCTAGATTATGAAGGTGCATTCTTTCTAGAGGACTCGCCAGAAGTCCGTCCTCCACCCACTCTTTTCCTGAGTGTTTGGCGGGGAAAGTGGGACAGGAGGATGTCTTTGCTGTGGAAGGTTTCTTCCCTGCCAGGTACCCTCAGGCTGAACAGTGTGATCGCGCCCTCCCCTTGCCTCCTGTGTGCTGAGAGCTCTTCTCTGGCTGGAATTGTGAACTTCTACTTGCCCTTGCTGCGCTGGTTATACAAATCTGAAGAGTGGCCTTTTTATAGGCATTTGGAGCCCCCTCCCCATCAGCCTTCTGGGGTGGGGGGTGGGGACCGAGCAGGAATGCCAGCGCTAGCCTGGGGCAGAGGGAAGGTGGGGTGAGGGTCAGGAGCTGTGACTCACCTGGAGGCCGGGTGGTGCTTGGTTGGAGAGTGGGGATGGCAGACAGACTCTCCCCGGAGGAACCCACTTAGGTCCTGTGGGGGGGGGGTAACATAAGTGTGACCACCTTCAGGAAGCACGGGCGGGGGGGGGGTTGCGAGGGACATGAGGTTTAGACCCATGCAACCTGTCTCCCCTCCTCTCTGTGCCAAGGTGGAGGAGGGGAAGGCATTGTAATTACTTGAGCTAAATGATTAGTTTAGCTAATTTGATTGGTTCGTGGCTGTGATGAAAAGACACTATTGAGGAAGTGTAGCTAGGAGCTGCCGGTCCCAAGCTGGCTTCTGACCGGACTGGAGGGAGGGGAAGCCAAGGTAGGATCCGATTAGTCATTTCTTGCCAGATCAAGTCTGGGCTTGGGTGACAGGAGCCTCCCGCGCACCCGAGCTCCACCCCATTCCCTCTGGAGCCGCCGTCTGGCCTGCTAAGGTCGGGCTTGGAGAATGCAGCCTGTGGGAACGGAAGGTCAGGCGGAGCCTGATTGACTGATTTCCTTCCTGGGGGCCCACAGGCTATGGCCCAGGAGAGGAAGTCCTGTCCTCCTGCAGAGCTACTTTAGAACAAGGTGACACGTTTGGCTGGTCCACAGAAGGATAGCGATCTAGATAGTCTAAGGGGGCAGTTCTGAGAGTTGGGACACGGATTTGGACTGAAGCTACCTTGAGTCTCTGAACAGTGTGTCCTTACCTGTGCAGCCTGGATCAGGGCACCTTGCTTCTTAGGCTCAGCGACCTCAGGAATAAATAAACTTAGCTGCCCAGAAAGTACTTGATTGATGGTCACTCAAAGCCAGAAGAAGATCAAGCTCTTTTACAATGGTTCCCACTAATCATGCTTACAGAGGCAGCGGCAGTTATATCTTCCTCAACAACTCAGGGTTAGCAACTTGCCCAGTGGTGCACAGCCAGACTCCAGAGAGGGCTAAGCTCGGACCTCATTCTGCTCTTTGGCTCCTCTACAACTCCGGAAGGATTATCTCCACCCATTCCCCCTTTTCTTTTGGGTGATAAGGACCAAATCTGGGACCTTGCACCAACGTAGACAAGCATGTTCCTATGGAATCTGTCATTAGCCCTGGAAGCACCTCCCACCTTCCCTTCTTGACAGAGTCTCTTGTAGCCTAGGCTAGCCTCTGAGGTTGACCTTGAACTACTTCTTTTCTTATCTTTCCTTTTTGAAGACAGGGTTTCGATCTGCAGCCCTGGCTAGCCTAGAACTTGCTATATAGATCAGGGATTCTCGAGCTCACAGAGCCCCAGCAGCCTCTGCTCCTTGGGATAACAGGTGTGTGCTGCCATGCCTGGCAAACTTTTTAAAACATTCGTCGTCATCATCTTATTATTTATTTATTTATTCAGTGTGTGCCTGTGTGTTTGAGCATGCACAGGACACAACGCATCTGTGGAGATCAGAGGACAGCTTTCAGGAGTTTTTCTTTTCCTTCCACCCTGTGGGTCCTGTGGGTCCAATTTAGCTTTAACCCAACCAGCCATTTCTCAACTGTTCAGAACTCTCAAGTACTGGTATTATAGGCATGCGGCGCTGCCTTATACCGTGCTGGGGATCGAATCCGGGGCTTCATATATGTATGCTAGGCAAACGCTCTACATCTTTAGCCCTAAATGGAAGTTTTCTACTGCCCCCTTTGGAGGGCCTCAGCTCCCAGGATAGAAGGGAATTTAGGAGAGCCCTGCTAGACGTGTGGGGGCGGTGAAGGCGGGACAGGTTTGTCAGGTGGGAGTGACTCATCACCCTGGCTGCCGGGACTCTGAAACCTCAACTGTGGTCGGTGGTAAGGCAGCTCCTCAAGGCCAGGAACTGTGAGGGTCTAAGTTAGGGGAGACCAGAGGGGAGGACAGCATGGCTGAGAGCTTTCTGGGGGCTGGACCCTGGAGAGGATGTGGGAGAGTCACCTGCTTCACTAGTGTCTGTGGCTTTGTCAAGTTAAAAGTGGGGGCGGTGCGCTCTCTGGGGAATAGAGACACATGAGTCAGATTTAGGCTTGAGTGAGAGTCCTGCTGGATCATGCCAGGTAGCACAACCAGGCTGCTTGGAGAGGAGCTTTCTACTGTTCTGTTCTGTCTGGAGACCCTAGCATCTGGGCGACACAGGAGGGTATTCCTGTGGGAGTAGGGTGAGAGTGGGGGATGCCTGTCAGCCAGAGCCCTAGCCCTCAAGGGAGGATTTGGTGGCGCATGGTCTTCTTAGACCCCTCTGCCAACCCAGCACCTGGCACCAGAATGGGGAACTGGGGCTAGGTTGAGCCTGCGTACTAGTACATCCCGAAGACCGAGGCTCTTCTTATTACCAGATCTTCAGATCAGGATGGAACCACAGCGTGTGTTTACCTATCTTAGAGAAGAGAGCCCCTAAGCAAGGAGCCTTGACTGGGAAGCACAGAGGGAAAATGAAGTCATACTGGCAGATTACCACACAGAGTAATTTGGGCTGGTGGCTTTCTAGCACCCTGAGGCCAACAGGGACAAGGTGGGTGGGGACACACAGATGTCCTTATGAAGAGGCTAGACAGAGAAAAAGACTTCCTATCCAGAAGACACTGTCAGATGCCCCCCCACCCCCACCCCGCAAGCAGAGTTATAGAAGGTTGTGAGCTGCCATATGAGTTCTGGGAACTGGTCTGGGTCCTCTCCAAGAGCAGTAAGTGCTCTTAACTGCTGAGACATCTCTCCAGCTCCGGGTGGGAGGTCTTCACTTCAAAAGGAGAAGCAGGTGGAGGAGGCTCACAGTAGAGTCTCCTCTGGAGAGGGCCACCCTTGCCCTTCCTGTGTGAGTGAAGAGTTAGTCTGAGACCTTCTGAGTCCTCGGAGGAAACTTTTTGTTTGGGGACTTTGGGAAGAAGAACCCACAGAGCCGAATGGAAACCCAGCGTCTGGAAGCTGGCTGGCCCAGTAACTCTCTGAAAGAAAAAGGTAGTGAGATGGGGGTGGGACAGGTCACTGGGATTTGTGCAGATGACAGACACCCTGAGGCCTTTCTCATTGTCCCATTTTCCAGCATCTTCCTGGGCTAGATTCGAAGAGAGAGAGAGAGAGAGAGAGAGAGAGAGAGGGAGAGAGAGAGAGATCGTTCTTTGACCGTCTGCTTGTGCTAGCCTCCTGGCCTCTTAACTTTTGGTTGGCCGCAGAGGAGGGTGCTCAGCTTTCTGCGGTTTCCCAGTGTGGAAAGAGATCTTATGTCTAGTGATGGCGAGAAGAGGCCAGGCAATCGACAAACGGCCTCACTGTGGGCTGTCTCTCTGTCTCTGAGTGTCAGGATCAAAAAGGCTAGCTCCACCATGCTCAGTTGGGTGTTTTGTTTTGTTTTGTTTTGTTTTCTCATGACAGGGTTTTCTATATAGCCCTGGCTGTCCTGGAACTTACTCTATAGACCGGGCTGGCCTTGAACTCTTGCCTCTGCTTCTGGAGTGCTACGCTCAAAGGCATGCGCCATCACTGGCTGGCATTTTGTTATTTTTTGGTTTTTCTAGACAGGGTTTCTCGGTATAGCCCTGGCTGTCCTGGAACTCACTCTGTAGACCAGGCTGGCCTCGAACTCAGAGATCCACCTGCCTCTGCCTCCCAAGTGCTGGGATTAAAGGTGTGCGCCACCACGCCCAGCATGGCTTTTTTTTTTTTTAACTTGAGGAATGCACAGAAATTTGTGAGAAAAGCTGTCTTTAATCTGAACTGTGCGAGGCAGCCACCTTGAACCTCCCTTCCTCCCTTCCCTTCTATCCTTGGCTCTTGACCTCTCACCTCCACGTGAGCTCTGTATACAGAGGTGAGCTGCTTTTATTCCTGCACAATACTGGGATTAGAACCAAGGGAGGGCATGCCATACAAGCATTTCACTCAGAAGCCGCTCCTCCGTGAAGCCCTCCTATGCCCTCAACATGGCAATTTTTAATTTTTCCAAACATGTATTTATTTCGGAGGTGTTGCCGCATACAGGCTGAAATCAAAGAGCAACTTGCAGGACTCAGTTCTGTCCTTCTGCCATGCGGACTAAATTCAAGCCATCCAGGTGGCTATGGTGCAGGCAGGCACCTTTACCTGCTAAACCATCTTAGCAGCCCCAACCAAGGCATTTGCCTGACGCCTTCTTGCAAAGCTTTTGCTTGCTGCAGCCTGTGTTGTTCTGGGGGACTAAGGGTTCAGGTCCCTCCTGTCCAGCCCTACCCCTGCAACATCCTACTCTAACTGGCTGGCATCCAACTGCTGTTAATGGAACTGCCTAAGCCCCAATGGTGCTGGCTAGTGGCTTGTAACAGCTGGAGTAATTTTCCACTCCCAGGAGTCCTGGTTTGGGCTCATCTGCTGGCCTGGGATGCTGTCCTCATCAGGGATGCAGCTGGAGCCCTCCGTTAGGGGAACCCTGAGTGTCCCTAGGTCAGGCCACTTCCCTCTGCTACATAGCCCCCTCCGTTTTCCCACCCGGCTCTGTTTGCTTTGGGAAGCAGCCCAGAAGAGAACAAACAGCAGCTGGGTCATGGCCTGAGCCTCTCCCACTCCAGACCTCTTCTCAGCCATGGTCTGGCCTGGGCTGCCCTCCAGGCTGGAAGTGAGAATGTTCCTTTGAAACGTCCCTTGTCTTCTCCAGTCCTCAGCATCGGCCATGCGCGAGTAGCTTGTGCTGTCTCTTACCAGTGTGGCCATTCTGGTGATGGAAATCATGTTGTCTGCCCAGGAGCCTTTCACCATGATAGAATGGGGGCGCTGTGGGGACAGTGAGGGGTTCCCTCCTGGAATCAGCAGTCTCTAGAAGTTTCTATGCCTGACTGTGCAAACCATGACAGTGTGTGTTTCTTTCTGTCCTTGGGACCACCGCTGGCAGTATCTCAGCTGGATCCAGAGGCACTGAGAAGGGAAGCTTAGGGCTGGTGTCCTCTCTAAGTCCTCACCCTGAGGTGGGGACTGTTCGGTTGGGGCTGGCTACTGCTTGGGTGGCAGCTATGTTCAGGGTCACATACAGTCTGAGGAAAAAGGGGTCCCATGACTACATAAATGGTTTGACTTGCCAAAAGGCCCACAGCCAGTTAGGTGTTGGTTCTGATGGGGGACCCTTTGCAAAGATGCTCTCCTGCTTTGATGTAAGCCTGTGGATCTAGGTGTGCATAGAGTACTAACCTCTAGCCCAAAGGACCTCCAGGGGAGCCCAGCTTTGCCTGCCATGTGCGGCCCTATGTTTTGTTTCTGCATTCCAGGTCCAGCCTAGCCTCTCTCAGGCAGCCCCGCTCCTGAGCCTGCTTCTAGGTGTTTTACTGTCACTTAGCAGCCCAGCTTGGCTGTGCCTGTTGCTTGACTGTCCCTGCAGGTGCTGGCTAGGTCGGAGGCTGCTGTCACTCTTGGTGGGGTTATTTTTAAAGTCAGGACTGGGCGTCATTCTGCTGGACAGCTTGGACGGAGGGTGCGTGGTGCCAGCACCCCAGCTGGCTGTACGGAAGAACAGGCACTAAGGGCGGGGCTCTTACCCTCGGTCTGGAGCCAGTGGGGGAAGGGCCCTCTGCGTACCCTTCAAGGGCCTGTGTCTTCTCTCTTCCTGCCCTCCTCCTACTCCACCCTGTGATCTCTAAGCTGGTTTCTTCCTCCCTGCTACCAACAATGGAGCAGAGTCCCATTGCTAAACAAAGGTCCCCCTTTCAACTTGGAAACCCGCCCTGTCCCTGTCTCTGTCTCTACCCATCTCTGGCCCAGCGCCTGGGCAGGGCCCCACCACTGTCTCCCTCACTTCCACCCTGTTCTGTCCAGGGCCCATTGCAGAAGGTCTGACCTGTGTGTCCAGGCTGAAGAATGCTGAGACAAAACTGGGTGTGGCAGCCTCTCCACCCCGAGAATGGCCAAACCTGTACTTTTTGCTCCTTGTGGAAGAATTTCCCAGGCTCTCTTGAGTTGGTAGGGAGAAAGGTGAAGTTGATTGACCATCCTGTCTGGTGGCTGACTACCAGCCTTCCCGTTACAGGAGTAGCTAGCTAGCTGTCCCTGTGACGAGTTCTGATGTCTCCTCTCTGAGCTGCTTTCTACTCTACCTTGCCCACTCTTAGCCTTCCCCTCACTGACACGGGAACCCTAGCGTCTTATTAGAATCTGGCCATCAGTGCTTCTTCTGAGATCATGGGGCCAGCCTTTCTCAGATTAAAAAATACCCAATGCCAGGTAGTGGTGGCGCACGCCTGTAATCCCAGCACTTGGGAGGCAGAGGCAGGCAGATTTCTGAGTTCGAGGCCAGCCTGGTCTACAAAGTGAGTTCCAGGACAGCCAGTTTCTACACAGAGAAACCCTGTCTTGAAAAAAACAAAACAAAACAAAAACACCCAAAGGGGCTGGAGAGATGCCTCAGCGGCTAAGAGTACCAGCAGCTCTTCCAAAGGTCCTGAGTTCAGTTCCCAGCACTCACATGGCAGCTCACAACCTCCTGTAACTCCATTTTCAGAGGATCTGACACCCTCACACAGACATGCAGGCAGGCAGAACACCAATGCACATTAAAAATAAATAAACCGGGGCTGGTGAGATGGCTCAGCGGGTAAGAGCACCCGACTGCTCTTCCGAAGGTGATAAGTTCAAATCCCAGCATCCACAAGGTGGCTCACAACTATCCGTAACGAGATCTGGCGCCCTCTTCTGGAGTGTCTGAAGACAGCTACAGTGTACTTACATATAATAAAAAAAATAAAAATAAAAAAATAAATAAACCCTTCAAAATAAAGCAAAAACACCCAGAGATTCCCAGCATATATGGTAGAGCTGAGACCCTAATCTGACCAATGCATAGGTGGGAGGTCCCCAACCTGTGATCACCCTCATCCTTACCTTCCCCCTTCCTCCCCTTGGTCAGAGGGCTCAGCTTCTCCCAGACTCTCAGAAGTGAACTAAATCCCAGCATTGAGCAAAGTGCCACTGTTTCTGCAACTTGGAGCGAGCCTCTGTTTCCTTACCTATAAACTGGGAATCAGCAAAGGCCTACCAGCAGGGTTGAAAGGCACTGGCTATTAGAGAACTGGATGCTTGCCCTCTGATATCCTTTGACCTCTGCCTGGCCCTGGGCAGCTTTCCAGCCCTTTGCTTCCCTTGACTCCAGGCCTGGCCAGCTGGGCCTGAGGAGCAGCCTGTGAGTGAACCCCTCTCTCTTGAGGCTACCCTTGACCGCAGTGCTCCTTTATGATCTGCGGCTGGTCCTTGGTTTAAGATGAGCCTTCTCCCATCTCTCTGGGTCCTAGATGGCTGGTTGCGTGGCTCTCTCAGTGAAAGGCAGCTTTGTGGTTGGACTGAGGAGTTGATGCCTACCAGGGCAGGTCTTCCTCGCCTTCTTGGACTCTACGCTTTGCCTCTATTGGGCACTGGAGGGTCAGCATCTGTGGGTCTCACCTTCTCAAGAGCTCAGGGTTCGGGTTTTTTGTTTTTCTTCTCCCAAAGATGATTTCTGGCACCCACTCATTCCCCCCAGGCTCAAGTTCTCTCTTTGGGAGCCACCTTGGGGCAGAGGACAGGATGGGGTTTGGAGAGAGGCAGGATTGTCTTGAGCTGGCCTCCTCCAAGCTCCTGATTTCCTTCTGCTCCCTGCTGGAGCTGGGAGAAGGGAAGCACAAGACGGGAGGAGGAGGGGGGAGAGTGCTGGGTGGTAGGGTGGTGAGCTATTCTAAAATAGCTACTCCAGGCAAGTGTCTGGGAGCAGCTGTGCACATCTGGTGGCACATAGCCTGCCATTGGCGGCCTGGGCCTGCTGCTGTCTGCTGTTTATCAACCCCAAACGAAACTCTGAGTCAGCCAGGATGGCGGGAAGGGAGGAAGGTGGCAGCTGGGCGCTGGTGCTGCTCCTGCCTCTGTCTGTTTTAGGACCGCTTATGGCAGGGGAGGGAGGGGCTATGCATCCCAGGAATGGCTGGGAGAACATTCATCAACCTTTCAGTTTTTCGTTTTTTTTTTTTTTTTTTCCTCTTTGAAACACTGACTCCTTTTGTAGCTGGTCTCCTACTGGCAAACCTTCTATCCCAGTCTCCCCGGTACTGGCATGACAGGCGTGTTCTACCATGCCCCTCTGTCGTCATGCTCTGAAAGGTGGGGCTGGGGCTGTCACTGGGAAGAGGCCCCTGATTCTCTTTGTTCCTGGGGTGGCGCCTCTTAGTACACCAGCTGCCCCACCCTAATTTTTGCAGGTCCCCCATCATGGTGGAACAACCTGTTTGAGAGATGCTGGGCACCACCCCGTTTTATGAGTGGGCTCTGTTCATTCTCTGAGGCAGTATTGCAGTATTGGAGTGTAGAGGCGGAAGACTTTAGCATCAAGCTTGCTTATGCCTGGTCCCTTCTCTGGTCCCATTTCTAGCCAGTTTCCAAATCTATAAACTGGGGAGCAAAGCTCTGAAACCGATGTGTGAGGCTGATGGCATTTGTGAGGGGTCTGGAGGCATGTGGGAAGGGTGTGAACACACAGTAGGTCTCTCTCCATGACTGTCTGTATGTAGGTGGTGGTGGCGGTTGCGGTAGGGTCAGTGCCTATGACGGTAGGGCTAAACAGACCAAATGGAGAACTCACATGAAGTAGGTGCAGATGCCCATGGGCCTTAAAGTGGCCCCAAGCCCTCAGAACAAGGTGAGAGTCCTCAGCAGCAGCGACCACCCTAGAGGGCCTGCCCCACTCTGTGCTGCTAGCCCGGGTTCCGGGAAGTAGACGATGAACGAACATCCTAGGGGTGAGGCAGTTAGGACAGCAACAACCTGGTCCCCAACAGTGAACACCTACTAAGTACTGTCACCATAGCGAGTCCTTCCTAAGCACTATCCTCACAGCATTCAGTTGGGCGTGGTGGACCGTGAGTTTAAAGCCCCCCGGCACCCAATGAGAGGTAGATTCTCGAGGGAGTAGTTTGCCAAGATTTGCACAGGTCTATAGAGCTCAGAAGGCTGGGAAAGCTGGGAGCTGGAGGAGAGGAAGCCCTGGTTAAGCTTGACCTTCTGGAATATGAGATTCAGGAACTCTGAGGGAGCCCTTGGGCGTCCCAGAGAAACCTGTCGGGCAGCTTCCCTGCCCCACCCAGTCTCTCATCCAATGGCTGACGTGTGCTATAGCCTCTGCAACCTTTCCCAGGGGACTCCAGTGGAGTGAGGAGGGCAGGTCTACAGAGCTCAGCAGCCGTCTGAAACCCTTAGTTCCTTTTCCACTGGAAATGGTGGGTGGGGGCAGGCTGGTGAGTGAGCCTGGGTTAGGCGGGAGGGATCCGGCTGTTTCCTGTCTCCACGCTAAAAACACAGAGCTTATCCATAAAATGGACCCAGTGCAGCCCTACTGTGCCCCAGGCCGTCTTCTGGGCAGGGTACCCTTTCCCTTCACACCTGCTGCAACCTGGCTGGCTGCCGGCCCTTGAGGCTATGGTAGGGATCTAGGAGAAGGGGAGATTTCAGGGATGAGGGCTACAGCTGAGTTGAAACTGGGAGTAATGGTGTCCCCCTAGCCAGCTGACGTTGTGCTCCTGTTTTGTTTTTTTTGTTTTTTTTTTTTTTTGTCTTCAGCAGCCACCATGGAGGTGATGAACCTTATTGAGCAGCCCATCAAGGTAACAGAGTGGCAGCAGACATACACCTACGACTCGGGCATCCACTCTGGCGTCAATACCTGTGTGCCCTCTGTGAGCAGCAAGGGCATCATGGATGAGGATGACACCTGCGGCAGACAGTACACACTCAAGAAGACTACCACCTATACACAAGGGGTGCCACAGAACCAAGGTCTGGACTCTGGGGTTTTTTTCCTTTTGGGTTTCCCGAGACAGGGGTTCTCTGTGTAGCCCTGGAACACCTCTGTAGATCAGGCTGGTTTTGAACTCACAGAGATCTGCCTGCCTCTGCCTCTGCCTCTGCCTCCCGAATGCTGGAATGCACCACCACCATGCCTGGCTTCACAGTTCCTGCTCTTGAAGACACAGGAAATCTGAAGGGGACATGTGACGACCCAGAGATAGATACAGAGGTCACCCTAGTGAATTCTGAATGTGTAGGGAGGTATAGGCGCTGACCCAGGGTGCTATTGGAGCCCAAAGTTTTTGGCTTCTGGGATCTCAGGAATGTAATAAGGTGACTTTATTGATACCCCTCGGGGGGAGGGCTGGCAAGATCTGGAGATTACTGGGAAGGCATATTCTTTTCACTCCAGGAACCTCATGTCTGATGAGAGAGACAGGAAATACTCCCCCTCCACCCCCCCATCCCCCCACCCCCGCCCACTTCCCTACACACACCCAGGGTTCAAGCTTAGACTGGGCTAGCACATGACATACAGATGTCCTGAGGACTGGCATGGGGAAGCTGATTCAGTTACAGATTCCTGTCACAAAGGCCAATACTCTACCAGTCCAGGTGTTCCCTTCCCTTCTGGGACAAAGGTGCACATGGCTTTAGGACTGTCATTTGCAATTGCCCCAGGCCCTAAAGGTACAGGGGATGAGATTTGAGGCCTGGACAGTTGCAGGGTGAGCTGTGGTTGGTTAGGGCTCTATGAACTGAACCTCTGTGTCCCAGGTCTCCTTCCTAGCTGTGTGGGCAGGAACCTCTCTGTGCCCAGTTGGGCCAGTGTACTCCTAGGAACTAAAGGAAAGTGTATAGGTGGGAGAGCCCCTGTAGCCTCTCCTTCCCCATTAATTAGAGAATGACCTTGTTCCCGCCCTCTCTACTAGGGCATTGGGACCTTGGCCATGGCAGGGCTATATGGGACTTTTTCTTTTAATAGCCCCAGACTACCCAGAGGGAGAACCCAGTATTTCCCTTGAGGACTCTTGCTCCTGCCTTCTTAAAGCCAGCCTCCTGTCCTGTCTCTTGATTGGCTATGTGGTCTTGGCTGGTGCTCGGGGACTTCTTTTGGCCCCCTGTTCAGGGAGAGTTGCTACTCTGTGGAGAATGAGTTGTGTAATTAGACTGAGGAAGTTTAGCTTGTCTAATCTTGTGACCGATTGATTGCCCTGCTGGTCACAGGAGGAACAAACAGCGGGGCTCTGAGCTCCTGAGCCCACTGCTTTTATGATCTCAGTGTCCAGTGTCCTGAAAAGTGGAGATCATGTTGTACTTGCCTTGTGAGATTATTGTTGACAGATGAAATAAGGTGCTCAACACACTGTCAGGCACACAGGCACTCCACCCTTAGGTATTCTTTTTTGTCATTTATGTGTGTGTGTGTCTATGTGCACATATGTGCCCGGGGACCCCTGGAGACCAGGTGTCCTTTGGAGCCTTTAGAGCTGGAGTTACATTGTTTGTGTGCTACTTGATGTAGGTGCAGGGATTGGAACTCTGATCCTCGTGATAAAAACGGCAGTACCCTTAGCGACTGAGCCACCTCTCCAGCCCCCGGTTTTGTTTTTGAGACAAAGTCTCATGTAGGCTAGGCTGTCTTAAACTCACTGTGTAGCCAAGGATGCCCTTCGACTTCTGATCCTCTTGGCTGCCACTTCTGGAGGCATGTACTTGCATGAGTGTGCCACCATGCCTGCTTTTATTCATTGCTGGGAGAAGAACCCTGTTAGGCAAGCATTCATCCAGCCAAAGCTGCTGAGCTGGCTATCGTAGCAAAAGTATATGATGTCCCAGCTTCTTGGTAGGCTGAGGCAGGAGGGTTACAAGTACAAGATCTACCTGAGTACGAAGTAAGTTCAAAGCCAACTTGAGAAACTTAAAGTAGTTTTAATTTTTTAAGTGTATGAGTGTGTGCTGTCATGTATGTTATGTATATATACCAAGTGGGTGCAGTGCTTATGGTGGCCAGAAGAGGGTGCCAGAACCTCCTGGAACTGGAGTTAGACATGGCTGGGAGCCACCATGTAGGTGCTAGGAATTGACCCTGTGTCCTCTGCAAGAGCAGTATGTGCTCTTAATGTAGAACCATTCCTCCAGCCCCTAATTTTTTTTTTAAGGCTGGGAATATAGCTCAGTGGTAGAGTGCTTGCTGAACAAATGTGCGGCCCTACATTTACTTCCTAGAACTGTACTTCAATAAATACATATTCTGCTGCAGACATTTTTGTAATGATAGGTGTCAGACATGAGTCTTTTAAAATCAAATCATAGCTGTGATTTTAGTTGTCATAGAGTTGGATGAGCTGGGGCGGGGGGCTCATGCTATCAATGGGATGATACAGGCAAGGGCAGTGATGGTCCCCTAAGACCCTGGTTAGGTTCAGAATCACAAGTGATGCCCTGTACTTTGGAGAAACATGAGGGAGCTCGGAGCCACGTCTTTAAGGCTTACCCTTGCTCTTCAGGGTCCCCGTAAAATCTCCTGTAGCTCAGTCTTCTTGTGTCATTTGCCTTTCAGGTGACCTGGAGTACCAGATGTCCACAACGGCCAGAGCCAAGCGGGTGCGGGAGGCCATGTGTCCAGGTGTCTCAGGCGAGGACAGTTCTCTGCTACTGGCCACCCAGGTGGAGGGGCAGACGACCAACCTGCAGCGCCTGGCCGAGCCGTCCCAGTTGCTCAAGTCGGCCATCGTCCATCTCATCAACTACCAGGATGATGCAGAGCTGGCCACTCGGGCTCTGCCTGAGCTCACCAAGCTGCTCAATGATGAGGACCCGGTCTGTGAAGGGCCTGGAGGTGGGGTGGGATGGAGCTGGCTGTCCCCAGAGGGATGGGTCATCTAAGGATGCCACGGCCTTTGCCTTCCTTCCTTCTGTGGAGGAGGAGCCTGGGGCTGTCTGCTCAAGGTCTCACACACTTCCTCCAGGTTGTGGTGACCAAGGCTGCTATGATCGTGAACCAGCTGTCCAAGAAGGAGGCATCCCGCCGGGCCCTAATGGGCTCACCGCAGCTGGTGGCAGCGGTGGTGCGGACCATGCAGAACACCAGTGACCTGGATACTGCCCGGTGTACCACCAGCATCCTGCACAACCTCTCCCACCACCGTGAGGGCTTGCTCGCCATCTTCAAGTCTGGAGGCATCCCCGCCCTAGTCCGAATGCTCAGGTACTTGCTTTGAGGCACAGGAGCCAGGGGCCCTCCCTGCATCCCATTTCCTGGGCTTCCAATAGAAGTTACAAAGAATGACTGAGAATGTCCAAAGGCAGAGCTTTGACAACTCTGGGGGCGGAGCTTTGGCAACTCTGGGGGTGGAGCTTTGGCAACTCTGGGGGCGGAGCTTTGACAACTGAGTATACTTGGTCAGAGTAGATGTGGCTGACTCCCCACCCAGTCGTGCTTCCTCCCCACCCGGTGGCCTTGTACTGATGTGAATAGGAGTTCTTTGAGGGTAGAAGCTGATTTCACTCCCCTCTGATCCTCTCCCAGAGCTTCTCCTATATGACCTTACACACAGTAGTGACTCAGCTGCCCAGGGACCTAGCATGTAATTAGCACCGTGCGGGACCTCAGATGCGGGAGTAGAGAGAAGATGCGCTGTGTGCCGATGTCTTTAAGAGTGGGGCTGGCTGGGCATGGTGGGGCTCTCCTTTAATCCCACCCCTCAAGAGGTAGAGAGACATGCAGATGTCTATGAGTTCCAGGCCAACCTGATCTATACAGAGAGTTCTAGGCTAGCCAGGGCTCCATAGTGAGAACCTGTCTCAAAAAAAAAAAAAAAACAAAAACAAAAAAAAACCAAAAAAAACCGAAAAGGGGTGGGGTTGGGTCTGGGGGATGACTAGGCAATAGTGTTTATTTACCTCTCCAGCATGAGGACCCAAGTTGAATCTCCAGCACCCATGTGAACATGCTGGATGTGGTAAAGCACTTCCCTGACAGTGGGGGAAGCAGAGACCAGAAGTATCCCTGGGGCTTGCTGGCTGACCAGTTTAGCCTAATGGGTGAGCTCCAGGCCAGTAAGAAAGCCTGTGTCTAAAGAGGGAGTTTGTGTTCCTGAGGGGCACTCCTGAGTTTGTCTTCTGCCCTCCATACACATTCATTCACACTGACACACCGACACACACACACACACACACACACACACACACACACACACGCACGCACACACGCATATGCACACACATGAGCAAAATTAAAAAGGCTTTGTGCTTAAGGAAGGATGAGATTTTGGTAAGGGTATATTTGCATGGAGGTGTTGATTTAGGGTGAGCTTTCTGGATGTAGTAGGGACTCCTTCCAGACTCACGTTCAAACCCCGGGCTCTGGCAACTGGCTCACGTGGGTCCTGCCTGTCTGTTCCTCAGTTCACCCGTTGAGTCTGTTCTGTTCTACGCCATCACCACACTGCACAACCTGCTGCTCTATCAGGAGGGCGCCAAGATGGCAGTGCGTCTGGCAGATGGGCTACAGAAGATGGTGCCCTTGCTCAACAAGAACAACCCTAAGTTCCTGGCCATCACCACTGACTGTCTGCAGCTCCTGGCCTATGGCAACCAGGAGAGCAAGGTGGGTCCCTCCACCAGAGCCTATAGCAGCATCGTAGTGGCTTCTGGCCACTTCCGGGAAGGCGTATTGATGTGTCTACACAGATGAATGTGTGTCTTATCCTAAGTTCTGAATTCTTCAGAGCTGTTATTTTAAGGATGAGAAAGGAATTAGGGAGTGAGATATAACTCAGGGATAGAATAGAATAAAGCTGAGTGACCTTGGATTCAGTCCTAGGAGTCAAAAAGAGGGAAGGGTGCAAAGATGGCTTGGAGGCCAGAAAAGGGTGATAGATACCGTAGAACTGAAATTACCCATTGATACAAGCCACCATGTGGGTGATGGGAATCGAACCTAGGTTCTCTGGAAAAGCCACCAGTGCTCCTAACTGCTGAGCCGTCTCCAGCCCCCTGTGTATTTAGACAGGGTCTAACTAACCTGGGCTAACCTGGGATCCTACATGTTCTTGTCTCGGTCTCCCAACTGCTAGTGTGTAACACCAGACCTGGCAGAGCTCAGAAGGTCTTCTGATTTTTATTTATTTACTTTTAAGCATGTCTAGACTTACTCCGTGGGTTAGCTCTCCTTTCAAGAGGATTACAGTTCATTACACCACCATCAGTGGTAATGGCTGTGACTAGCTTTCCTTTACCACATCCTTGCCAGCATTTGATATTATCATTTTTCCCCTCCCGAGATGTTGGCTTGATAGACTCAGAAGCCATTTACAGCTTAGCGAAAGCTTCATAATGACAGCTGCATCACCCTCCCTCCCCCACCATGCCTTCTGTCTTACACTCAGCCTTTCTCTCCCCCCCCCAACCCTCCCCCCCCGACAGCTGATCATCCTGGCCAATGGGGGACCCCAAGGGCTTGTGCAGATCATGAGGAACTACAGCTACGAGAAGCTTCTGTGGACCACCAGCCGCGTGCTCAAGGTGCTCTCTGTGTGTCCTAGCAACAAGCCTGCCATCGTGGAGGCTGGTGAGTGTGAGAACCACAAGGTGGCTTGTTGGGGAAGCCAA
>LR749600.1:2718820-2760473 GCA_902729485.2 Mus minutoides | reverse complement strand
TGACCAAGTAAGCTATTGTGTAAATAACCACGAAAGATAACTGACATGTGTGACTAACTTTAGGACACACACTTGGAAACTGCTTTGACTCAACAGCACTTGGGCTCCAAGGTAACTACACTGTCAACAAACTTTTGTCAACAAACTAAAGATGCCAGTGAGAAAGGAGTCTCAACAGAAAAATTGCTCCATCACAATGCCCTATGGGGATATCTGTAGGGCATTTTCTTGATTGAAGAGGAAGGGCCTAGGCCATTATGGGTGATGTCATCCCTGGGCTGGTGGTCCTGGGTTCTATAAGAAAGCAGGCTGAGCAAGCCATAGGGAGCAAGCCAGTAAGCAGCACTTTCCACGGCTTCTGCATCAGCTCCTGCCTCAGCTTCCAACTCTGCTTGAGTTCCTGTCCTGACTTCCTCCAATGATGGATTATGATCTGGAAGTGTAAGCCTTCCCTCCCCAACTTGCTTTTTGGTCATGTTTCATCACAGCAATGGAAATCTTGATTAAAACAAGGACTGATAGATACTGTGGGCCCAGAGCACTGTGGGTAGAATCACCCCTGGGCAGGTAGGTAGTCCTTGGTTGTGTAATAAAACAGGCTAAGCAAACTATGGCAAGCAAGCCAGGTTGTAGTGTTCCTCCACAGCCTCTGTTTCAGTTTCTGTCTCCAGGTTCCTGTTTGAGTTCCTGGCCTGGCTTCCCTCAATGATGGGCAGTCACTTAGAAGTGTCAGCCAACAAAGCAAGCAGATTGTGGCTGGTGTTTTAATGCAGCAACAGAAAGCAAACCTAGGAGAGTGACTAAAAACCATGTGAAATCCTGGCATCATTGTCTTCTGTTTGTGTCCACACTTTGGCAGAAGGTATAAAGACGAAGTCTTTATCTTTAACCTTTCCTCTCGAGTCATCCTAAATGAGGACAATTGTCCATGAAGGTGAGGCTCTTCTCTCAGCAATGAGCAAATTAACAATTTAACAACATAGTCCACTGCCTTGCAGAATGACCCACCTTGTAGAATTACAGCTGAAAGAGTGAAATGTTAAAAGTGGCTGGGACTACACTGTTATCAGTACTACTCAATTATACAGGCTTCTTACCTTGTATTTAAACCTGAAGCTCATGTTAGTACCCAAAGTTCAGCTTGGGCTCATTAGAATACTTTATCTGTTCTTGTGTGGGAATGATGCTAGTAACCAGAGCTGCAGAGTTCATGGGTACAACAGCCATGTCATTTCTAGCAGACGACATTTCATACACTCTTCATCATTCTCTGGCTCTTACATTCTTTCTGCTCCCCTCCTCTGTGATGGTGCTGGAGCCCTGGTGAAGCTGATAAAAGATGTCAGACTTGAGGCTGAGCACAGAGTCACTTAATCTAAGTCCTTTGACAGTTATGAAATTCTGCATTAACTGTTGTCCTCTGCAAAAAGAACTTTCTGACCAAAGACTGAGAAAACCATTAACCTATATAAAATAAATATTGAAATAAAAAATAAATATTGATATAAAAATAAATATTGAAAAGTCAGTTTGATAACATAATCAATTGGTAGTAGGCTTCCTCTAGAGCCTTCGGTCTCCAAGCCACGGTTTTTTAACCATGTTTACAATACCAGGTGTGAATTTCTTCCTGCAGAGCTGGCCTCACATCCAATCAGAAAGTTGTCTGTTAACCCATGACAGCTGTGCCACTATAGCGCCAGTGGGCATATCTTTTTTTTTTGGCAAGTCAATATTATATGCATTAAGCTTTAGAGTCTACAATTTTTGCAACCTGCATTGTTCTCTTAGAATATATGAAATACTAGATCACAGTTTCCTTAGAAACTTTGTTGCTAAAGCTGTTCTGTGGCTGTTTCCTCAGACTGGATATGATTGTTGTTGTCTTGAAGCACAGCTGCTATGATCCCTTATGGAAGGAGTGAGAAGGCCGCTGAGGTTCTGCCCAGACTCCTCAAGGACAAATAAGCAGTCAGCACATACTGAGAGGAGGAGACTATGCCGGTATAGCTGCCACCACCCTCCTGTAAGGAACCACAATGGTTTGCAAAGCTGGTAGCATAGCACAGTATCTTTGTTGTCTTTGGCTTCTTTTTCTGGGGAGAAGGGAGATAGAATCCTGGGGAAAAGCCATGCAAGGAAAGCACTGCATTGTTCTAATAGGATTCCATTTTGACAATGTATCATCATTTGTTTATCCAATTCTCTTCTTTAGGGAAATTTGACTGGCTCAAATTTCCACAGTAACAAATGTTGCCAAAGCCATTCTTCTGGGATCCCAGTCTTCTGCACATCTCAATAATCTTCTTAAGTAATTTTGAAACATTTATTTTTGTTTCCTGAAGGCTGGAGGGACTAACTGGGAGAATAATTTTTGAGCCAATTTTCTTCTCAAGGTCTCTGAGCTGCCTTTGCCTTGAGTGAGGTTCCCAGAAGCATCAGTTACACGAATGCCTGCTGCTCTTGGGTAAGAACACTGTGCTTCCAAATGGACAGGTTTGCGATCAGTGAACACTGGATTCCCATTTGAAATTCCAGAGCTAGTTTTACTGTTTCCTTCAAACCAGTTGTATAAACACACCCTGACAAGACTCTCATGTTGACTGTTAGATACAGCTGAAATCCATTTTGATGCATTTAACATGAGACCGTGAGTTGTTATCTTAGGACTTTCAATAGCTACGCCTCTGCCATCCCAATGCCAATCCCCAGTCCTATTCATTAAGCCTTATCAGATCTGGGATGTGTTTAATTATACCCGGGTTTGACTCTGTAGAGTTCTGCAATACTCTTTTTGGAGAAACTTGAGAGTGTCTTAACATACAGTGCAGCCCTACTTAGCATGAGTCAAAAGCAAAGACATCCTTGGCTGACAAACGATGGCTCTTACATGAACAGTCCCACTTAAATCCCAGCAGGCAGAAATGAAGTCACTCTGGATCAAAGCCCAAGAACACAGTGACCTCAGAACACAAGATCTCCAGTTAGGGAGGGTTGCCTAATACACAAAAAGGGGAATTCAAACCCTCTTGGACAACAGTGAAAGGGTTCACACTCAAATAACCGAAGCTGACCTGGTAGGGAGGGAAGGATGGGGTTTTCTTATTTTATATGTTCTAGCAGAATGATATACACATATAGAATTATTGTGATAAATAAGAGTTTTACAATTTTATTCACCTCTTAAAGGGGGTGCATATGAGTTTTAGCCAGATGACCCAATCACTCATAAAGTAGATTTGATCGATTAAAAGCAAATCTTTTCTGCACGTAAACAGCAGTCCTCTGCAGTAACAAAAAATAGTCTATGGCTTATGGCAAGAACAACAGATCTTAAGATGTATCAGCTTTTCTGGCTGAAAATTAAGCTGAAATGGGCAAACTCTCAAAGTCTAGGATGCCCAAGTCAATTTCCAGTGTATTTAGTATCCTTGATTTCAGAAGAAATATTTTATTTAAAAAAGCGAATTATAATCAGCTTTTAATAAGGTCAATTCAAGAGCAGTGGCACAGAACTTGTTATCTGTGGCGCTTGCCTCAGTCTTGGCTTGTTTCCTCATAAACCTCTATCAGTCGATTTATAAAAGTCGGATAAGGTTAGCTGAGCTCATTAAATAGCTCACTGGAGTTCAGCCTCAGGATGCCAGAGAAAGAAAGAGCGGCCTTCAAGAGAGCTCAGAGAGGGACCTGGAGGATAAACAGAGTTCATGGGCTTGGGCACAAGTCCTACCACACCCTCCTCTTCCTCAGCCATGCCAGAAAGGTGCTTGAGGAACAGTGGCTGCCAGTGACTACCCCTCCCTCACTGTCTCTTTGTTACAATCGTTTTAAAATTTGGTGGCCTTCCAGGATCCATTTGTTCACTCAAGGCGAACTGGAGCTGGGAAGTTAGAGGAAGCGCCTGGAAGGTCAGCGTCTGGGTACTGTTTTAGCTTCGGGGACAAAGCACAGGATCAGAACCTTATAAAGTGAGTCTGGGCTTATTGCCAAGACGGGCAAGGCTAGAAGAATGGGGTTGTACGTCTCTGGAGTATATATCGCCAGATGATAGGACCGCGTTCCCCGAGCCAGCATATAGGAGATGGAACCAAGGGCGTTTATACACCCATAGCAGTAATAAATGGCACAGATACTTAGAGCTGACAACCCAGCTTGATATTCCTTTTCCCATTTATGTTCCAGGGAGTCCACCATACTCCTAAACACAGGTTCCTAAACTCAAGATGATCGGCAGCTGAGAGAGAGAGAGAGAGAGAGAGAGAGAGAGAGAGAGAGAGAGAGAACTGTCTTCAAGGTGCAGAGCCCAGTAAATAAAGCCACAAGCAAAGAAGGCTGTGAGTGTGTGGTACTGTGGGGTTCACTGATCAGAAAGGTTCATTCTGTGAGCTCTGTTCTGTTTTGGGGACCCGGAGGGGGGGTACAGGGACACAAAACCTGTAACTGATTCTGGAGAACGGGAGACTTGAGAGATGTGTCGTTCCCATGAATCACCGATGAATAGGAGCGCTGTAAGCCCAGATGGAAAAGAGATGCCAAAAGCGTTAAGGAGAACTTGCCGCCTGCCAGCCTTCCTTCCCTTTGCAGGGAGACACATGATATTTCCAGAGGGAACTTTCCAGTCTAATAAGGCTGCCTTTCCCAAACCCATGCGTCAGTCAAATGGATGATGTCTAAAACCAAACTCTCCCACACCTTGGTCTTCCAGTGCATGATTTATCGTTGGAAGGGCGTTCTGCTTTGGGAAAACGCTGCTTGGGTTTATAAGCACACTGGGACTTGCAGAGTCTTACCTTGTCTTCAGTCCCGGGGATCCTTGTATTGCTAACACAAACCTACCCCATCAGCAGAGGACAGCACCTCCTAGTGATCCACCACAGCAGCCAAAGCCAAGAGTTCTTCAGTGTTACCCTTTATAACGGGGCTCAAGCAGTGAGTGCTCTGTTCTTATACCCATAGTGGAAGCCTGTGTTCTGGAAGCCCGGGAGCCTGGATGTAGGAGCACTGAGTCTAGCAGTCTATCCCATTTGGAGAGACAAATGGTGTGTCTTAGGGTTTCTATTGCTGTGATGTAACACTATGACCAAAAGCGACTTGTAGAGAAAAGGGTTTATTTCATCTTACAGCTTGTACTCCATCATCCAGGGAAGTCAGGGCAGGAACTTTGAGAAAGGAACTGAATCAGAAAAACAGACAGTGCTGCTTACTGGCTTGCTCATCTTGGCTTGCACTTCATGGCTTGCTCAGCCTGCTTCCCTTATAAAACTCAGAACCACCACCAGTCCATCACCACCAGCAACCTCAACCCTCCAGTATCAGAAAATTGCCCACAGGCCAATCTTGTTGGGGGCGTTTCCTTAGTTGAGGTGCCTTCTTCCCAAATGACTCTTCCTTGTGTTGACATGAAACTAGCTAGCACAGTTTATATTGTAAGTATTCAAGAAAACAGTAGCATTCACTGGTTTTTATCGTTGTAAGTGTTTGAATATCTCACTACTGGAAGACAGCGGTACAAAATCATCTGAACAACCCTACAACACACACCTTTGCTTTCTTAGAGACAGTGAAACTGAGGCTAGTGTGAGGTGCGCCCTGTTTCTCTATGCTCAGCAAGTCTACTCTCAGCTGCATAGCCCTGGAGGGCGGGGGGGATGTGGGGAAATCTGTAGGTTCCACCAGAGATGTATCAGGAGTTCCACCAGCCTTGGGGTTGAGCCTATAAGTTAGCTAAATGCTAACTTGAGATTGGTAATGGGGGGACCAAGAAGTGTTGGTAGGAGGATGGGCTTCAAGAAGCTCTCTTTCAGGGCTCTTAAACAGCTGGGTCCCAGGGTAAACCTTCTCTAGGATGTTTTATAGTTCAAGCCGCCATCTTGGTCTTACATGTGTTTTGGCAAAGACATGGGGGGTTGGGGGAGAGACTTAGCCAGACAAAAACATCAAATGGTGGCAGGGAATAAAGGACGAGGAAAGAGCAGAAACAATTTAAGCAAATGATAGTTAAAAAGAGGATGGGGGGCTGGAAAGGCAGTTTAGCTGGCAAGCTGTGTCTCCTATACATTGTTTGCACCATACTTTTTGAAACAAATTTTATTTTCATTTTGTTTGGGATGCTAGGATTGAAGCCAGGGCCTTTGGTGTGCTGAGCACACTCTTTGGTCAGTGAAGTACACACCCAGCACTGTCCAAACCTATTAGCAAAGAGCTTTGCACTCGTATAAAGTGTCCTCTGTTGCTTTTCATGGATGGAGATGTGAAGGGCAGGGACTGAGGTGTCCTTGCCCCCCAAACACCCAGTAAAACAGATTTCCCAGTCCTTCATTTGCCCTCTGGCCCTTAATTCACGAAAGCACTTGCGCTGCAATGTTAGTCTGGGATTGTTCCCACTCATGAGAACAGTTGACAGGAACCGAGTATGAAACGTGAGAAGAAAGGAACCTTGGAGATTGCTAAAATCAAGCTCCTCAATTTCTCAATAATTCTAGGGACCAGCACACAGAGCAGGGAGATGAAAAGGTTTCTGCAGACCACAAGGCTGTTCAGGGAAAGCCGAGACCCAGCACAGATGTTTTGATTTCTAGGCAGCCCACTACCCAAGAGTCTTCCAGGACAGAGATTTCTTTCTTTGGTTTCTTTCTTCCTACTTTACCCAAGGTAGTATGAATTCCAAATGGGTAAAATGGGACCCAAAGCACTGGTTTCTTTATTTTGGTGTGTGTGTGTGTGTGTGTGTGTGTGTGTGTGTGTGTGTGTGTGTGTTTTAATTGTTCTTTCGATCTGTAACCGTAAGGAACTGAATTTAGTAAAGTACAGGGGAGCTTTCTATGTACTACTCTAAGTGCAGCTGAAACCAATTAGATGCTAATCAATTTTACTCCATCTGATGCAGAGTGGAAAAAATGTCCCAGAAGTCTCTCCACCCAAGATGTTCTTGGCAACGGGTCTCTCCCTGTAGCCCTCCCAGCTCTCTTAGTCATGTATACTCAGGAAGGAGAGCCAGCCAACTCCCTTCAGACCCCAGCAGAGAACAGAACCCAGACCAGCTTTCTCCCCTGAAATAAAAGTACATCTTAGGGAAGAGAGAAAGACTGCAGATTCAAGGCCTATACACACCACAACTGTGAGGACATCAAGAATTATGGAAGCTCCACCCCGCCCCACTCTCTGAAGCCACCACAGGATCTTTATTGCTGGTCCTCTCATGTCTGGCTCTGCCCCCCCCCCCCCAGCTCTACGCCTCTTCCAAGAGAAGCAAGGACCAAAGCAGACTTTCAAATCTGACAACTTAGGGTTTGGATTTGGGCTGCTAGTTATTAAATGTGGTGCTAAACAACTTGTTTAACCACTATAAGCCTCAATTTATTATAAAATGAAATACTATTAATAATAATACCTTTAAATACTAAAAGATTCAAGAAACTTCCTGTATTAAATGACAACAATGGATAACAATGACAACTTGCTGACAAAGTTGATTTTCAGAGTCCTCACGACAGATAAAATATAAATGCACAAGGTACTGTATATGTTAATCATCTCTGTTTAATCATTCTACAAGATCTATGTATTTAAAATCTTACATTATATAACATTATATATTTGTAGATAACACTTGAAGTGAATCTGATACATACAGTTAATCAACAGGTGAGTATGTTGTCACAGTGTTACTCCTTTTAACCACTCACCTAAACTGGATGTTCAAGGCACTTCATTCATTTTCTTCTTATCCTGGTTCAAATATGTTACTCTGTGTGTGTGTCTGTCTGTCTGTCTGTCTGTCTATGTCTATGTCTATCTGTGGCTCTGTCTCTCTGTCTGTCTGTCCTACAACATGTGTATTAGGGAACCATAAGTCTTCCTGTCTATTCCCTATGCACAGAATAAGGAACTTATCAGAGTTTGATGTACAGAGAAACAGTCATCTGAAACTGAATCTAAAATTGAAGTAAAACTCAAGACAGCCTCTGGGGCATCCACAGTTCACTAATTTGCATCACCAGTGTGTCTGTATATATTTTTGAAACAGTCACTAAGGAGAATACACATCACATTAAACAGGACCTCACAAATGCCTGTGACATCTTTCCACATTCTCAGTCCTCACAGGGACAACAGAGCTGAGTGGCTATGAGTCATGACCCTTAATCTGTAGCCAGGGAATTGGAAAGAGACAGGTATACAAATTGCTGGCCATCTTAGAGTGTTGAAGTGATTGAAGTTAGTGTTTGGTGGTTGGGATGAGACAGTCCCTTGTTACAAGCCTAAGCCAGACTGGAACTATAACCAGGCTAAACTCAAATTCACAGAAATACTTCTGACTCTGCCTTCTGGGTGTTTGGATTACAAACATGTACCACCATATTCATGAAAAATTAAACCTATGTTCCTTAGCAACAAGGATACAGTTAAAATACCAGAATGTTATCATTCGTGATGGAGGACTGGTTCAGAAGTCAGAGATGCAGGGGAAACAACTGTCCAGAAAGAACTTGCATGCAAGCATGAAGATGTAAGATTGGTATCCACCAGCACCCATATAAAATGCTAGGTATGAGCTAGAGAGATAGCTTAGCAGTTAGCAGCACTGGGTAGTCTTCCAGAGGACCTGGGTTCACTTTCTAGCAACCACATGGCAGCTCTGTCTGTAACTTTAGTTTCAGATGATCCAACACCATCACATAGATATAAATGTAGGCAAAACACCAATGCACATAAAAAAGAAATAAATCATTTTTTTAAAAGAAAGAAACAAAAACTGGGTATAATGACATGCACTTGGACTTCCAGTGCTGAGAAATGTGAGACAAGAAGGTCTCTGTGGCTTGCTGGACAGTCAGCCTAGATTAACTGGTGAGCCCCAAGTTCTACTGAGAGACCCTGCTTCAAAAACAAGGAGGACAGCTCCTGAGAGATAACATACCTGAGGTCGATCCCAGGCTTCCTCGTATACACACACACACACACACACACACACACACACACACACACACACACACACATGTTGTGGATGGATCTGGTGCTATTCTTGTGAACCAATCCCCTAATGAATAAAGGAGCCAATCACTGGGTGAGTAGGAGGGACTTATGAGTTGGGTGGAGGAATAGAGGAAGCAGGAGAGAGTTAGATCTTTTTGGATGGGGATAGTGTGAGGATGAGGACAAGATGTAATTACGAGTGTCTCACCATTTCAATGGTGGTTTCATCAGGATTCACCACCAGAGGATTTAGATTTAATAAGGCTTACAAGTTGGGATTTTAGTTGCTGTGCCTAGTGATTGAGTTTCCATTGTTTCTGAACTAATTTTGCGTTGTGTTTTCCTTCATGAGTTCAAGAGAGAAAGGTATGGCAGCTAAGCGTGGGTTTGCCTGAGATGCACCACAAAGGCCATGGGGATAAAAACAGGTCAGCCATTGCTCACCAGTGCATGCCTGGCCAGGTCACCAGAGCAGAGTTGCCAGCACAAATGCAGGAATGTGCCAATCCTTTAAAAAAAAATATTTCCTGCAAAACACACACACACACACACACACACACACACACACACACACGGAGGGTGGTGGTGGGAGGGGAGGGGAGGGGGAGAAGGAGAAGGAGGAGAGGGAGATATGGTTTTGTGGTTCATTTTCCTGATTCACATGTAATATATTTTCAGAACAATATCACAATTATTTCCCATTCCTCCTTTCTTCACCAAGGATCACTTGGTTCTGAAATTATAGCAAAAAAGTTCAGTTGATTAAAATTTGCATTACAAAGAGCTAGGAACGACTTAAGTATTTACAGCATCGGTTCAAAAGCTTGTGTAAGAGTTATCTATGTTAAAGCAAACAGTTTGCCTCCAAGGTATCAGTGTGTTGCTATCATCATTTTTAAATATGCTTATGAAATTCAAGTGCTTATGATTGTCTGTTGTGTCTCTAATAAATAAGCTAATATATGCTAAGAATTCTGTTTGTAATAAAAACTCGTATCAGCCTCCTTTTAGTAACTAATTCCAATTTCTGTTTGTGCCACTTAAGCATTTTCATGGCTTAACAGTGTTTTTCAATCAGTTTTTGAATGCACAAGTTATAAATATAGAAGAAATATCAGCCAACAAACCCTAAACATTTTAATACACAAACTCTATGTAGAATTCAGACTTGGCAACACAATAAACGTGCATGGGGAAA
The DNA here is from genome assembly GCA_902729485.2 of Mus minutoides. Lineage (NCBI taxonomy): Eukaryota > Metazoa > Chordata > Mammalia > Rodentia > Muridae > Mus > Mus minutoides. Next base: position 2,750,299 of record LR749600.1, on the reverse strand, counting down.
AGAAAGACCAAACTTATTTGCATCTTTGTATGCATTTATTATTTGATGTCACATTAGTTACCAAAATAAGTAAAAATAAAGGATATATGAGCCAAGTGTGGTGGTACATGTTTGTCATCCTAGCATTCAGGAGTCAGTGGCAGAAGATTGCTGTGAGTTTGAGCCCAGCCTGGATAGACAGTGAGTTCCAGGCCAGCTTAAGCTGCATAACAAGGGACTGTCTCCCCTTTCTATGCAAAACCAGAGAGAGAGAGAGAGAGAGAGAGAGAGGAAAAGATGAAAAGGAGAAGGGAAGAAAAGGGAAAGGAAAGGTAGAGAAGGGGAGGGAAAGGGAGGGAGGGGAAGGAAGGGAAGGGGAAAGGGAGAGGGGAGGGGAGAGATGGGGAGGGAAGGGAAGGCTTAGTGCAATATATATTTCTTTGACCCTCAGTTAGAAACTTGTTGAGTTCTAGGATCACCTGGGAGACAGGCCTCTGGGCATGCCTGTGGAAACTGTCCTGACTGTGTGAACTGAGATAGGAAGACTTCAAGCACAAGATTGAAAAGGAGCAAGGAGGGTGGATACCTCTGTCTCTCTTTTTTTTTTTTTTTTTTTTTTTTGGTTTTTCAAGACAGGGTTTCTCTGTGTAGCCTTGGCTGTCCTGGAACTCACTTTGTAGACCAGGCTGGCCTCGAACTCAGAAATCCGCCTGCCTCTGCCTCCCGAGTGCTGTCATTAAAGGCATGCGCCACCACACCCGGCAATACCTCTGTCTTGTTCCTGACTTCAGTGGCATTGCTTCAAGCACTCCTCTGTTTGCCTGTCTCCTGTCTATAGCTTCTATTACATTGAGGTGTGCTCCCTCTAGTCCTGCTCTTTCTAACTTTTATCACGAAGGCATGCTGGGTTTTCTCAGTCTTTTTTTTTTTTTGTTAAATCTGTTGAGGTGATCATGTGATTTCTGTCTTTAAGTCCATTTATTTGCTTTATTATCTTTCCTGATTTGCATATGTTGAGTCATCCCTGAATCTCATGGATAAAGCCAACTTGGTCAGGTCCAAACTCTTACTCATTATGTCTGTTAAGTAACAGAAACTGATCTTGGTCACACAAGCCAGAACAGGAGTTTGTATCTTGTCTCTAGGAACAGGGGAGAGTCTTGTACAGTCTGAGAACAATGGAGGAGACAAACTCCAAAAGCAGAAGGAGCCAGGATCCTGAATGGCTTCCAGTCTCTCATCTGCTTCTTTCCGCGGGTCTCATTTTCAGGTGTCTGATACTGCCGGCTCACCCTACATGGTAGAGAATGACCTCTGCAGACAGCTCTCACCTCTAAACTGTTAAGTGAAAAGGTCTGAAAATATGCTCTGCGGGTTCTCCCAAGCTCTGCGATTTGATAGAATTTCTATGAAGATTTCTAGGTGGTGAGGATAAAGAGATGGCTCAACTGTTGAGTGTACCTGTCGCAGTCTAGTAGTTTTGGATGAACTGGGTATACCTGAAAGAGAGGCTGGAAATGAAAAAAGGATGGGCGGGCAAGAGAAGGATGAAGCCAAGACAAGGGGTTCTGATCAAGGCTCAAAGTTTAATGTTTAACACTGTATTTATATAGGGAGAGCCCACAGACCCATCCTTTGTTTCAGCTGGATTATGTTGTTCAACTCACATCTTTCCATTCTTTGTGCTTAGCACAGAGCTTGGAGGATGGTAGAAGTCTCACAAATGCTGGTCGACGAGGGTTTTATTCTAGTTTCATTTCTGTTGCTGTGATACAATACTCTTAACAAAAGAGCAATTGAAGACAGAAGGGGTTTATTTAGCTTATAATTCCAGGTTACAGTCCATTTAATTGCAGGGAACTCAAGATAGCTAATCACATCATATCCATATATGTGTGTGTGATATATATGATATATACAATGTATATATATATATATATATATATATATATATATATATATACTCATCTAGCTTTCTCTACTACATTGTCCAGAGTCCAAATTCAGGGAATGGTGCTGCTCATTTTCAGGTTGGTCTTCCCACATAAGTTAAGGGAATCAAGGCAATCTTCCCACAGGCATCCACAGATATGCTCAAGGGGCAACCTGATTTAGACAATCCCTTAGAATTCCCAAGTAATTCAACGTCTTGTCAAGTTGACATTTTAACCAGCCATCACATCAGGTGCCCTGTGGTGCTTTGAATATGCTTGGCCCAGGCAGTGGCACTATTAGGAGGTATGTCCTTGTCAGAGAAGGTATGGTCTTGTTGGAGTAGGTGTGGTCTTATTAGAAGAAGTCTGTCAATGTGGGGGTCTTTGAGGCCCTCCTCCTAACCATATGAAATCTAGTCTTCTCCTGTTTGCCTTCAGAATAAGATGCAGAACTCTCAGCTCCTCCAGCGCCATGCCTGCCTGGATGCTGCCATGCTCCCTGCCATGATGATAATGGCCTGAACCACAGAACCAGCAAGCCAGCCCCAATTAAATGTTGTCCTTTATAAGAGTCATGATGACTCTTCACAGCAATAAAACCGTAACTAAAGCCGGGCAGTGGTGGCTCATGACTTTAATCCCAGCACTTGGGAGGCAGAGGCAGGTGGATTTCTGAGTTCGAGGCCAGTCTGGTATACAGAGTGAGTTCCAGGACAGCCAGGGCTATACAGAGAAACCCTGTCTCGAAAAACAAACAAACAAAACAAAAACAAAAAGAAACCTAACTAAGACAGAAGCAACCTCTTTACCCAGTTATCCCTGTCATTGACCAATGGGCACATGAACAGAGTAGCTGTGGTGGCAGAGATGGGAGTTATGCTTGGGCCCAACAACACGGACTTCCACTCACCAAGGCTGATCTGGCTACAGCTGCTGCTGAATGCCAGATCTGACAACAGCAGAGACCAACACTGAGCCTCAGATATGGCGCCATTCCTCAAGGTGACCAGTCAACAACCTGGTGACAGGTGATTACATTGGACCACTTTCTCCATGAAAAGGAAAACATTTTACTCTTACTGCAGTAGATGTTTAATCTGGTTATGGATTTGCCATTCCTGTACATAATGCTTCTTCTAAAACCACCATCTATGGATTTACAGAATGCCTTATCCACCGACATGGTATTCCACACAGTATTGCTTCTGACCAAGGAACTCATTTCACAGCCAGAGATGTGTGACAGTGGGCCTATGATCATGAATCCACTGGTCTTACCATGTTTTCCACCATCCTGAAGTAGCTGATTTGATAGAGAGATGGAATAGCCTTTTGAAGACACAATTACAGCACCAGCTAGGTGGCAGCAGCATAGAGGGCTGGGGCAGAGTCCTTCAGAAGGCAGTATATGCTTTGAATCAGCGTTCGATATATGGTACAGTTTCCCCCATAGCCAGGATCCATGGGTCCAGGAATCAAGGGGTGGAAAGGGAATAGTTCCACTCACTATCACTCCTAATGACCCCCTAGGAAGGTTTTTACTTCCTATCTCTGCAACCCTAAGTTCTACTGGCCTAGAAGTTTTGGTTCCAGAGTGGGGATGCTCCAGGAGCCACAACAAACATTCCATCGAACTGGAAGCTCAGACTTCCCCCTGGTTGTTTGGGCTTCTAATGACCTTAAACCAATAGGCTAAGAGAGGTTAAGAGGGGTGATAGATCCAGATTACCATGGGGAAATTGAATTGCTACTGGTGTGAAACCAGTCCTTCTGTACCCTGACTTCGATCCTAAGGGGTACCTGGAAATGTTCTCTCAGCATCATCATGGGTTAACACAGTCATTCCATATATTCTTTGTATGTCTTTATTTCCCAGGTTTCTACAACCTGGAAAGCACAGAGAATTCATCTTGAGACTTCAAATTATGCATAGTATTGCAGTGATCAAATCCATCTTGAAAAACATCACTCATTGGCCTGACAAGAGCTATTGTATGGTTCTCTCATCTTATATTTTCCAAAGTGGAAAAAAAAGCTGATGTGTAGGAACTTCGAAGTGATCTCTTTTATGATATCTGTGCCAACTACTTCCCCAGGGTCATCTCTCTCCACACATATCTATTCTCTCTGTAGAGTCCCAGCTATTCTACAAGGCCACAAGAATTTCTGCAGTCCCACAAAGCCCTGTAGGCAGTAGCTGTCACTTCAGAAAGAGACATTCTTCCTACATAGAGCAAGGCCCAGGGAAGAAGTCAGTATTACAGGACCGAAAGTAAGACCAAGCAATAGAGACGCAAGGCCTCCTTCGACTTATTGCAACTTTTAACATTCAAGTGCTTGGATGGAGAAAGGATGGTTGTGAGACAATGAAGGGGACCTGCCATGTGGTCTGCAGAGCCTGGCGTGCATGCTGTACATGCATGTGTGCTACCCTGTCGCTTTGTGCTACTCTATATTGGCAGTTCTTGTCCCCAAGGAACATAGGACAAAACCATAATGAATTGGTCTCAGATGACAAAGTCTCGAGACACTTTTGGTCTTCACAACTTGCCAAACACCAGCATCTCCAAGTAGAGCTCAAACTTAGTTTTACAAAAAGCTTGAAGGCTAGGCATAGTGCCTGTAACATCAGCATTCAGGAAGCTGAGACAAGGGGATCATGAGTGTGAGGCCAGCCTGGATTCAGAGAAAGGTCCTGTCTGCAAAGGACAGGAGTACTTAATGGGAGAGCCTAACTCAAGTTTCGGGGTAAGAAAAGCTTACTGGGGGAAGTGTCTCAGGATCTGTCCTGAAGCACTCTGGGAATCCATCCCATGTGGGCTACATTCATCCACAGCTTCCTGGATATTTTCCCTTTTTTCCCCTTATAATATGGCTCACACTCAAGCAAAAGCACAGATTTTGTGACTTTCTCCGGATGCTATTTAGATAAATAGCCTTGCCCACACTCAGCTGAACAGTCCCCACATCTTTTCTTTCGTGCTTCTTGCACTATCACTATGGTCTATGTTGGTTATTTCTCTTGTTACTGTGATAAAAACAGCCTGGCAAAATCAACTTAAGGAAAAAAACTTATTCCAGTTTACCATCTAGTGTAAGCATTCTAACGTGGTGAGGAGGGCATGGCTCCCAGCAGGAGCAGGAAACCAGTCGGCCACATTCCACCAAGAGTCAGGAAGCAGAGAGAGATGAATCTGATTCAATCCAGGACTCAAACATGACGCAGCACTGCCCACATTTAGGGTGGGTGCTCCTTCTTCCATTAACCTAATCAAGACAATTCCTCTGGGTATACGCAGCTGCTCCTTCCCTAAGTGATCCAATATCCTTTCAAGTTGACAAGGACTCTAAGTTAGCACAGGTCCCAGTCTACGTAAGGCCTCCCCCCTCCCCCTACCACATGGTAATTGTTGGCAATCGGGTGATGCCAGGTTTCCCACCCACATCATTCCCTCCAAGAGAATATTATCAGTCCAGAAAGCAGGTGAATTAGCATTAAATTCAGTATGGGCAGCGTCCTCACCTCCCCATCTACTACAGCACAGGTTCTCAATGGTAGCTTCACACGACCACCACAGAACAGTTCTGACTTATTATGGGTGCAGACCAAGCAGTAAGATTTTCCAAATCTTCCCAAGTGGTTTTAATATGCATCAAAGGTTAAGATCTATGAAGCCTTCTCCAAGCAACCATGCTTGGCCCCTAGTGTAAAATCAGTGAGCAGATTCGGTTAACTGATGCTCCACTTCAGGCTCCAGGGCACTCTCCCTTGATACACTAGGCACTGGCCTAGCCCATCTGCACCCAGCAGTCGTGCCTTGGCCTTCATAGAGGTGCCATTCATCATTCCAAACCTGGAATATGTTTTTCCTCCAAAAATCAAGATCCTGCACATCCTTCAGTTACCTACATTTAACCCTACCCTACTTCAATGTAAAAGTGTTTCTGTTCCCAGACAAAAGACACTATAAATCTTTCCATTGCCTTCTCCTGTGTAATTGTTCATAGCAATTTGCTACAAACTCACGGGCTTTGAGCACCATACAAATTTATTCTCTTAAAGTCCTAAAAGTCAAAAGTTTTGAAGTAGGTTTCACTGTTGTTATTGATGGTTATGGTCCAGAGCCCGTGTCTCTAGATTTTTTGGCCTCTTATTCAAGAAAGAAATAAAAGCCCACAGATTGCAAAGTAACAAGGCCATTTTATTATAGAGAAGGAACCTGGAAGCAGGAGGTGATGCAGAGACCATGAAGGGAGCAGGGCTGCTTACTGCCTTGCTCCTCAAGACTTGCTCAGCCTGCTTTCCTGTAGAACTCAGGACCACCAGCCCAGGAGTAGCCCCACCCACAATGGTCTGGGCCCTCCCCCATCACCAATTAAGAAAACACCCTACAAGCTTGCCTCTAGCCAGATATTATGGGGGCATTTTCTCAATTGAGGTTCCCTCCTCTCAGGTGACTTTAGGTTGCATCAAGTTGACATAAAAACTAGCCAGTATAATTAGTATGTTGGACTAGGCTGCCATAGAAAGTGATGATGGCAGTGACAGTAAGTTTGTCCCATCACCTCTATTCTGACCACTCAGGATATCTGACCATATCAGGAGACGTATTTACCTGCCCCAAATGGGCACGGTGGGTGCGTGCAACTGGTAAAGGTCAGAGATGCTATTAAATATTTCACAACTTGCACACAGCCCCCACTCTGAGTAATTAACCGTCCCAAAGTTAATTTGAGAAAACACCAAGTCAGACCACTCCTAGTCAGTGTGGCCCTTTGAACAGCATCTTTGGCATGACAGTCCAGCATTCCAGGCTTTGAGTGAACCAGGAGATGCAATCCAATACCCCCTGACTCCTCAAATACACAGTGAAATCTTAAATGGGCCAGAGCAACACCTTCCAGTCCAGGCAACACTCTAGAATCGCTCCGATGCTTTAAAAAGAGATGGTGATGTCTGAGTTTTACCTCAGACCTATTAAGTCAGCAGGTCTGCCTGCTGGGAGCCAGGCACAGCTCTCTATTAAAGCCCTCAGGATGATTCTAAGTGAAGCTCTGTTGGAGAATATCAACCCTGAGGTCTCAGAAATCTGATACCATTCAATGTGGCAGAATCTGAAGCTGTGGGAGACCCTGGGAACTAGAACCCATACTTAACATGACCCTCAGGTGAGTCCTAGGCAGGTTAAATTGGAGGAGAACTGGACAGTAGCTTGTGCCTGTAATTTTACCAGTGAGGAGGCAGATCACAACATTCTGTCTAAAAAACAAAACCAAAAACCAAAATCAAAACCAAAAAACCAAAAAACCAAACAAGAATCTCTGTTTTTAAAAGTTTTCTTCCTACTTTAAAAACAAACAAACCAACAAACAAACCTATTTCTTTTCTAAATATAAAATGCAGGTTTATGGAGGCCATTTACTCGACTCCTACATGACAGAAGCTGTTCAAAATCCCCTTAAGCAATGCTCTTCTGTTTCCAAACGCTGAATTTTCCAGTGACTATACTTTGTGGTGCTTCTCACAGGCAAACTCTTATATTCTAAGCAACTCCCAGCTTGTCAAAGGCCAGGAACAAGTCTTTCTTAACAAAGCAGTATGTGGAAAAGCACTCTATCCATCAAGAAGCAGGGGTGTGGCCAACAGCGAGAAACTTGGCTGAGACTTNTCCCTTCCTCTCCTTGTGTCTGTCAGCTTGCCTGCAGGGACCCGGAAGTCCCACCCATTCTTTCTGTCCAGCAATTGGCTTCTTTACTGATAGATCAAGAACCAATTGGGAAACAGGATCTTAGCATCAGAACCACCTCTACATGTTTATAAGTTTAAGACCCAAGTCACTCTAGCTCAGCATGCTACCTTATTTTATGGAGGTGATCAATTTGAACTGAAATAGAATGCCAATCCAATATGGCCAGTGTCCTTCCAAAAACAGGAAATTTGGAAGACCCAGTTATAAAGACTATGTGATTAAACCCAGGAAGGAAATGGCCATCAAAAAGCCAAGACACTGACCTGTGCCATACTCCTCTCTTACAAGCTTCAGAGAAGCCAGCCCTGTGGGGGAGCTTCACTTCTGACTCTGGTCTCCAGAGCTGTGGCACGAAGGCCTGCAGTTTATGACACCCAGTTTGTGACACTTGATTGTTGCAGCCCTGGGAAAATTAAGAGACACTATGATCAGGTTTAACTTTTAAAAAGGGAAAAGAGAAAACCAGAAGCCATAACAGTGACTTTTCAGGAAGACATTAATTTAACAAACTTGGTAAGCAGGTTTTGGTTACCAGGAAAAGGTTGGCCCATACCGAAAACTTCAGGAAGCAGCTGCACTCTCCAGAGATAGAGAACAAAAGAGAGAGGCCAGGGTTATCTGGGTCCAGGGGTGTCAGGAAGGGAAGCCCTGCTGAATGGAGCCCAGCCTGGGGGCAGTCTGTCTCCAGGGGGACGCTGGGAGCTTCAGCTCAGAAGTGTAGAAAAGCACAGAAACCAATCATCTCCAGAAGCTTTCATTGGTTGCCCTGACAGGAACAGAGTATGAAGGGCTTCCTACAGCCCACCAGTATCCCCTTCACAGCAGCAGTCAGAGCATCACACTAAGCCAGCTGGGTATACACAGATGAGACCAGTACTGACCGTTCCCTTTTTATACAGGCTTCAGTAGGTATACATTCAGGGGGACCCCATTTAGCACCCTTTGCTGGGCCTCATTGTCAGTAGCCTTGCTAACTAGTAAGAGAAAAAGACATCTTTGTTGGGAAACTCCTTCATTAATACCCCTTCGGTGTGCCCTGCTTTCATTTCAACTAAAATATTTTGGAGAAAACTGAGCATGTTCGGAGGCATTCGTGCCTGTCATCTTTATAACAAGCTTAAGCAAAGTATTCCTGTGGACCATGGACCTGTTCCTGTCCATGACCTTGAGCTAGGCATGGTTCAAAATGTGCCTGAGTTTGTACAGACACCTAGTCAAGTCCCCGAGCTTTCTTTGTTCAGGGAGGATGTTGCTTTGAAAATCATTCCCATTGTTGCATATCTATATCTATATCTATATCTATATCTATATCTATATCTATATCTATATCTATATCTATATCTATATCTATATCTATATCATCTATATCATCTATATCATCTATATCATCTATATCATCTATATCATCTATATCATCTATATCATCTATATCATCTTCATCTATATCTAATCTATATCTATATCTGTATGTATATGAATCTCTTTTTACTTTTTTTTCCCTCTTTTTCAAGGTCTCACTATGTATTCCTGGCTGGCCTGGAATGAACAAAGATCCATCTACTTCTGCCCACAGAGTGCTGGGATTAAGGACATACACCATCATGTTCAGCTCTATGCTGATCTTTAGTGAACTCCTTTGGTGATCATCTTAGAATTTAGCAAAGTTCATTTGCATCATAGGGTTCTTTTTTGTTTGTTTGTTTTATTTTATATGTATGAGTGTTTTGCCTACATGTGTGTTTGTGCACTGCATGCAATGCCTGGTGCCTGCAGAGGCCAGAACAGAGTCTTACATGCCCTGGAACTGTAGTTTCAAATGGCAATGCGCCACCGTGAAGGTGCTGAGAACCAAACCCAGATCCTCATCAAGGACAAGTGCTGTAAACTGCTGAGCCATCCTCCAAACCTATTTTTTTATTTAATTTTTGAAATTATAATTACAGCATCTCTCTCCTCCTTTTCCTTCCGCCAAGCCTTCCCATATACCCCCTCCTCACTCTCCAAATTCATGGCCTCTTTTTCACTAATTGTTATTGCATATATATACACATATGTGTGTGTATGTATGTATGTATATATGTATGTATGTATGTATGTATGTATGTATGTATACATATATATTCCTAAATATAACCTGTTGAGTCTGTGTAATGTTACTTGTGTGTGTGTTTTCAGAGCTGACCATTTGCCACTGGACAACCAGATGGTGTACTCTTCCCCGGGGAAGGCCTCCTCTCTCATTCCCAGCTTTCCTCAGTTCTTTGTGTGGTGTTGAGGACTTGTGGCCTTTTCCCTGTCCACTTTGACGTGTTCGTTGCTGTCCTCCTTGCTCAGCTCACGTTTGGGCAGTCATGTTAATGAGACTTTATGGGTGTTGCTTCTAATATTACTAGGAGATCCAGCTCACAGCAAACTCTGTTCATCTGGCTCTTATGATCTGTCTGCCTGCATTAAAAAAAAAACCCTAAAATACTTGTTCTTTATGTTACTCTTAAAACAAACAAAGAAACAAAAAAACTTTAGTAACATAAACTGTCTCTATATATCCATTTGCTTTCAACCTCAGCCACACCCTCAGCCCTGACCTTCCATGATTTCACTGGTCCCCCTTTAGTGACCTAATTCACTATCTGGTCCATGTAGTACTGTCTATCCTCCTTTCTAGCCTACCCCTCCTTCCCAGCATTCCTTCCCATAAAAATAGTTTACCCGACAGGAACACCTTAACTTGACACCGCACCCCCCCTTCCTCTAAACTAACCCAAATATCCTAACTCTTGTCCCTCTCGCCTGACCCAAGTAAGAGTTCCCAGTCCTCCTGGCCCTGGGTAACCTTTTGCCTGTGTGGGCCCCAAGAGCTGGTCCCTCCTACCTCTTCGCTGACACTTAATCCATCTGTGTTTTTAATCTCACCCTCTTCAGGACCTTCCTCGCTATATAAACCTATCCCCTGCATGGCTTGCCCAGACCTGGCTCCTCTTCATCCATTTTGCTGTGTGTACCCTCATTGTCTTGTCCCTCAGTCCTTCTGCCATCCAGCTGTCCATCACTATCATTCGGATGCCTTCTCTAGGACAGCAGTGGCCAGATGACCAAATTCATTGTGTACTTCTTTTATTTTAGAGCATCTGGTGATTACTTGATTTAAAAATCACACACACACAGACACACACACATAAATACATGCACACATATACACAGGCATGTGCATGCACACACAGAGATTCACAGACATACACACACACACATACATATACACATACACGCACACATACACATGTGTCATTGACATTTTAGAAAACAGTAAAATACACTTGTTTGTATTTTAAAGGTCACTGTAGAGAGCATGTGTGAGACAGCTAGGGTTCTCTGATTGGACTAAAATAGAAGCTGGAAACAGTTTGGAGGACAAAGAATGTTGACACTGTAATCTCAGCCACTGACAGTCTTTGGAGAACACTGCTAGTTAACAAGCATTGTGAATACTGAATGTTTGCCCCTGTCACCACCAAGATACTGGAGTCTCATTACACGAGGCTAAAAAACTATTTTTAAAATAGCTTCCTTACCTTGAACACAGAAAAGAAGCTGCCACTTCAGCTTTTTCTGAAGGACATAAGGTCAAGATATTGCTCCACAGAAATAATAAGAGAATTGTGTTTATACCTGTTGCCAGGCCCAGAGCAGGGACTTTATACATGTAACCTGAGATAAATGTACATTTATGTCTTGTACAGCTAACTAATCTGTGTCACATAACTGAGCAAACTGGGGTTCAGAAATAGCAGGGCCCTTATAACCACAACATATCTTCTGCATGGCAGACCTAAATTTGAATACAAAGCCTGTGTTCTTCCTGTTGTATCAAACCACATCTCCAAGTGAAAAGCCTTAGCTACTATTCCATGTCTCCAAGAAACTATGGCAAATACACTGGACAGCCCTGAAACTGCAAACCTTCTAGAGCTTTCCATCCTACAGTATAAATAACAGTGAAGTCCATTCCTAGTGTGTGGGTTTCAAAATAACCTTTGCAAGAGTTTAGTAGGCCTGCTATAACAAAATGCCGCAGGCTTGGCAGCATAAACAACAAAAATTTACTGAAAGTCCAAAATAAAGGGGTCAGCAGCAGATTGATCTCCTTCCGAGGCCAAAATCCTCCCACTGTGTCCTTGCCTGGCCCTTTCACTGCAGGCATACATTTTGGTGTCTCTATGTGTCCAATTGTCCTCTTAGAACCAGGGGACACGTTAAATTGAGTTAGAACCCCTGACAATTTTAGCTTGGCTGCTTCTCTGAGACAAATGTAGCCACATTCTGGAGTACATGAGGGTCAGAGCTTCAGTATGAATGTCAAAGGGACACACTTCAAACCATTATGATTTTCACAAGAAAAAAAAAAGATGTGGACATCATTCCTGACTTAGTGTTTCTATTGCTGTGATAAAACACCGGGACCAAAAGCAGCTTGAGGGGAAAATGATCTATTTCTTTTTGCAGTTTCATGCTACATCCATCACTGACAGAAGTCAGGGCAGGAATCTGGAGGCAGGAACTAGAGCATAGGCCATGGAGGAATGCTAATTACTGGCCTCCTCCCCAAAGCTTGCTCAGCCTGCTTTCTTATATACCCCAAGACCACTTGTCCAGGAGTGGCACTATCCAGAACAGACTGGGTCCACCCAAATCAATTACTAATTAAGCATATGTACCACAGTCTTGTTCACAGGCCATTCTGGCCAGGATATTTTCTCAGTTGGGGTTCCCTCTTCCCAAATGACTCTAATCTTGTTTCAAGTTGACATAAAACTAGACAGCACAGGTGCCAAATCTTGAATTTTAGTTATCAAAATCCAATGCCCCTAGGCATAAAATCCTATTATTATGATATATTATGGCATTATAACTTTCGTATATCTTAATTTAATTGGGTCCTTCTAAAATCCCACTGATCCATAAGACACTGTGATCAACTAGGTTTAGAAACAGGAACAAGTAAGACGTTCACATACACTGAAGTTCCCAGACAGCATTGCCACCATAAATGTTCATACCTTGTCTTTGGGATTCTTCAAGTCCTTCACTGCTTCTGTGTTACCCGTAGCTTTTCTGTTTACAACCCACAGTTAGATCCTGTTGTCATTCTCTTACTCTGTGCTAGCCCAGAATCTGACAACTGGGGTGTCTGGATATGTAAATAAAAGCAAATCGACTTGGTTTGAAGGGTTGAAGTTCTCATTCTATGAATGAACTCTTCTGCATGTGGTTTCACTAAAACCCATCCTGGTAACTTAGGGACATTGCTTGACCCTCCAAGACCCAGGTCTGTTCAGATGGTTGAGGCTTCCCCATCCAACTCCAGTGGCAGGTAGGTGAAATGGTACAGGCTAGTAAGACTCAGCAAGGATAAACATTCCCACCTTTCCATAGAGGAGAACCTTGCCTTTGACAGGGAAATTCTAGGATCTTTTGAAAATTTCCAGATTCATGGATGACATAATGGCGTACCTTGGTCCTTCAGATGATAGGAACCGAAATAGATGGGGAAACTCAGTATGTCTAATATCTATCTGTTGTGTGTAATTTTTTTAAAAGCATGCTTCTGCCTTTCTGGTGGTCTACCCACACTCACGGCTTGGCTTTGGGATCACACCACAGCTAGTTGGCCATTTTTCCTGGGAGCAGCTATCGCTGCCCCAGCCCCTCACAGCTAATTTCGTAAAGCCCCAGCTGCCCTCTTTCTCCTCCTGCCTACCTTAGTGTCATGGATGGAAAACACTAGACAGTTTTATTATTTTAAAACTCACCAGGTAATTCAACGGCTGGGCGAAGAATTTCTTGCCTTAATCTTATCAACTAGTTCCCTCCATCCCTACTCAAGGCAGAGGCTATAACTTCTAGAGAGGTCCCAACACCTACATGTCTACAGCTTCCTTCAGAGCCTGGTCCCGGGGTGGGGGATGGGGGGTGGGGGGAAGGACCTTTCTCCAATGTCCTCTCTCTTCCTCCTGGGAGCCAGAAGTCCCAGCGTTTCCCCTTTGCTCAGCAATTGGTTTCTGCCTCCTTTATTAACACAATCAAGAACCAATTAGGAAATCAACACCTCCCCTACATCTAGATAGATGGATGGATAGATAGATAGATAGATAGAGAGAGAGAGAGAGAGAGAGAGAGAGAGAGTTTTTGTCCTAGTTTGCTTTCTATTGCTGTGATAAAACATTATGATCCAAACAACTTGGGGAAAAAAAGGGTTTTTTGACTTTCATGTCCCAGGTCACAGTCTGTCACTGGAGGAAGCAAAGGCAGGAACTCAAGCAGAGACTATGGAGGAATGCTCCTTTCTGGCTTACTCCTCATGGTTCATTCAGGCAGTTTTTTTTATACAAACCAAGCCACCTGCTCAGGAATGGCTTCACTCAGAGAGAGCTTGTTCCTCCTGCACGGATCATTAGTTAAGAAAATCCCCCATAGCTCTGCCTACAAGCCATCAGATGGAGGCGTTTTCTCAATTGAGGTTCCATCTTCTCAGATCACTCTAGCTTGTATCAGGTTGACAAAAAAACTAACCAGCTCAGGCTGGAGAGATGGCTCAGCGGTTAAGAGCACCGACTGCTCTTCTGAAGGTCCTGAGTTCAAATCCCAGCAACCACATGGTGGCTCACAACTGTCTGTAATGAGATTGGATGCCCTCTTCTGTTGTGTCTGAAAACTTACATATAATAAATCTTTCGAAAGACAAAAAAAAAAAAAAAAAAAAAAAAAAAAAAAAAAAACTAACCAGCTCATGATTGTCCTTTGGAACAATGCCGTACATAACATCTATCTGTACATTAAAATCATGTAGAGATGATCTAAAGTGCACATGAGGACGTGTACAGGTGAGATGCAGTGCTATGGTGTTTTCTGTAAGGGACTTGAATACACACATGATGTCCTGAAACTGATCCCTTGTGGAAATCAGAAGAAACTGGTAAGCAGGCTACTATAGCCCAAGGTGTTCTCCCTCTCTCGCCCTGTGCACCCCATGTCTTTATACCCCTCACTGGTCTCCATCTGACCTAGACCTGAAGTGATCATTGCCCCATAATAGGTTTTGTTACAACAAAGGGGCAGATAATGAAGTCCAGTCTTTGCTTTTGAGTTTCAAAATAAGCTTTGCAAGAATGGGGTTTTGAGATTAGAAGGCTGATACCGCCAAAGACTTGGGACATAGAATCACGTCATGGTATTTGGTGTTAAATTCTGAGTCTATGTTTCTAAAAGAACAGCTTAGAAAGTCTCTGTTAGTTTTAGTTATTCTATAATTAAACAGGGGGCATGCTATTTCAGTGCAGATATTTTAATTGAGAATGGAAAGCTAAGTTAAAAAGCAACTGTGCCATAAACATTAACTAAGAGGATTGGGGACGGGGAGCGGGTTATGATCCAGACCCCCAGTCTAGAGCTGTACCAGAAGCAAAGAACTACTA
This sequence comes from Mus minutoides, assembly GCA_902729485.2. NCBI lineage: Eukaryota > Metazoa > Chordata > Mammalia > Rodentia > Muridae > Mus > Mus minutoides. The sequence continues at coordinate 2,735,167 of LR749600.1, read as the reverse complement.
CAGTTTTTTTATATATATATTTTATTCCATATTCAATCCTGTTTTCAGAAGAAGTCTGGATGATACCGTTATTCTAATTGGTCCCATTTGACAGAAGAAACTAAGAAGCAAATAACTTAGGTGAACTAGCAAGCGGCAGGTGTCTAGAGCTTCAGAAGCTGTGAGCTCAATCAGAACCCTTCATTCAAAACCCAATTCTAGGAGAGCTTCATTCTGCCTTGTGCTTATTACAGGGAAAGATACCGCAGTTCTTTTTTCAACAACAAGTATGGAAATGACTCCAATACTGTAACCAGATACTCTCACACAACCCTTATCACTTCCACTTCCGGAAGCTCATCAGGGACTAACCAGGACAGGGAAAGTAGTCTCCTGACATTTCACTATCTCCAAGACGGTGCTAAAGCCCTGAGATATTCCAAGCTAGACTAAAAGCCCACATGCCAGATAAAGAAAAGTTATCCTTTCTGAAACAAGGTGATGATGTTGGATACCTTCCTGCCTAATCACCTTCTGGCAGCAGTCAGCAGCTTCAGTAGAAGTCCCTCTGGCCCTGAGAGAGTTGCCAGGTCTCTTCCCTCTCACCAAACACTGGACCTCCGTTCCCATTAAAGCCATACCCTGCCCATCTGAAGCATTTCTAACTACAGGAGGTTGGCTCTTGATATACACAATCCATACATTGATAAATATACTTCACTCCTGCCTCAGAGCCAGACTAGGCACTGAAGTAGAACAATCGCCTCCCAGGGGGCTCTGCGGTGTGCTCACCATACCGCTTATGTCTGGCTGATTCTGAGTAGAAACTCCACAGGAAGCCTTTCAATTCCTCAGCCCCTGCCAGCAGCCTCAGAGACTCCACAGAGGCTGAGTCTCCCACAGAGAGGAGTCCTGTCCCAGTGCACCCTGGCTTCTTCAGCCTGCCTCATTCATAACCCGTGAAAGTGACAAGGCCACCAGGGGCAGATGGGGGGGTGTGTCACCTTGTTCTTTCAGGACACTTGCCTCACTGAAGAGGAAATAGGCGGACACTGTGGCGTTTCTCTATGTCACCCCTCATGATTCAGCTACTCAGACACTTTACAGCTCTTCTTAAACCAGCTTATGTCTTCTGGTTTACATGGGGTAGAATGTTCCAGAACTTCCTTGGGTGCCCTCTAGTAGAACTAATCTCACTTCAATTTCCTAGTGCCTCCGTGAAGGGAACATTTACTTCGGCATTAACAGGCTCTTTCAGGCTTCTTGGGAGAGATACATCCATATTAGTGAAGGGAGTGTGCCCACTGGGAAGCAATTCGAGGACCATTAACAACGAGGTCTCAGCATGTCTTATGTAGCATGTCAAGGTTGAAGAGCACAGCAGCTTTCGTGAGCAGCTTTCTCTGGATCTGGACAGCAGCACTGTTCTCACTTGGTCTGAGCTTTAGACCCCCGAGTATCTGTGCAATTCCATTCTTACAGAGGGAGAGAACTGAGCCAGTTTTCACCATCCCATAGAGCCCTCTCCCGATTGGTCAGATTCTGTGCCCTTCCGTCTCAGTTTTGTTCAATCTAAGTCTATTAGCTTTGACTCACAATCATTTATAGCCAGGATCACCGGATGACACATACTACTTGTGTACCTGCATTTGTTGCTTTTCGATGGCTGTGATAAAATATCACAACCAAGGCTACACCTTAGGAGAAGAGCATATTTGGCTTGCAGTCCCAGGGGGGTAAGAGTGTTGTGGAACATGGCAGGAAACAGCAGACATGGCAGCTGGAGCTCACATCTTGGGTCTCAAGCAGGAAGCAGAGAGCACACTTGGAATGGCAGCAATCTTTTAACTCTCCAAGCCCACCTCCAGAGACACATGGCCTTCCACATGGCCACACCTTCAGAGTCCCCCCCATCCCACCCCCACCCCAAACAGCATCACTAACTGGAGACCAAGCATACAAATTCCCACCCCACCCCACAACTGTTTGTGCACACACAGAATATATGTTAGCACTTATCGTCTTTCAAGGCATCTGGATTTCTGACAAGCGGCAGATAGAAGGTGGGTAAGTGATCAGCTCCTTTGAGAAAGCTTGTCACTGTGTTTACTAGGAGTGAATACCTCCCATAGGACTCAAAGGGGAAAGATTTTTAGGCATTTGCACCCAGTTTCCTGTCCTTTGTCCCTCACTCCTTTTCCTTTCCTGACTTTGCTTTATGTCCTCTCACTGTGATAAATCACAGCCTTAGTCCAGTGAATTCTCCCAGCAAACCACTGAATCTGAGGATATCCTGGGGGACCCCTAGACTACATCCAATCAGACGTAGAGATTTTCATTCAACTTAGAGTAGCATATTTCTACACTATGAGAGAGAGAGAGAGAGAGAGAGAGAGAGAGACTTTAAGTGTCTCTAGCAAAAATATTTCTTCAGCCCTGCATTAATTCATCACAGCTATTTAGTTTACAGAAATGTAAGAGAAAGCTTTCTCTGAAGCAACTAAAAGGTTAATGGGAGAGAAGAGACCTGGCAGGGTGGAGCCCAGCTGGAGGAGGCTGCTACCTGAAAGGTTCAGTCTGCAGGGCTATTCAGCAGACTGACTCAGCATTACTGTATGCCATGAAAAGGCTGCAATTAATGAGCACTTCTGCCTCATCCACACATTCTTAATGGACTGGGTACTTCAGCATGACCCGCGTGCACAGGTCAGTTTCTCCGAGTAACTGCATTTATTCTCATCGATTTCTAGGTTTCAGTGGTGAATTCTAAGTGGCACCCAAGAGTGGGACAGAAGCCCTACCTGTGCCTATTCACTCCTGGAGAGTAGTGTAGACAGACTGAGTGTGCCTGTCAGTCAGTGAGGTTTTATGATAAATGTCAGTGATTATACTGATAAGAGACTCTTCTCCTGAACTAGGCAAGAAAAGGCATTTTCTTCTCAATGGGGAAAAATAGAATAAATTGCTTTCTATAGAGCCTGAGGCTGACATATTAACACCCTGATTCTTCCCCCAAGAGTAAAAATGGGAAAGAAGAGAAAAAGAAGATATTAGCTGTGGTTCTCAACCTTCAGTACACTGTGAACCTTTAATACATGTGGTGGTGACCCGCGACCATAAAACTATTTTCATTGCTCCTTCACAACTATGACTTTGCTACTGTTAAGGATCATAATGTAAATGTCTGATATGTGACCCCAGAGGGGTCACAACCCATAGGATGGGAGCCACCGTATGAGAGGATGGAAGGCTAAAGTGGGAGTGGGGAGAGAGAAGAAAAGCTAACTGCTAAAGAGAGAAGAAAAGGATCTCTCGGCCATGGGCCCCTGGCCAGGGAAACCTCACCAGGAGAGAAGATACAGCCAGAGACCCTCAGGTGCCACCCAACTACCTCTCAATGACCTCTCAGGACAGCCCAATCTGGCAGCAGACTTTAGGATTAGACAGACATTTTGATCAGACAAACAGTCTTTAAGGCCTGAGCCCGGATTGTAAAGACAATTGCTTACACCCAAGCTAGAGAAGAAATCTCTGTGCTTACAAGTGCTTTGGTTTTTCTTTCATTCCCCTTACATTTTTTTAAACTTTTATGCATGTACATTAATTATACATAACAATGGGTTCCGTTGTGATGTTTTGCAATGTACATAATGTATTTTTTAAAGCATATTCACCTCACCTCACCTCACCTCACCTCACCTCACCTCACCTCACCTCACCTCACCTCTCCTCACCTTTCTTGCTCCTCGCCCACGCCTGCTCAGCTCCTTTGCCCCAGTTGGTCTTCTTTCTCTCTTCATGTTTTATAGGGGTCAGATGGGGGTGGCAGGATTATTTGTTTTTGTTTTGGGGACACACTGCATTTTATTAAGGATTCTCATAAACCCCTGGTTAGGGACTGGAGAGATGGCTCAGCAGTTAAGAGCACTGCTTGGCCTTCCAGAGGTCCTGAGTTCAATTCCCAGCAACCACATGGCAGCTCACAACCATCTGTAATGGGATCCAATGATCTCTTCTGGTGTGTGTGAAGACAGCTACAGCATACTCACATATAAAAAAAAAAGTAAATAAATAACACCTGGTTAGGGGTTATTTACTAAAACATAAGCTCCCACCCACTGAAGAAAATATCTCTCCCTCTCCCGCTGGCTATTAACTTCTATGAGGTGGTCATGGCTTTGTGAGCTTATTTCCCTTGCCAACGTTATCTACCTATAGATGTCTACACCGTCCTCATGGATTGCCAGGGCCTGTACCACCATCCCTGCCTCACATGCACCAGGGCAGGTTGATAACAGGCCCACTACGTGCAAGTCTCAGGCTGACAATCACAACTTTTGTGATATCAAGGACACAATGGCTCTGTCATACTTCATCCCAGCCTGACCCATCCTCTGGCTCGTGCATCCTTTCTTCCCCATCTACTGCAGTGTTATGAGGGAGCAATAGGGACATCTGGCCTATGACTGAGCATTCAGCAGGTCATCGGTCGCATCACTTGGACCAATTCTGAGTCTCTGTAATCCCCATTGCCCCACTGTAAAAGGGAGTTTCTCTGACCAAAGCAGATGGCAGCATTACTCAATGGCATGAACAAAACTATTCAGAAAGTAGTTGCGTGAACACATTCCCACTTAGCAAAACAAAAGTAATAGCTTCCCCAGTACGACGACCTATGACCTCCCCAGCTTCAAGCTTTGACTAGGCTCACAGAACCAGATGTGTCTTTATGGTGCCCCTAAGCTGGGAAAGCACTCAGGCTTCAGGCCTACTGCTTCTTTGTGAATATTTAGTTGTCTAGGGTCCCTTCTTTGGAAAGCTTTCTCCATTCCATGTGGACTGTGAAGTTATTTATAAGAACAGGCAGCGTGCTATAGGATGGTATCAAGAGCAAACACTGCCAAACCTCCCTCTTGGCAGAATGCTCTGTCCAAGGGGTGAGCGCAGGGCATAGTGGACCTAATCAGAACCTTTCCCTGGATGAATCTTTGGGTCTTAGAAGATTAGAAGTTTGTATCTTGCTAGGATGGCAAGGGAGAGATGTGAATTGAGCTGCAAATCAGCTTTCTTTGTAGCCATATGGAAACACCAAATCAGCACCATAAGCCAAGATTCCACGGTGTGTGTGTGTGTGTGTGTGTGTGTGTCAGAGACAGAGAGAAAGACAATGAGATAGTCAGAGAGACAGAGACAACTGACATACCACATTATGTCTGATGTTGCTACCATACCATTGTTGGCTTGAAAGAGGAGTCATCAAGTCTCACACAAAGCTAGAGACCAGAGCCATACGATGTCATTGAGAAAACTAGAGACCAGAGCCACACGATGTCATTGAGAAAGCTAGAGACCAGAGCCACACGATGTCATTGAGAAAGCTAGAGACCAGAGCCACACGATGTCATTGAGAAAGCTAGAGACCAGAGCCACACGATGTCATTGAGAAAGCTAGAGACCAGAGCCACACGATGTCATTGAGGCTCACTTCCCTCCAGGAAGAATGTGTTCTTCGTTCACACAGCCTTCATTCAATGCTTGACATTTCCTGATGTTTCTTGCTTTGGGTCACAAAATGCCAGTCTCCATTTTTCTCTTCTCCCCTGTGTTTCTCTTCTCTCTGATCTGTGCACACTGTTTTGCTCCTCTAAGGATAATGCACATGGTTGCCTTTAAGGCTACCCTCCTGGATAATCCTCCTCTGTTCAAAGCCCTAATCACATCTTTGACATAAGAACGTGTTCACATGGTATGCACTCTAGCTCTTCTGGGCTTAAATACCCAGATACCCAAGAATCTTAGAATACCCACGATACAATTTACAAAACACATGGAACTCAGAAGAAGAAGAAGAAGAAGAAGAAGAAGAAGAAGAAGAAGAAGAAGAAGAAGAAGAAGAAGAAGAAGAAGAAGACCAAAATGTGGACACTTTGTTCCTTCTTAGAATGGGGAACAAAATACCCATGGAAGGAGTTACAAAGAAAGGACCATCCAGAGACTGCATCACCTGAGGATCCATCCCATATACAACCACCAAACCCAGACACTATTGCATATGCCAGCAAGATTTTGCTGACAGAACCCTGATATAGCTCTCTCTGCTGAGGCTATGCCAGTGCCTGGCAAATACAGAAGTGGATGCTGAACATTGTAGCGATGTTGCCCATCTGCTTCTAAGGCCGGCTTATGTCACATTTGGTTTTATAGCTGTCAAAGTTGGAGACGCGAACTCATTGCCCTTGCCTGACGTGCATCCATCCCAAACTCATATGCAACTTTTATTATATTAGGATAGGTAATTAAGACTGAGTGAGATTGTAGGGTAGGCTTTAATCTGGTACCACTGGTCAGTTCCTTACAAGAAGAGGGACAACACCAAGCAAAAGGTAACTTGAGGACCGTGAGGAAAGGGACAATGTGCAAGCTTATGAGTGACATCTCAGAACAACCGGCCCATCTGCACTCTGGAGTTATAGCTTGGGCGGTTGATATCATCTCCTTCCACAGTGGTCTGTTATGGTGACCCTCCAGGATGAATACTCTCACAGACTCACGGATCTGCATGAAGACGGGTGCCACCAGTTCAGCCCCCAAATTCAAGCCTCCATATCTCAGTCCTAGGAATCAATCTTGCAAAGGTTTTGTGGAACTTTAGTGAGTAAATTTCCCTATAAATTATTCATTCATCAACTTAATTAAAAGTCGTTGAATTTTTATACGATTTTTTTTTGCATTTTTATATTCTTATCTAAAGGGTAAATAAACCACTTAAAAGATTGTGCCAGAGTTTTGTTTTGTTTTGTTTTGTTTTTTAAAAATGCATCTATAAAAGTCTTAATGCAGACAAAAATCACCTAATTAGTAAGACACATCCAAGAATTCAATTTCAAAACATTTCACCATATTTCTTTTCCAAAGCAATTGCTCTCTGGCAGTTCTTATTAGCATTGTCCTGAAGTGATGGATTGTGTGTGGATTTATTTTCATCTGATAAGAAGTATCGTGCCGACACATAAATAGACAATAACAAATTGGGAACAGCTGTCTCTTTGTCAAATAGCGATGCAGAATTTCAAGTTTAACAACATCTAAAGCCTCTGTCCCAAGATCATCTGGGAACATCGGTAGGGATAAGGAATTTCCAGTCACTTCTCATGTCATTACTAAGTATTACAAATAGTTCGCTGTGCAGCGGTGTATAAGATCTGTTAGATTAATCGTATCAGTGACTTTTGTCACATTCCATGCAGCCCCAGTCTCAGGATCTTCGCTGAGTCCCTCCTCCATGAATACTGCAGTGAAGGATTCAAGGATGAGCCTGGCTATAGTCTCTTCCTGGGATGCATCCTTCCTCCCTTGTGTGGCTCCATTCCCATAGTTGCTGCAGAAAATGCAGTTTCCATTAAAGATGCAATGTATTATTAAGAATATATCTATTCTGCTATTGTTATTTTTAGTAGCTCATCAAATCACAATGCTTTGCAGATTTCGTTCCTGAGCCTGGATGTAACCAATGCAATGATCTCAGGAGCATTTGAGAAAGCTATGTTTTTGTTCACTTTGCATCAGATCTCCCACAAGGTCTAATTTGCTGTAATATCAACCATCATTGTTTTCATTTCTTTTTGACTGTCTACAGCAATTTATATACAGTCAATCCTTGTTATCCTGGAGAAGTTTCTGGGTTTACCTCTGAAGTGTCCACAGTGCGTGGATAATTAGTTCCTTATGTAAAATGGGGCAGTGTTTACATATATCCTATTTTATTCACTCCCATATACTTTAAATCATACCTATATTGCTTATAGTACCTGATAAAATGTAAATACTACCACTGGCCACTAACCAGGATTGTTTAGGGAGCAATGACAAGGATGAGAAGTTGTAGCGTGTTCATTACCAATACAAACATTTCCCTGAATGTCTCTCTTCGTGATTAGTAGAATCTGCTTATGTAAAACCCGAAGGCATGGGGGACCAAAGAACACACTCTATCTTCTCACCATGTTGTCCTTCATTTAATTATGTCTACTATATGTATGTGTGTATGTGCATATGTGTAGGTGTACATGGGTGTGGGTAGGCATGCATGTGTGTAAATGCATGTAGAGTCCAGAGGATAACCTCAGATGACATTCCTCAGCTACTGCCCACTTTGATTTTATTGACAGGGTCTCTCCCTGGTTTGAAATTCATTAAATAAACCAGGATGCTTGCTGGTGAGCCCCAGAGACCCACCTCTCTCTGCCTCATAAGCACAGGGGTTGTGCCACAGTGCCCAGCTGTTTTTACATGAGTTCTGAGACTTCAACACAGGTCCACCAGCCTGTATGGGCAAGCTAGCCAACTGAGCTGCCTCTGAGCCCCTCTATTATTGTTGAATAAAACAGGGAGATACCTCCCCCCACCAAAGGTATGTATTTTGTAAGACTCTTAACCAAGTGAAATTTTCTAAAACATTGTATTGACTATCACATGTCTTTAAACATATTGAAGAGAAAGAACACGGTAGGTTTGCCTTTTGTCTGGATACCCAGGTTCTAAAGATCCTAAGCATTTAACCAATACTCCAAGACACTTAAGATCAGGGTTTCACTAGTAACAATGCACACACATTGCCACTGAGTTAAATTAACTCTAATCTCTGCATTTGAAATAGGTTTATCATTACTTTTGAAGTCTTGATCAACTTATCAGATCTGACTGCCATTACTTTCACCATGCTAGTGTGACAGACAGACAGTGAACTGTTTCAAAAGTAGGAACAATGTCCACTCTACTTTCCTAAGCTTTTCTAGGAAAAAGCTTTGCCTTCAACTCAAAGGTCTCTTGTGTTTTGTTTGTTTGTTTGTTTGTTTGGTTTAGTTTTTTAGCTGAAATGGCAGCTAATCTGGTTTAAACCAAATAATACCGCAAGTAGATCTTGTTGCAGTACATCATAGACGATTATAGGGAACTAGCTCTTGCCAGTCCTACCAGCTCAGAGCAGAATTCACAATCCAAGCTGTGGACATACAACTACTCTGAGCATCTAGTCCCTGAACCTCTAGACACAATCAGCCTGGTTTTTAGATGGATCTAAGGTTGGGTCCCCATGGGTCTAAGTCAGCCAATTCCCCCAGTCACAGTGATCAATCAGTTAAGGAGACACAAAGAAAATCAGTTTGGAGCTGGGTGGTTCCCCATGAAATCCCAGTACTGGTGAGGGTAAAACAAGAGGATTCCTGTTTAAGGCCAAAGAGTAAGGTTCAGTCAAGAAAGAAAGAAAGGAAGAAAGGAAGAAAGGAAGAAAGGAAGGAAGGAAGGAAGAAAGGAAGAAAGGAAGAAAGGAAGAAAGGAAGAAAGGAAGAAAGGAAGAAAGGAAGAAAGAAAGAAAGAAAGAAAGAAAGAAAGAAAGAAAGAAAGAGGAAGGGGAGAAGGAGAAGGAGAAGGAGAAGGAGAAGGAGAAGGAGAAGGAGAAGGAGAAGGAGAAGGAGAAGGAGAGAGGGAAAAAAGAACAAAAAACTCTACTTGGACTTTAAAAACATATCTTAATATGTCATAGACATCTCCAGAAAAAGGCTAACTCTCTCACCTACATTTTGCCCTCTAGGGTCAGTTTCTCACCCTGAGATCACAGACTGTAGCTTTCAGGAAGCATCTGGTTAAATCCTGGGAAAGAAATGACTGCTGAAAGAAAGAAAGAAAGAAAGAAAGAAAGAAAGAAAGAAAGAAAGAAAGAAAGAAAGAAAGAAAGAAAGAAGGGAGGGAGGGAGGGAAGGAGGGAAGAAAGAAAGAAAGAAAGAAAGAAAGAAAGAAAGAAAGAAAGAAAGAAAGAAAGAGAGAGAAGGAGGGAGGGAGGGAGGGAGGGAGGGAGGGAAAGAGGAAAGAAAGAAAGAAAGAAAGAAAGAAAGAAAGAAAGAAAGAAAGAAAGAAAGAAAGAAAGAAAGAAAGAAAGGAAGGTAAGACATAGGTCCTGGGGACACAGGTGAGCTCCTAGAAAAGTCCCTAAATCTAGCCCTTGTCCCAGCATTTCTCAGCTACATGAAGTCAATAAATCTCAGGCAACATCATAGCTACTTATTTAAATTGGCTTCTACAGAGAAGACACTTAAATAAATATCTATCACTCACAATGGAAAATGTCCCTCACCAACCCAACTCCCTCTTATAGTTAGTTTTGATGTTATCTTTATCTCTTTTGTCTCTGTTTGTTGATTATATAACTATACTCTGAATCAAAAACAATTGTATACTAAGTAGTAAACAGAGAATAATAGTGTACAATAAAATGCCAAGTCATTTTATTGGGAAAATATCTGAGTTTTTCTGATCTTCAGTTTTCTTATCGGAAGATGGAAATCACTTTAAAAAGCTTTCGGTGTCTTGTAACAGTTAACCTAAAAATACGGCATGTTGCAAGCTCTTGTGTCTCTGGCACATAATACTGGCTACCATTTAGATGCAAGACAGATCAATAAAATAATAATGGTTCTACAGTTTATAGAGCCCTGCTTTCTATATGCCAGGCACTTTTTACAACCTGCCACTTTAAATTTCACTGGCCCCTAAAGGGCATCATGACTGCCATTTGTCAGATGCTAGAACCTAGGCCGGGAGAGGGCAAAGGTTAGCAGCTGGTAAGTGCAATGCCAGTGTAGAAAGCCAGGTGGGTTTTGACTTCAAACTTAAATACTTTCTACTACCCTCAAGCTGTTGTCAAGAAAAGGGCAAGCGGGAGCTGGTGAGATGGCTCAGCGGGTAAGAGCACCTGACTGCTCTTCCGAAGGTGATAAGTTCAAATCCCAGCATCCACATGGTGGCTCACAACCATCCGTAACGAGATCTGGCGCCCTCTTCTGGAGTGTCTGAAGACAGCTACAGTGTACTTAAAATAAAATAAAATAAAATAAAGGGCAAGCAAGAGATGCACAGAAACTCATTTTCAGTTCTTAAAGCAATCAAGAGACTTTCGGTAGAGGAACGGCCTCACCAGTTTTGAGGGCACACAACATTGTTATTAGAGGACAGAAGCAAACCTTAGTACATTAGAGTTCATTTCTTCAACCCTAGCACACTGACAGGTAGGGTAGCCAACGGGGACCATTTATGCCCTGTTCATCTTAATCCAACAAGTAGGAAGGCATGACCTGACTGGTGAGCTTCAAAGAATGTGTCATTCTCTCTGTGGTCTATTTTCCTTTCTGTTGCTGTGATAAAAGACACTGACCAAAAGCAACTTAGGGGGAGTGCATTTCATCTCAGAGGTCACAGTCCATCACTGAGGAGAATCAGGGCAGAAAGACCCCCAAGTGGGAACTTGGAGCAGAAATCTGGGAGGGATGCTACTTGCAGGCTTGGTTTCAGGTTCATGCAAAGCCAGGCTAGCTTTCTAGCCCAGGACCAGGTGCCTACAGAATGGCACCACCCACAGTGGGCTAGGTCCTCCAACATCAACTATCAAGTCAATGCCTCTATAGACATAGGCCATCTAATAGTCCATTCTTCTCTTAGCTTCTGCCTATGTCAAGTCAGCAGTCAGAACTAACTAGGGCATTCCTCTTAAGTATAGAAGACAGTGTGTATTTATTTATTTATTTTTATTCATTAATTTTTCTTTTTCATGCAGCTGATTTTACACAAGCAGGTTTTCCAACTCTCCCTGTACCTATGGGGTGTGTTGGATTCTGGGGTTCAGCAGTAACAGACCCAGTGCAGCTCTGGCGGTTCTAAAGCTGTGACCAACATTCCAATATGACTCATAACATCGTTTACATTTTGGTTTCCATCTGTGTAGCACTCGGGCTATGTCAGTGTGGAATTTAGGCATGATTTTGAAGCCTTCAGCCGTAGGTATTCAGGGGACCTCAGTAGAGGTATTCAGCAGACCTCGGTAGAAGACAAACTAAGATAAGTTCAGAGTACTCCATGAAACCTGGTATGATGAGAGCATTGGGGTGTGTGGTAAAGAAGGTGAAGACAAGACGATAAGGTTCGGCCACGCGGCGTTTCGGAGTGTTTACAAGGAAGACAAAAAGGTTGGATTTGGTGTGGGAGATGAAAGTGGATGAAGTTTCTCAGTGGACGAAGACATGACACTGTAGTGTCTAAACCCCAGAGCGAAAAAACATGGCGGTTAGTTTTCAGTGCTATCAAGAAAGAGTATGCCTGGATCAATCTGCTTCCAGTGGCGGCTTCGTGAATTTCTGAGTGGGGACTGAGAGTCCGCAATAACAGAGTAGACCTGGGCATAGAACTCAAGGGCTGCATACAAGATCTCGGTGAGAAACCGCTTAGGCTTTGGTGACAGACCTTCTATGGAAAAAGCACAGGAAGGTTGGAGGCCAGCCTGAAAAGAAGTAATGGGCGATGCCTGAGCAGGTGCAAAGTGGGAGTCCGCAACCAGAGGTTGGGTCTGAAATGTGTCACACAGAGATTTATTCCTGGCCACCAGAGATAGGGAAGCCAGGCCATGAAAGAGATAGATGATCTGCACCCTTATTATAGAGGCGGCACACCTTTGAAGACCTCTGGAGAGAGAAACATTAATGGAGATCGGAGGCTCAAATAGGGACTTTTCCAGAAACGGCCAGGGTGCTAACAGGAGACTGGTGAGGTGGAGAGGGATTAGAGTTCCTGGATTGGAGGGAAGCATATAAAAACGCTGCAGAACAGGGCGCTTGCCCCCCTCTCCCTAGTACACCCACAGTTGAATGCAAAGGAGCTTTCTGCTCACCAGCCCATCTTGGGCTCCTGTACCTGCTTCCTTCTTGGGCTGTAGTAACACCCTGACATGCTCTACTCTTCCTTTTCCCTTTCAACAATGAAGGGTGGCTCTGGGATGCTTAGGTTCGAGCCCCAGCCCTGGCATGGATGCCCACTGTGCTGTCCATCTGGTTGTCTGCAGTCCTCAGCTGCAGTTCCTTCTGTCACCCCCCACCGAGTTCCTTCTGTCACCCCCCCTCCACCCCCCGCTGCCGCAGGCCAGCGCCCCTCCCGGCTTTCACGGGGCTTTCTGTGGTCCCCCCCCGCCGCCTTTGTTTCAGGATCCCCTGAGACACGGACACCCAGTGCCTTCTCTTGGGTTCTTGGCTGGGGTCTAGGAGAAGACGGGGATGCCTGTGGTGCATGGACGCTCCTGGGATCTGGGTGGGGGCCTGGAGGAGGGAGCGCAGCGGGAGCCGCGGGGGCAGCGCTGCAAAAGGGGAGGAGAACGGGGAGGAGCTGGAGGGCCGGCGGGAGGGGAAGGAGGGGTCTTAAGGGGCGGCGAGCCCAGGTCGGACTTCCTCGGAGCCTGGTGATCGGCGACGCTCCCACCTTTGCCTCCACCCTGCCCAGTGTCCTCCGGAGTCCCGGACCCGAGCACGGTGAGCGCGGTGCAGAGGGCGGGCCGCTGCGGGCACCGAGAGTGCTGGGAGGAGGGGTATGAATCTGCGGGACCCGAAGAAGTTTCTAGGATCTGAGCGGGGCCCAGCGCCTTCACTCTCACCCTCTTCTCTCTTCCGCAGATGTGGAAACGCTGGCTGGCACTCGCGCTGGTGACCATCGCCCTGGTCCAAGGCGAGGTAGGTGACCGGTCTCTGGGGTTTGCGCCCCAGCGGTCGAGTGTGCACTCTAGGGATGCTCTCTGGGGGTGGGGACTCAAGGTCCCCCAGCCTTACGATGGAGTGGGATTCTGGCACGCTAGGAGCAGAAATTCTACCTAACAAACTTAGATCTCAATTCTTGAAATAGTTTGGGCCATAAGCTGGAGCCCCACCACGCCTAATATGGAGGGAGGCTGGGGAGTGGGATAGGAGCAGAGGCGGCGGCCAGAGCAGACGCAGAGTTCAAAAAGGCGCCTTGAGTTCTTCTGTTCACTTCAGAGGAAACAGAATAGTTATGGACTTTTTCTTTCCAAGTCTTTCCTAGCGGGGGTGGGGGAGACTTAAAAGATTTTTTTTTTTAACAGCAAAATGAAATTTCCTTTATCCTTCATAGAGTGAATTGAGATTTCCTGAAATGCATTTTCTTCTTTGTAAAATGTCCTGGATTTTTGTTGTTGTCGTTGTTATTATCTGGGCCCCATAAGAGCCTTTTATAATCCAAATTTTCCCTTAAACTCAGTTGAGCAAATGAGGGAATCTGCTCCTCTACCCTTTGGGGGCCTCTGGTTTCCAGTTAAAACATGTAGAGAGTCTCTCTCTCTCTCTCTCTCTCTCTCTCTCTCTCTGTAATGTTTTCTTTTCAACTCCAGTGACCTTCCTGAGACACTACAAACAAACCAACAAACCCTATGGCACAAGCCCCTCCATTAACTCAAAGGTTTATGGACAGAAAATAAACAATTCTAAATTCCCTGGGCTCCAGTCTCCAGAAAAGTGAGGTCAGAAACTAAACATTTGATAATTGTGGCAGGAAATGTGGAAAGAATTAAAACGCATGAGAGAGAAGAAATGGAATGCACATTACAAAAGAAATAGCTCCCTGGTGGGTGGTTTATAGCCCCTCGGAGTTTTTCTTTCACTTTACAGTTTAGCCCCACCCTTTGCATCACAGCTTGAGCCTACCCCAGAATTCATAAATGCACATAGTCTTCAGGATTTTAAACACACACACACACACACACACACACACACACACACACACACACACTGTACTGGTGTGTGTTCCTTTAATTCACTGTATCCTTAATTGAGGTAGAAACAGTCTATTTTTATTCCTAGTGAAATAAAAGCAGCAAGTATTTATTAGGTAACTCCCACTTGTATTAAGATTCTACTTTAACCATAGGGGAACTGAGTCAGAGAAGTTTGTGCAACTTACAAAATAAGTTATAATGGTGAGGGCCAGATGCAAACTCAATCCGTCTGGCTCCAGACAATTCATCACTACCTGGCCCGCTTACAAACATGAAGGCTTAGAATTTTACCAAGTGTTCTGTATCTGCTCGGATGACTGCTACCATTTCTTTTAAAGCCTTTCAGCCCTGTGAGTTGGATTTGTTAGTTCCATTTTACAGAGCAGGGAACAAAGTTAAGGAAACTCATTAAATTGCATTAAGTTGCCCGTGTTCCTATAACTGATGAGCGCTGGAAGCGGGTCAGTATGTGACCAGCTCCCTCTACCTTTCAGATACTCCTTGAGCCCCACTTGCTCCTCAGCCATTTTCTCTGAGTGGAGAAAGTAGCCTCGGTTTTTAACCCTGGTTAAAGAATGCCATCCTTGTGGTGGCCCTCAACACTGTTAGCCAATGGCTCTCACCTTTAATTCCAACACGTTGGAAGCAAAGGCAGGTAGCTCTCTGTGAGTTCAAAGCTAGCCTGGTCTACCTAGTGAGTTTCAGAACAGCTAGAGCTACACAGTGAGACCCTGATGATTAAGATGATGATAAAATAGCCAAGCAGTGGTGGCGCATGCCTTTGTTCCCAGCACTCAGGAGGCAGAGGCAGATGGATCTCTGTGAGTTTGAAACCAGCCTGGTCTACAAAGAGTTCCAGGACAGCCAGGGTTACACAGAGAAACCCTGTCTTGGAAAAAAACAAACAAAAAATAATGATTTGTCAGTCAATAAAAAGAGAGCTACTCTTCTGTGATAGGTGAAGTAAATTCCTGGTTAATTTCACAGCCAGCTTAGGAATTGCCAACTACTTTGTGAAAAGACAGAACCGTTTGCAGGAGTCTGTGTCTCAGCAGCACGAGACTGTGAGTATCAAGGTCCTGGATCCGTTCTAGGTAACCTACTCCCCACTCCAGCCTCCTTATCCCACTGCACAGCAGAGAACAGCTCACTCCAGGTAGTAAGGCCCCTCACTGCAGTTTCCCGCTGGAGCTCTATGGAAGAACATTCAGTTCCCAGGAAAAACCTGCAGAGAAAGAGGTAGAGTGCTGAGGCATGAAAACCAGGGGAGCTGGTGCAGAAGAGAGGCCGTGAAGTCAGGACACACGGACAGCGAAGAGGGATTCCCAGGCAGGAGCCACAACCGCGTCACATTTCATGACTCCACTTTCCTAAGAATTATTATCAACCAAGCCTTTGTTGCCTGCCCTTCCAGATAACACTTGGCAAGTTTTAATGCACGTGTTAAATACTACATCTTTACTCATGGGTGAAAAAAAGTAAATTAACCCTCTCCGTGGGAGACGTGACTTGTGGGAGACATTTTAAACACTATAGCTGCAGTTAATGATGCTCGAAGTGGAGACTTTTTTCCTTGTTAACTATCGGAACATTCGGCAAACACTCAACTATGGTATTTCTACTCTTTTGGCATGAGTCCATTTTAGTAAAATTTAGATCTGCTACGTTGTGCAAATATTGTTGAATTCTCAAAAAAAAGGGGGGGAGAGAGAGAGCAAGAGAGAGGGAGAGAGAGAGGGAGAGAGAGAGGGAGAGAGAGAGAGAGAGAGAGA